>CM050908.1:1742500-1787500 GCA_027726005.1 Juncus effusus | reverse complement strand
TAACCTAAGAATCATTGAAGTGGTGTGCATATTGAGATTGCTTGATAGTATATGTAAAATAATGATACATAAATAATAATACAAGCAATAGTTTTGATCTACTCACATCTCATAATTGAATGGTTAAAATATTTGGAGTGAAATGATATCTTGAGGATGTTCAAAAGGAAGTTGAAAAGTAAAGAGTGGGGTTAATTTTATTGGATATATATTGATGAAAGTTTTTATTCTCTTTTATGTGTGACTCAAAGAAGGAGATGCAAATCTGTTAGGTGGTTTTCATATCTAGTGTAGGAGGCTGTTGGGTGGTTTTCATATCTAGTGTAGGAGGAAAATACGACTTAGCACAAAGCTCAATCGCTCGGGTAAAAACATTTCATTGTAACTTTTATTTCTTTACCAGAAGTTAGGATTTATAAATACTATAATGTTTTTATGTGCTCTTAATTTTATTTTCTAACATTCTTAATCACGGTCCGTGTTAATTCTGAACTAAATTCTAAGAATAACAAGAGATAATCACGATTTGCACAAAATTTTCATAATCTTTCTTTTATTTGGAATGTCAATGCTATATGTGGGGGGCAAAAATAACTTTTGCTGACCACTTCAATAGAGTCGACCACATGACCGTGAAAGTGAGAAAAAGTGAGAGATGTTGGAGATAGAAAAATATTTATTTATATATTATGGCATCTTTTATGTGGCTGATTTGTGTGGCTTTGACGGTTTTGCCTTTAATTATATTATGAGAAATTATTCGAATTTCTCTTATTTGACTCCTAAACGTCTCCGGTCTATACGCAGCCCAAATTATTCACACATTAGGTTTATTTAGTTCCTTGACGTTTCATCCCTAATATACAGCTAAAATCCAACGCCATGCCACATTCTTTCTCCTAGGAATATTTTATGGGAAATGTGCAAATATGATGCACTGTAGCATGACTGGAGCACGACGCACTGTAGATATACTGTTATTTTTCATTTTATATATTGTTTTGCCATTTAATATACTGTTATCTATTCTTTGTGTATTTCTTATTTTTTTACTTTTATATACTGTTTTCTCACTTTTATATACTGTTTTCACTTTTTATATATATACTATTATTAGAAAATAAATTATATATACTGTTATGTATATATTGTTATTAGAAAATAAATTATATATACTGTTATTGGATCTCGTCGTGAACAGTCATGCTACAGTCTGTCGTGCTGTAGCAGGTCCCATATTTTATATAATACGGTTGCAATATATCTTTTTTTACTTTCATATACTTTCTTCTCATTATATTATTTTGATTCTTTTGTAATTTCTTCTCTGCAATATATCTTTTTAAATCTCAATATAGTTTTTATGATACTCTATACATTTCTTCTCGTTATATATATATATATATATATATATATATATATATATATATATATATATATATATATATACTTTATTTTTTTGAGTTTCCTATTTTGTAAAGAAATAATGAAAAAAAAAACTCTACACCAATTGATACAAATAGAATTTGAATCTACAACCTCTAATATACCAACTAAGATATTCAATTATTAGGATATGAGACAATTTGCTTTTTTTTTTTTTTTTTTTTTGATAAAAAGGATCCCGGTCATGCCTGAAATCCTCTTATGCTACGAGAATTGACATTAAATTGAAAGAAATAAAAAGAAAGAATGAAATACAGTGCATGAAATCAATCTAACCCTAACCCTAATACAATTTTCTAGACCTAAATAAATTCCTGAAGTTTAGCATAGACAATTTACTATTTCTATTATATTATTTTCACATTATTTCACTTTTCTATTTTCTCTCTCTTCACTGTGTATCTATTTTACTCTTGTTATTGTTTATATAATATTGTTATACATTTCTTCTCATTATTTTTGTTATAATTTTCTTTTGTGAAATGTACTCTTTTATCAAGTATTTTTTTTACTTCTATAAAATTAAAGTTTTAGCTACTTAGATGCGTGGGAGTTTCTTGCTAGAGGTGTGTGCTGGCGCCCCTTTTTTTTTTTTCTTTTTCTTTTTTCAAATAGCCCTTAAACACAACAAATGCACACACGAGTTGATAACTAATTCTATATGAAAATTACTCTAAAATCCTGCTGAACAAGGGATTCGATCCCTCACATTGAAAAATGGGGTTAACATCATAACGAGTAGGCTATGTTGCGCGGACACTTTATAAAATTTGCCGTACCCATGTCGGACACGGATATTTTAATATTAATTATTTTTTGGACATGGAAGGGACACGGCTGGACACAACCTATTATGTAAAAATCCAATTTCAATCAATATTTTTTATTTATTTTAATAATTTTAACTTATGAGAACCAAATACTAGAGACATCGATTTTTTTAATGCATTTTTTGTAGGAAAAACCCAAAGCCCCACCAATAACTCAGATTGCTCAGGGTTGGATAATCTATCAAATGCTGGTTTAGTGTGGAGGCTATAGGTTGTTTGAGAAGAGAGAATCGTTGGTTCCTTATAGTCATTTCTCGTTTCTATCGTTCAAACTCCTCTTTCTCAGGCTTTACTAAATTTTCATGACTGTTTAGAGGCAAAAAAAAAAAAATATAAAATAGGCGGTTCCGCCTGAAATTCATAATTTTTACGCTAACTCCCCTTCTAATTTTGGAGTTTAGACTGAAAAAATAATTTTTATGTAGTTCCGCCAAAGGCTCTGGTGGAACTGTCAAATGACCGAGATCAACAAAAATGAAAAAAGACCAGTTCCGTCAAGTCTCTGGCGGAAATGCTAGTTGCTTAATTATTTTCAAATCACTTTTATTTGATGAATTATTTTCCAAAAAAGTGCTATTTTAAAAAAAAATCCCAAATATCATGTCTCTTATATATATCATACGATAAAGGGGCCCGTCCTGGATGGTACAACTTCTATATAAATTGATATATGCGATATGTTTTTTGTGGACTTTTATAGTAAATTATATTAAATAAGACAATAACTGATGGGTGGTTATTAGATAACATATATATTATTCTCAAATTAAAGAATGAAATGTTGGGTCTTATCATTAGACAGCCAACATTCCAAATTGAATGGTTTCTTTTAGTTGGTACAAATCAACGGTACCAATCAATTTTGCAGTTTATTATGCCTAATCTACATACATTCATTATCTCTACTTCAATTATTCAAACCCTTTTAAAATATGAAAATCTCATATTTTAATAATACTGTTAAGGGAAAACGCTGGAACATAATTTATCTATACTTTTACAATACTACACGTGTTTAAAATTAAAAATTAATATTTGTAAATTAATCTTCCAAAATATTACTATTAGCGCTCCGTATATTAAGGTTCATACAAAAAAGTATTAAAATTACAATCTCGACATGAAGCAGCAAGGATATACTAGCTGCTTACATAATATATTATGGACAATTATTTAGTCAAATATCCGTCCATGACAATTGAATGGGGGTAGGAGTGATTGTTTAGATACACCAATAAATAATTATTGAATGGGGCCTACATTGCCCCGGTCGGTACCAAACCGGGCCTTAGTCAATTTGGTCAGCCAATTGAGTGATACATGAACAGCATGAGTCAATTTGATTGAGTGGTATATGAACCAACCCATCAAAATGACACCAATGGTCGTTTAGAGATAGAAAAAGTAAGAAGCAACAATAGACCAACGGTCCAAGCTTATTCCCAGAACAAAGTTACATTTCCTAATTTTTGATTGGCCATAAACCTGTTGGTGCTCTTGTGAGGGACCCATAAAGCATGAGAAAATAGGCAAACAACATCCTGTGCCGTCATGTGTGCGTGCAGGTGGGGATGACGTGCCTGCAACTAAGAAGAGAGTTTGTCTAACAGTGCTTTTTTATTTTATTTTATTTTATTTTATGTTCAATCTAGTGGCTTGAGAAATTTTTACTAAATATGTGTTCTATTATATTTGTCGGGAATTAAATTCATGATTTTTTACTATATACATAAATATTTTAATCAATTAGACTACAAGCGATTTGTAACAGAGCTATTTTCTTAGCTTAGATAAAAGATTTTCTTAGTTTGTCAAAATAATACTCAAGCGGGATGTAGGCTTTTTTTATTGAACAGAGATGATTTTTTGTCTCACTTATATTTTGATTTAATGGAATTTGAATCAAGAATCTACAATTTGTCATAGACTATATGAGCCCATTTGCTACAAATGATGTAGGTTTTGAAAATGTGATTAAGTAGAATAATTTTATTAGGAATTGATGTAGGTTATAGAATATATAAGGTCATTACTGACCATGATATGATTAATATCATGGTTAATGGGATTAAATGATATTGATGGGGCATAGCTTGGATGTTTTCCACTTGTTCAGCAAGTTAGTAGAGTTATGTATTTAATTATAAAAGGGATACATATCACCTCCCAATACAATTTGTTGTTCCATTTCTAGCATTATGGATATTTTCGGATACAATATTGGTTTTTGATGGGCAAAAACATGCAAATAAAAAAATGAGACTATTACCACGTTTAAAAACATCAATCTATGGAATAGTTTGCAAAACATGTCTTTCTTCTTCAAGCAACTCATGGAACTATTACTACGTTTTAAAACATCAATCTCTTATGCTCTTGGTAATGGACAAACAATTAATTTCTGGAACGATATTTGAGCGCTTGAGATCCCGTTGAGAAAAGCATTCCCAACAATCTATGGAATAGTCAGAAACGACTCTTTTAATGTAGCACAAGTGCTTAACGGTGCAATAGACTTCCAACAACTTCTAGCATCAACTCATACCCTCATAAGAACCGAAATGCAAAATATCTTTCTTATACTTGCACTTCTCAACCCGACCGGAGCAAGAGATATACCCATATGGAGATGGGAAAAATCAGGCGATTTCTCCTGCAAATCGGGTTATAAATTTCTTCATTTAGCCTTCTCTAAATCAAGGGTGAACAAAAGCCTATGAAAAATTAAAGCACCAGAGAAGGCGAGATTTTTTGCCTGGCTTCTACTCCAAAATCGCCTCCAAACGCAAGCCAACCTAGCAAAGAAAGAGTGGCCAAATCAAGGGGAATGTATTATGTGTCACCAAGAGGAAGAAATGGCCACACATTTGTTTCTTCATTGTGAGATGGCGAGTAGGATATGGCAAGAAATGGGGCACGACCTGATGAATCACGAGACAAGCGAGCTCTTTTGGTACGCTAGCAGGTCGACACTTCATAAACAAGGGCGTAGAGAATGGAGTGCCCAATGGCTGAGCACTCGTTGGACCATTTGGAAAGCATGAAACAACGCGATCTTTAGAAACGTACATACTACTCCACGAGCAATCCTGGCGGAGGCAAGAGGCCAAGCAAGCCAATGGATCTACTCCACGAGCAATCCTGGCGGAGGCAAGAGGCCAAGCAAGCCAATGGATCGAACACGCTTAGTAGCTCGACAGTCTATTTCAATACGAACTTTTCTTACTTCTTTAAAAAAAAAACAATCATGTCGTGAGTTATTCGTGTATTTATTTTTGTAATATTTTCCTTCCAAGGAAAAAAATATTTGTAACACACTTTTTATTTTATTTTATTAAAAGAATCTCAGAGAGGCAATCGTCTACTGAACCTTCAAAAATAAAATGAGAGTTTAAGAAAATTAAATGATTTTTGGTTTGAAATTTAAACAGGGTTTCGGGGAGAATAAAAAATGAAGATATATTTTATTAATATTAGAAAAGTTTGGATTTTTGAAAAAATCCTAAAATATTTTATAATCATTAAATCCTACATACTACATTATTTATTACTCTCTTTTGGCAATTCACACTTAGCAACATTACCAATTTTCTATTGGCCATCAGATACAATTTTGTCTCAAATCATAGCATTTTTCTCATGTTTGCGGATATTTTATAGCGATATCTATGTGGTTATATTCTATTTATTGTTGGGACTCCGAGAAATTTTATTTATTTTTGCCTATTTTTCCTTCTATTTTTTCATCATTATTGTAAAATGCGACTCCAACCTCTTTTTCCGGATTTTGAATAATTTTGCCTATAGGCTAAAAAATATGTGTATATAATAAACATAAAATCATATAATTGGGTCAAATTGTTGTTTCGTGTTCCATCTTTAATTTTGTGAAAACCATCAAGTCATTTGGTTTCTCATATTGATACTTTGAGTAATGTAGATAGTATTATTACCAAAATATTATATATTATTTGTTAGATTGTGTTTCCGGTTATCACCGATTTCGTGAGAATTACCCTATTTTTTATTTCTCAAATTCAATACATTTCGTGGTTGTATATGAAATATTATTAGCACAATCTCATATGATTAGCGGATTAATGTTTCTTCTTATATTTTTGATTTCGTGAGAACTTTCATTATATTTATTAGGAGAAGTACAATATATCTTAATGTATTGCGAGTTCAACAATAACTTGTAATATCCATTTCAATACAGTATGTAATCAATGCATATCATTTTTTACAACAAAAAATATCAACAACGAGAAATCAGTGATGGTAACATTTTAAGCAAATGAATCATTTTAGATATTTCTTATATATACTACACATTATTTTTCAATATATATACTACATATTTCTACTCAAAGCATCATATTGAATATAATTATTTTCTTTTCTTTTTTTCGAGTTCTAACATAGTTTGATCATAACTTCGATTTTTCTCTTCATATGTATATTAAGAGATAACAACATAAAAAATTTAAGAGAATAAGTAAAGGGATTGTCTTTTGATATTAAAAGCTCTGATGTAAACTTAAATTGAGATCATATATTAATTATCGTTTAGTTGAATTATTCAGTTGGTTATGAAAAATCTTTTCTTTTTCTCTTTTCATGAAGTTGTCATTTATGAAATTTACATAGAGTTATCCGCCCTTATAAAATTAGAACTGATACAAAATATTTTTGAAATGATGATAATAGCAATAGATAAAATATCTTATGATATAATAAAAATTTAAAATATAAAAAGTAGTCACAGTACCACATATATGTACTATAAATTATTTTTAAATTTTACTTTGATTTTCATACATTTCATATCGAAATAAATAATATAATTGAAATATTCGCATCATAGCATGAGTATTATCCTAGTTAGTATGATACATCAATATAAAAACTTTTTTTTCTTTTATTATTATAATTTAAAGGGAATGCTTGAAAGAGATGTTCAACACCATAGTTCATAAGAATGCTTGATTTAAGTAGAAATAAAGTAAATAAATTTCCCTCGATTTATCATCTCCGAATGTCAAGACTCATAAGCTATTTTATGTAGATACTTCAAAAATTCAGTTGTATCATTTTAGACATCGATACCCGTATCGGATACTCGGATACCGTATCGGACATGCTATGTGACGTATTCTAATATTTTATTCCAAAATAATAATGAATAATTCACATATAATTCCCATATCCGCATCGAATACTTCTAATGTAAGAATATTTATTCTTTAAACATATGATAATGTATATAAAATCAATAAAATACAATTAAGACATATAATTATTCAACTAACGCTAATAAATAAATATTATGCATCAAGATATTTCTATAATAATAAATTTTAGGTATCTTCTACATCAGCTTCTAATATCTAAATATATATAAATTAGTCAAATATATAAAATATAATTAATAAATAATAAAATAATACATAAATTTCCCGTATGGCCGTATCCATATATTAGATTTTTTTTTTAGATTTACCGTATCGCCGTATCTGTATCCTGGCAGTATAGCTCATAAGCAATGTTGCACGGATGTATATACAGGTATCGCATTCGATACGATACGGAAATGACGATGCGGTAATTTTAGAAAAATTCAGGATTTGTTATCGGATATATCTATTTGATATATTATTTCATTATTTTATTAAATATATTTTATATTTTTAATATTATTGTATCTATTTGGATATTAGTTTGGATGTAGAAGATAATAAGAGATTGTTACTACAGAAATATCTTAGTGCAAAGTTTTTGTTATTTTAGTTATATAATTAGATGTCTTAATTTTATTTTATTGATTTTATATTTGTTATTTTATGTTTTAATTATATATGCTTCTACGTTAAAAATACCCGATACGGATACTGAAAGTATCTGTTATTATTTTAAAATAAAATATTAATATATGCCACGTGAAATATTTGATATGGTATTCAAATATCCGACATAGGTTGGGTATCCGATAAGGTATTCGATGCGATACGAATGGATTTTTGAAGTATCGGCCTAACACAGCTCATAAGAACAACATTGTCAGCCAGATCACGGGGGCAATTGCGAAGTAGTAGAACTCGAACTTATTTAAGTTTGCAATTGAGCAAAAGAAGAGTAGAAAAAAAAGGGTGATAAAAAAATGGCCATCGATATAGTCTAGTGGTAGACAAAGTTAAAGGCACATGGCACCACTATAGAGGAAAGCATTAATTCTTCCTCCAAAAATACCTTCCTTTTGCCTTGTATAAATACTTCACCGCATTCATCATAGTGCCCATTCCTCATTGGTGACTTCTTTCAACAAAAGGAAGAAACAAGACGTAAAATCTCTCTTTGTTTTTATTGAAAATTAGGCTTTAAACTCAGAGAACAAATCCATCTTTAAAAGAAGGTATGCGTTCACTTTTATATTCCTTACTATATCCTAAGTTATCTGACAGAAATGTGCTTTTATAGCATTTCGTTCTTAACATAACAAATATACTTACCGCAAGGTCTAATTTAATTTCCAGGTAAAAGAAATTGTGGAGAACTGACGATACAAATGGCATCTTCAATACTTCCAAGTCATAACCAGCATTTGATGCCATTAATGGATGTTGAATCAATTCTACATATGAAACAAGGCCTTGGAGAGACAAGCTATGCACAAAACTCCTCTCTTCAGGTAAGAAATGAGAACATCAAAGATAATTTACCTTGTACCCCTGTAAAATCTTTGCATTTGTTTTAAGAAAGTAGGAAAAATGTTGTTTCTGCTGGGTGATTTTATTGAACTATACTGAGAGATGTATAAATTGTGCCAAAAGACCTCGACATTATTGAAAATTGCAACTTTCTCAAAAAAAAAAAAAATGAAAAGTGCAAAATAAAGGCCATTCTGTTTGTTCTGAATCTATGAACTTTCTAAATCATTTAACTCCACTTTTTGAACAGAGAAAGAGCATGGAGACCTTGAAGAACTTAATACTGGATACAGCACTAGACATGTATATCTCACAACGGCCTGAACAATTCACACTAGCCGATCTCGGCTGCTCATCAGGACCAAATACATTAACCCTGGCTGGGGAAATAATAAAAAAAATTGGAGGGGTGTGTCATAAATTTTCCACGCCAGTACCTGACTTCTTGGTTATGCTTAACGATCTTCCTACAAATGATTTTAACACCGTTTTTGTGAAATTGCCCGGATTCGTGGAGAAACTGAAGGATTATGTTGAGACTGACGAGTGGGGCAACCCTTCTGTGTTTTTAACTGGTGTGCCTGGTTCATTTTACGGAAGGCTTTTTCCAAAAAAGAGTGTTCATTTTGTTTGCTCTTGTTCTAGCTTGCATTGGCTCTCTCAGGTATGTCCTGTTGGATTTTTCTCCAGTTTTTCCATTTTTTTCACTTTTCTCCTTTTTATTGATGCTTGGGGCCGGTGAAAAACGAAATTAATATTAAATTTGAATATGATTTTTTTTTTTGATGTTCAATTCTGTATTGGATTGAGAAATTTTGCTAAATATATACTAAATTATATTTGTCAGGAATTGAATCCATAAATTCTTGCTACATATGCAAATGTTTTAACCAACTAGATTACAAGTCATTTCTAAATTTGAATATGATTTACTGGTGTTTTTTGAGTTAGTGAAAGGGGACAAAGTGAAGAATAGGGAAAGGAATTTTTTTTTGCTTTTAAGAGACGGGAATCTGGACTTCTATTATATTAAATACAACTTGTTCCAAATGGAGGACTTATCTTGAACAGTTTAAGCACAAGTTGGAACATTTTCATTGTTGTTTGTTATTCGATATCTTAACAGAAAAAAGTACAATAATATCTATAACATTTTATAGGTGCCTTCAGGGCTTTTCGATGAAACGGATATGGCGATAAACAAGGGGAGAATGTACATTTCTCAAACCAGCCCTCCGTCAGTGGCTATGGCTTATTACGAACAATTTCGAGGAGATTTCAGCAAATTTCTCAAGGCGAGGTCAATGGAAATTGTTTCCGGAGGAAGAATGGTTTTGTCAATGCTAGGAAGGAGAACTCAAGATCATTCCGATCGAAGCACAACACTGTTATGGGAACTCTTGGCGCAATCGCTCGACATATTAGCTTCACATGTAAGTATATGAGTATCTATAAGAAATGGGAATATATATTTAATATTTGCAGTTTTGATAGAATGAATTTATAAAAATTTAGTTTTGAAAAAAATCTTTTTGCAATTTGAAAGGGTCTATATGAAATTGCCCCTTCTAAGTTTTAAATAATCAATCTAACCTCCAACCCCCCTACATAAAGCAAAAGGAATTGGCTGCAGAAGAAATTTTTAGTGTGACACACGAAAACATAAAAAATAATAGCAAAATCAATTTCTCATTTACTTTGTAATTGTAATGCAGGAAATAGTAGACCAAGAGAAGTTGGACTCTTATAATGTGCCATTTTACGCCCCTAACATGATCGAAGTCGAGAAAGAAGTGTGCAATGAAGGGTCCTTTGCAATTGACTATATAGACATATTTGAAATGGATTTGAGAGTAAGTGGTGATGCGAGAAAAGACGGAAGAGTTGTGTCAATGGCAATTAGGGCAATACAAGAATCCATGCTTAGCCACCATTTTGGTGAGAAGACAATGGATGCTTTGTTCAACAACTACACAGAGATTCTCATTCAAGCCATGGAAAGAGAAGAAGTTAGAAGTGTACAAATTGGTGTTGTGCTAAGAAAATTGTAAATTCGAAAAGAAGCGAGAAAAAAAATAAAGTGATTCTTTATGTAGAAATGTTAAAGATCTGATTAGTTGGTTGTCATGCTGCCTAACTACACAGAGATTCTCAATCAAGCATGGAAAGAGAGAAAGTTAGGAGTGTACAAATTGGTGTCGTGCTAAGAAAATTGTAAATTTGAAAAGAAGAAAAAAAAAATGAAGTGATTCTTTATATAGAAATGTTAATGATCTGACTAGTTGGTTATTCTTTCAAAACAAGGATAAAGGACTAATGCTAGCAACACAAAAAAAATCAATTTAGTCAGAGTAGTAAATATATATATATTTTTTTAGAGAAATTTTGGAGAGGGCTTAAATCCACCTTCCAAATGATTTATATATATGATCTTGAAAGTTAAATAGTTTATTTTTCTTTTACAAATTAAAAATTAGAAAAGAAAAGAAAAAAGAAAAATCAATGGGCTTATTCTATATAACCTGGATTGACTCAATCCTACAAGAATAGAAAAATAATGAACCGAGTTTACAAGTCCGGAAAAGCTAATCCTAGTTTTGATAATATCTCAGATTTTAAAATCTATTTACTACAAAAATCTTCAAATTAGGTTTCTTCTTCAGACAAACCTATCCTCTTCTCTCTCTTTTTCTTCGTTTAGTCCGCTTGGCGGCGGATCTGAAACCCGAAGGTTGAAGCTCAAAACCTCCATCTCTTCTCTCCTCTTCCTCTCAACAAGTTTAATTAGATCTCATTCTCTAACTATTTCATCCATCAGCTCGACCTCAACTCTTTTCTCCTCTGTAAAAGTACGCCGGCATCTCTCTTTCCACATGCAAAATAGAAACAGTAAAACTATTCTCCTTAGTTTCTCATTTCCTCCTACCTTGGTGACCATTTTATAAACATCATCGAAGGATCCAGCTTGTTGAGCTTTTGAAAAGTTGTTACTGATCAAACACCACCCCTTTTTAATAAAATCACATTGATCAGTAAGATGTTTAGTGGATTCTAATTCTCGACAACAGAGGTAACATCTATTAACGAGCTGGAAATCTTTCTTCTTCAAATTGTCCTCAATAAGTACACTATTATGAGTAAAAAGCCATACAAAATTTTTCATTCTCATAGGTAAGGTTACTGACCAAATTGTTTATAATGGATTTGAGGTGTGGATTCCCATTGCGAGAGCATGGTAGTCACTTCTTGTAGTGAAAGATTTTTTATTAGTTCACCTTCAGACCACTGAATCAGAGGCATCTGTAAGCTGAACTTGGTCAATGATGGCTTGTAACTCCAGCAGTTCTTGCTGGGGTAACTGAGCTGTGATTAAATGAAAGAACTCTCCCCGTTCTCGAAGTTGTTTAAACTGGTACAAAGTACCCTGAGTTACCTCTGTATATGAGTATAAACTACTAAATCCCTGTGAAAGAATCCCCTCCCCCCAGTTAGTATGCCAAAAGTTGGCATATTTACCATCTCCAATCTTAAGTTTTGTGCTTACTAGAAAGAATGGCAGTAAGTCTTTTAATGCCTTCCAAAAGTAAGAATCAGAATTGTTTGCATCCAGGTTAGAGCTTATATTATTTACAAGTTCTCTCCAAGGTAGTCCTAGAGTACCATTGTAAATTTTTCATATCCATTTTAGAAGTAATACATCATTAAAAATTTCAAGATTTAAAACTTCCAAACTGTAGGATTAGTGCCCTAGGCCAAATGTATTTGTACTAGGAAATGGATTATGTATTAAGACATTATTATTTATCCAATAAAGGTTGTTTCTTATATATCTGTGTGTATGGGTTGTGAATGTAAATCTTATATCAACCAAGAATGACACTTCGGGTTCACGTCATCAGAATACGTGATTCTGATAGTAGAACTGTGAACCAACGAATGACATTCTAAATTGTCCCTAGTGATATGTAGGATGTTTATAGAGCTAGACATACTTCAGGTAAGAAGCTACATATCCACACTAGTATATTCGTAGGCTGGATGATCATGTTCTGCTGATCATGGACATAGAGATGTCAAGTCTAGAATATAGGTACGTGTTAGAGAACACGTACTGGACTGACCACACTATGAGAATATGCATGGTATATGTCATTAGTGATTCTCATATGAATAGTGTGCTTGTTCCTACGACCTGAGGTCACCATGGATTCCTGTATGTGGAACTGCATACTTTAATATGATCCTACGTCATCCGTAATGGGATGATCATTAGGGTCATCATTAGGTATGCACTGAATCATGACGAGGATTGTGAGTGACCAAGATGGGATTTGTTCCTCTCGTTAAGAGGGAGATATCTCTAGGCCCCCTGATGAACTAGGACTGAAGAAAATGCATGGCCATGCTCAAAATGGATTAACATGTGTTGTTAATATTATTTTGTATTTGTTCAGTCTAATTCTCGATCAGGAAAGAGACTTTGATCAAACTCAAGGATGACATATTACCGTGCCTTGTGATCAAGACGTATATCGTAGAACAAAAGGAATAATCAAATGTCTGTTCAGATAGGTTTATGATCGCTGATCATTTCATTTAACATGGGTAGTCATGACACCAGTCTAGAGGTTACTCATGCGATCTTTGGAAGATCGTTGCCAGCGTTAAATGGAACCTACACGGTCACACATAGAACAACGTCTAGTCGGGAAGAAAATGCTCTTAAATGGTTATACATATGATGTATAAATAGGTGAAGGAAATAATCAATCATTGGATGATTGATTTGAATGATTGTGCAAGAATTAGCATAGTTCCGTTGGCAACAGAACAGTTCCGTTGCCAACAGAAGTTCCGTTGCCAATAGAACAGTTCCGTTGCCAACAGAACTCAGCCAATTTCTCGACAGCCAAGTTTTTTGATTAGGAAACCCTATTCCTTTGGCAACGGAATAGGTCCGTTGGGAACGGATAAGCGCTGTAATTAGGGTTTTAGTTATGGTAACTAAGTAATCCTTCGCCTCCCTCTCTAGTATAAATAGAGGGAAAGTCCCCCTTTATTAGACACACATTACAGAGCCTCCAGGCTGCCGTAATACAGTGAGAAAGATAGGGAGCCTCCTGAAAGTATTTCCGGTCTCGTCTAGCCGAGTCTGGTTATTCCGAAGATTCGAAGTTCGACGTGGATACGAGTAGAGCTCTTCTGCTTTGAAGACTAGCGAGCGATCAGTTTCTTTACCCTAGGAGAAGCAAGGAGTTCATTCGTGTCGAGTTTTAGGAGTACGTAGGAGAAGCAAGGAGTTCGTTCGAGTCGAGCTTTAGGAGCACGAAGGAGAAGGAACCAAGACGGAAGTTCGTTCAGACCTACATCGGCTTCTCTCTCCCGGATCAGGAAGATCCGAGGTATAAATTTTAATAGCATAATCTCGTACCTTTATTCTCTTAACGTAGATCCTAGGACGGGTTGAATCCATAGGTTCCGCTGCGCATGTAACGCTCATGGCTATGGATTCCCCAACAGTGGTATCATAGCGTTCATTAAGGAAATAATCGTCGATTATATATTTAAAATTTAGTAAATTCTAGTATAATAAATTTTAGGGTTTTGGAAATATTATTTCAAAACATCACAGAAATAGTTTCTAGGAATATAATATTGGATATTATGATTTTCTAGAGTTTGGAAAAATAGTTTTTCGAAATCTGTTTTGGAAACGGAACTAAAACTAAAGGAAAAACAAATTTCTAGCACGTCTCCGTTCCCAACGGAATAGTTCCGTTGAGAACGGAGTAACGCAGGAAATTCATGAATTTTTTAGCGCATGTTCCGTTGAGAACAGAATAGTTCCATTTCCAACGGAATAATGCTGATTTTGCGAGAAACCCTTATTTTTGTTATACATGGATTTAAATATACAAATATGGTATGAGCTTTAGATATGTGATTGTTCTGTGATGTAATCTTGTGTATGAATGCTTGTAATTTTATTTAATGTCTATGGCGACCAGTGAGTTGTCCAAAGTTGTAATTATGGCAACCTATGAGTTGTCCAAAATTGTAAATTAGTTTTTCTAGCAATAGGATAGTTGTTAGGATAGATATTATATCAAGACTACAAGACAAGGATTTTGGCGCAATCTTCGGAAGATGGCATTGGATCTTTGCACACACACAACGAAGGGTTCGTTGAAGATTACTCCTGCAATCTAAAGATAGATCTAGGATTAGGAACCTCATGATCGCTCGTGAGGAATAGGCTCATACCATATTTAAGTTAGTTTCTGTGATGTTTATATTTATAAATCTAAAACAAAATCCTTCAGAATGTTAAGTAAGGAAGTGCCCCCGATGTCACTGAAGCCCTTGGTACTTAGACAGTCTTCCATGTGGGTCATGCCAAAGCTGAGCATATGGGAGATTGTCTTTGTAAAGGAGGGTATGCGGAAAATGGCGTCAGCAAGCAAGTAGGACTTGGGCTCAGGGCATAAGATGGAATAATACACTGGGCATATGATGCTCATTCCATAAAAGGAAAGAGTTGTATATGATACAATTGGAAGTGTTCCTACCTAAATAGTTGTGTATTGAGGGTTGCACCAAAGCGCACTTAATACTCAATGAAATACGGATCTTGACTCACTATGAAACCTCATCTAATTGAAGTTTCCGAATCAATACTACTGAAGGTGGTTGATTTGGAGAAAAATAGTAGGAGTACAATATAAGAAACACCAAAACAAAACAACCCCAAATGAATAAATAATAATGGCACTTTACATTTTAACATGTAGAATAATGGCAAATAATAATAATTCAACTGGGTTGAATTTGTGATCTATCCTTGAGAAGGATAAGCTCAATGGGTCTAACTTCCTTGACTGGTTTAGAAACCTGAGAATTGTTCTCAAGGCTGACAATAAACTCTCAATCATAGAAGAACCTTACCCAGAGAAACCAGCACAGGGAGCCGCAAGGGCTGCCCGAGAAGCGTATGCTAAATACGTCAAAGATGACACGGAGATAGCTTGTCTCATGCTAGCGACCATGACCTCCGAGCTTCAGAAGCAACTGGAGGACATGGGTGTTTACGATATGATCGTAACTCTCAAGGAAATGTTCCAAGAGCAGGCTAGAGTTGAGCGCTACAAAGCGACCGTCTCTCTGACTGACACGAAGATGGTTCAAGGTTCATCTGTGAGTGCTCATGTACTCAAGATGAAGAGCTATCTTGATCAATTGGAGATGCTTGGTTCAGTTATGCCTAGAGAATTGGTTGTTGACATAATTCTCGGGTTGTTGCCTCCTAGTTTTAAGCAATTCATCATGAACTATAATATGCATCAGATGGAGAAATCCATCACCGAGTTGCATGGGATGCTTAAGAACGCACGGGAGGACATGAAGACAAATGTTGTCATAGACGTCTTAATGGTTCACAAGAAGAAGGGTAAGAAGACCGGGAACAAGAGCAAGGGTAAAGGCAAGGTCTTGCCCAAACCTAAGATCAAGAAAGACAAGGAGAGAGTTTGCTTCCGTTGCAACAAGGTTGGCCATTAGAAGAGAAACTGCAAACTCTATCAGGACGAAATCAAGAAGGATAGTGTAACTACCGCTTCAGGTATTTTTGTTATTGAAACTAATTCACTTACTCCTAAATCTTGGGTATTGGATACCGGATGTGGTACTCACATTTGTAATGATGTGCAGGGACTACAAAGGAGTAGAAGATTAGCTAAGGGTGAAGTCGACCTGGGTGTGGGAAATGGAGCAAGAGTTGCTGCATTAGCCGTAGGAACTTATTTATTGACTTTGCCTAGTGGACTTTTATTAGTACTTAATAACTGTTATTTTGTACGTGCTATGAGCAGAAATATTATTTCTATTTCTAGTCTAGCTATGGATGGTTATAAATTTGTTATTGAGAATAATAATTGTTCTATCTTAAAGGATAATCTTTTCTATGGAAATGTTCTATTAGAAAGAGGTCTTTACGTGCTAGATCTTAAGAAAGAGAATTATAAGTCCATATATAACATTAACACTAAACGATTCAAACCGAATGACTCAAATACGACATACCTCTGGCACTGTATCTTAGGCTATATAAATGAGAAATGCATTTCTAAACTCCTCTCATGGACTTTTAGACTCATTTGATTTGGAATCATTTGAGACGTGCGAGTCATGTTTACTTGGCAAGATGACTAAGAAACCCTTCACAAAAGTTGGTGAAAGGGTCAATGACTTATTAGAACTCATACATACTGATGTATGTGGACCAATGAGTATGCCGGCTAGAGGTGGGTATCGATACTTCATAACTTTCACGGACGACTTCAGTAGATATGGTTATGTCTACCTGATGAAGCACAAGTCTGAATCCTTTGAAGTGTTCAAAGAATTTAAGAATGAAGTACAAAATCAACTTGGCAAGAAGATTAAAGCACTTCGATCTGATCGAGAAGGCGAATATATGAGTCAGGAATTTGAGGATCATCTCAGAGAATGTGGAATAGTTTCACAACTGACTCCTCCAGGAACTCCTCAGTGGAATGGAGTGTCCGAAATGAGGAATCGAACCTTATTGGATATGGTTCGATCGATGATGAGTCAAACGAGTCTTTCGATGTCTTTTTGGGGTTACGCTCTTGAGACTGCCGCATTCATACTGAACAGGATTCCATCCAAAGCGGTTCAAAAGACGCCATATGAGATGTGGACGGGGAAAAGCTCCAAGTTGTCTTTTCTTAAAATTTGGGGATGTGAGACTTATGTCAAACGTCAGTTTTCCGATAAACTCGGACCCAAATCTGATAAGTGCCTGTTTGTGGAATATCCTAAGGAAACTAAAGGATATTACTTTTACCACCCATCGGAGAACAAAGTGTTTGTTGCTCGCAATGGAGCCTTCTTGGAAAGAGAGTTTGTCTCTATGAGAAGCAGTGGGAGTAAAGTACAACTCGAAGAAATTCGAGACTCACCTACAGTTACAGAACCTGTGACGGAAGACCAAACAAGCTCTCAAAGAGTTGGCGAGCTTGAAACACAACAGACTCAATGTAGATCTAGTAGGATTCATCATGAGTCCGAGAGATACAGATTTCTCGTGTCTAATGATGATGATGTGACATTCATAGATGATGAACCCACATCCTACCAAGATGCTATGAAGAGTCCTGACTCTCAGAAATGGTTAGAGGCCATGAGAGCCGAGATGCAATCCATGCAAGACAATCAAGTTTGGAATTTGATTGACCCATCCGAAGGCGTGAAGACCATCAGATGTAAGTGGGTCTTCAAGAAAAAGACTGACGTGGATGGAAAGGTACAAACCTACAAAGCAAGGCTTGTGGCGAAAGGTTTCAAACAAGTTCATGGTATTGACTATGACGAAACTTTCTCACCTGTAGCTATGCTTAAATCCATCAGAATTCTATTAGCCATAGCAGCATATTATGACTATGAAATATGGCAAATGGATGTCAAAACAGCTTTCCTAAACGGAAATCTGACCGTGGACGTGCATATGATGCAACCCGAGGGTTTTATCGATCCTAAGAATTCTGGTAAGGTTTGTAAGCTTCAGAAATCCATCTATGGATTGAAGCAAGCGTCTCGAAGCTGAAACCTTCGTTTTGATGAAGTCATCAAAAGTTTTGGTTTTACCAAAAGTGAAGGTGAGCCTTGTGTTTACATGAAGTTCAGTGGGAGCACGGTAGTATTCCTGGTGCTTTATGTAGATGCCATATTACTCATGGGAAATGACGTCCCAACATTATTGAACGTCAAGAAATGGTTAGGAGATAATTTCTCGATGAAAGACCTAGGAGAAGCCACTTACGTGCTAGGAATCAAGATCTATAGAGATAGATCTAGAAGGCTTATAGGTCTGAGTCAAAGTATATATATAGACAAGGTCATGAAACGGTTCAGAATGCAATAATCCAAGAAAGGATTTTTACCCTTATCACATGGCGTTTCTCTCAGTAAGACACAGTGTCCTACAAGTGAGCAGAAACGAAGACGCATGAATAAGATCCCATATGCTTCGGCTATAGGATCTATCATGTATGCCATGATATGTACTAGACCAGATGTATCATACTCATTGAGCGCAACAAGCAGGTTTCAGTCTAATCCAGGTGAAAGTCAGTAGATAGCTGTTAAAAGAATCCTTAAGTACTTACGAAGAACTAAGGACCTGTTCCTAGTTTATGGAGGTATGGAAGACGAGCTCGTTGTAAAGGGTTACACCGACGCAAACTTCCAGATAGACTCAGACGACTTTATATCGCAATCAGGTTATTTATTTTGCCTAAATGGAGGCGCAGTGACATGGAAGACTTCCAAGCAATGTACTATAGCAGATTCTTCAACAGAAGCAGTGTATATAGCCGCTACATAAGAGCCTAAAGAACCTGTTTGGATAAAGAACTTTTTGGAGGAGCTAAGAGTAGTTCCGAGCATCTTGGGACCAGTGGATCTATATTGTGACAACAATGGAGTGATCGCACAAGCAAAGGAACCGAGATCTCACCAAAAGTCCCAGCACATACTGCGACACTTCCATCTAATCAGAGAGATCATACAAAGGGGTGATGTTAAAATGTGTAGAGTCCCATCGGACGACAATATCGCCGATCCATTAACTAAACCACTCCCGCAAGCGAAGCATGCGGGTCATGTTAGGTCTATGGGCATAAGATGCTTAGAGTTGGCCTAGTGCAAGTGGGAGACTGTAGGATTAGTGCCCTAGGCCAAATGTATTTGTACTAGGAAATGGATTATGTTTTAAGACATTATTATTTATCCAATAAAGGTTATTTCTTATATATCTGTATGTATGGGTTGTGAATGTAAATCTTATATCAACCAAGAATCACACTTCGGGTTCACGTCATCAGAATACGTGATTCTGATAGTAGAACTGTGAACCAACGAATGACATTCTAAATTGTCCCTAGTGATATGTAGGATGTTTATAGAGATAGACATACTTCAGGTAAGAAGCTACATATCCACACTAGTATATTCGCAGGCTGGATGATCATGTTCTGCTGATCATGGACATAGAGATGTCAAGTCTCGAATATAGGTACGTGTTAGAGAACACGTACTGGACTGACCACACTATGAGAATATACATCGTATATGTCATTAGTGAGTCTCATATGAATAATATGCTTGTTCCTACGACCTGAGGTCACCATGGATTCCTGTATGTGGAACTGCATACTTTAATATGATCCTACGTCATCCGTAATGGGATTATCATTAGGGTCATCATTAGGTATGCATTGAATCATGACAAGGAATGTGAGTGACCAAGATGGGATTTGTTCCTCTCGTTAAGAGGGAGATATCTCTGGGCCCCCTAATGAACTAGGACTGAAGGAAATGCATGGTCATGCTCAAAATGGATTAACATGTGTTGTTAATATCATTTTGTATTTGTTCAGTCTAATTCTCGATCAGGAAAGAGACTTTGAACAAACTCAAGGATGACATATTACCGTGCCTTGTGATCAAGACGTATATCGTAGAACAAAAGGAATAATCAAATGTCTATTCAGATAGGTTTATGATCGCTGATCATTTCATTTAACATGGGTAGTCATGACACCAGTCTAGAGGTTACTCATGACGTACGAACTTTGGAAGATTGTTGCCAGCGTTAAATGGAACCTACACGGTAACACATAGAACAACGTCTAGTCGGGAAGGAAATGCTCTTAAATGGCTATACATATGATGTATAAATAGGTGAAGGAAATAATCAATCATTGGATGATTGATTTGAATGATTGTGCAAGAATTAGCATAGTTCCGTTGGCAACAGAACAGTTCCGTTGCCAACAGAAGTTCCGTTGCCAATAGAACAGTTCCGTTGCCAACAGAACTCAGCCAATTTCTCGACAGCCAAGTTTTCAGATTACGAAACCCTATTCCGTTGGCAACGGAATAGCTCCGTTGGGAACGGATAAGCGCTGTAATTAGGGTTTTAGTTATGGTAACTAAGTAATCCTTCGTCTCCCTCTCTAGTATAAATAGAGGGACAGTCCCCCTCTATTAGACACATATTACAGAGCCTACAGGCTGCCGTAATACAGTGAGAAAGATAGAGAGCCTCCTGAAAGTATTTCCGGACTCGTCTAGCCAAGTCCGGTTATTCCGACGATTCGAAATTCGACGTGGATACGAGTAGAGGTCTTCTGATTTGAAGACTAGCGAGCGATCAGTTTCTTTACCCTAGGAGAAGCAAGGAGTTCGTTCGAGTCGAGCTTTAGGAGCACGTAGGAGAAGCAAGGAGTTCGTTCGAGTCGAGCTTTAGGAGCACGAAGGAGAAGGAAGCAAGACGGAAGTTCATTCAGACCTACATCGGCTTCTCTCTCCCGGATCAGGAAGATCTGAGGTATAAATTTTAATAGCATAATCTCGTACCTTTATTCCCTTAACGTAGATCCTAGGACGGGTTGAATCCATAGGTTCCGCTGCGCATGTAACGTACATGACTATGAATTCCCCAACACAAACCTCCTCCGAACTTTAACATTTGAACGAGCTATTAGGAATAATTTTCCGAGTCGAGCTACAAACTAAATTAATATTCCAATTTATATATGAATTCATCATGACTATAAACGAAACAAACTCGATCAAACAGACCTTAGCTCAATCTCAAGCCGTGTGCTCGTTTTGAATTCAAGTACCATTCGAGCTAACTATTAGCGATTGGTGAACTCGATGGAGCAAGCTATGGACCAATTGATATCATTTTTATATTCCTGCTTGCAAAGATATTTAAATATGAAATTTTCCCTATTATAAAAGAAGGGATAAATGCACTATTAGTCTATGTAATTTATTCAAATTACAATTTAGTTGGCATTTAAATCCTTGTTTTGTATAAAATGCGCACAAATTAATCTCTACATTAATGAAATAAATTAACACCGGTATCTGAGTTCAATAGCTGCTGATTTTGCCCCTTTAACTTTTCGAACAAATTTTGTTATGCTTATTCAAAAAAAAAAAAATCATTATTTCCAAATTTCACAATTCCTATATATTAAAGAAAAATATTATATTGATTCACACACAATCCTTTTACAAAATGGATTGAAGTTTTGATGCTATCTTTAACGCATTCCCTGCCAATTTTTTTATAAATTCTTTTACTCCATCTAAAATAATCAGTAAGTATACACAGCAGGAATCCGCAACAGGAAACGCAACAGGATGAGGAGCTGGCATACCTGTAAAAGCCTAGTGCATTAACTGGTCCAGTCCTACCTTCAGGCCCATATCATATTGTCCTGAAAAAGGTTTAAGCTTGGTTGGTGCTAGTAGTTAATGCACTAACCTATTTAAATAACACAATTTCACATTTACAAGTGATGGTGAGACTAATTACTAGCCCCCCCTTACGTTCCGGTCCGGGGTGTTACAAACTCCACCACTTAAATTCTGACGTCCTCGTCAGAACTCACAAATGGCCAGTCGCATCCTAGTATACATCCATGCGCACCGTCATACGATAGTACTTCAGGTCTCTTTCAACCAATACATATCCGTATGCGACTGCACGATAGTACCCTTAGGATCGAACTGCTCTGATACAATATATAAGAGCCTAGTGCATTAACTAGCCCAGCCCAACTTTTAGGCCCACATCATATTGTCCTGAAAAAAGGTTAAGCTTGGTTGGTACTAGTAGTTAATGCACTAGTTTATTCAAGTAACACAATTTCACATTCACAAGTTAAGGTGAGACTAATCACTAGCCCCGCCCCCGCCCCCCCCCCCCCCCCCGTTCCGGTCCGGGGTGCTACAAACTCCCCCACTTAAATTCTGACGTCCTCGTCAGAACTCACAGATGGTTAGTCGCATCCTAGTACACATCCGTGTGCACCACCATATGATAGTACTTTAGGTCTCTTTCAATCAATACATATCCGTATGCGACCGCACGATAGTACCCTCAGGATCGAACTGCTCTGATACCATATGTAAGAGGCTAGTGTATTAACTGGCCCAGCCCAACCTTCAGACCCACACCATATTGTCCTGAAAAAGACTTAAGCTTGGTTGGTGCTAGTAGTTAATGCACTAGCCTATTTAAGTAACACAATTTCACATTCACAAGTGAAGGTGGGACTAATCACTAGCCCCCCTTACGTTCCGGTCCGGAATGTTACAATGAATTTAACGGGTTCGTTGGTACTATTCTTTATTCCGGTTTGCTTTGTCTGCTAACATGGACGAGTATTGAACCCGTTAATTTATTGAACCCATTTTGATATCCTCTCTCCGTCTCTCTAGTCTTCTGTTGGGAAAGAGGAAAGAAGAAAATAAGCAACAGCGAAATAGTAGGAGGAAAAGAAGACAAAACTCAGAGCAGCATCAACGACGGCCGACGGTGCCACTGGCGAATACCGTCCATCTCCTTTGTTGCTTCCCCTCGACAAAGTGAACCCTCTTAATCTCTCCTCTCGAGCACTGCCTTGAGACCAGAAACCTCAGCGAAAAGAACAGTCGAGTGTACAGTGCTTCCCCAGCCCTCGATTTGATTCAGTCCAAATCGACGAAATCGTCGATTGGGTTCAGCCCAAGCCCGCTTACTCGATTTCAGGTAATTTCTAAGACCTTTTTCTCTTGCTCTTAATGTGAGAATATGTAAAGGATTGATCTTAATTGTTCAGTCAGTCCTAAGCTCTTATCCTTATGGTACATTTTTCAATTTCATTTAGTTTTGTATTAATTTTTATTAATTCATTTTCATTGTTTTGCATAGCTGGTGTATATCAGTACACAAAGAAGAGAGCTAATGGACTCAAATGTCCAGTGAGCGGAAACAGGATTTAAGGAGTAAGGATTGTTTCTCCTTTTTGTTCTTTTTTTGTCATTTCATTGTGATGAATTTTAGTTTTACGTAATTTGAATTGTTACATTTAGATGCATTTCAAGAAACAATACGAGACAAGGCGAAATAGTTGAGCGGTTAACCTATCGGAAGTGACAGAGCTATGCGACCAAGTTGAGTCAAACTATAAGAGACACATCTATACATTTTTAGCTCTTTTAATTACAGGGGAAGATGATAATTGTTCCATTTAGTGATTTATTTTTTTGTTCAAGAAAGGATTAATCGTGTATGGAATGGTTGAAAAGGAGGCTGGGGACCTCTAGAGGTCAACAGAAAGAGAGATGCAAGTATAAGTTGCACGAGATCATAACACTACAATTTTTTTTTGTTTTTTTTTTGTCAAGATAAGTTGCAAGTTTAGTGTGTAATTGGAATCGTGTAATCAAAAAAGTGTTGTAATTGTTTTGGGTTGTAATTGGAATGAGTTGTAGTTAGTGTAATTATAATTTAGAGCAATTTGGATTAGTGTAATAGTAATTGGTATAAATGGAATTGAGTTGACTTCAAATCATTTGTTTATTGAATTTGTATGAATAAGTTGATACTATGTGTATATGTCTTGGATCGGTACAGGCGAGTTAAGAACAGTAGAGCTGGTACGAGGTGCTAGTGTATTTGGTACAACTTACAAAGTGAGTTGAAAACAGTAGAACTTATTATCAAACTATTACCTGTTCAAAACACAATCACCAATTCATCAAATAAATCCTAAAGAGTCAAAAGAAATACTAAATCATGAAAAACAAGTTTCTACATCAAAATCAACCTTAACTTAAATTAAACACTAAAACATTAATTTAAAACGTAAATCGGCGACTCTATTGTGTTCCGAACATAAATGGCTCCATATGAATCGGATAGCTCTCTTGTGTCCCGAGCATAAATGGCCCCATATGAATCGGATAACTCTCTTTTCTCCCGAACACTTGATCATTCAACTCAGGTGACACCTCATTTTCAGCATCCTGGAACTGTTGGACGTAAATAGTCAACATAATAGCTTGACTCTAAAAATTAATAAGCTAAAACAAATAAATAACTAATGGTACCTTCGACTTCTTCTTTTTTGGTTTTTTTATCGATTTTCTTATCTTCTTGTCAGGTAACAAAACATCATTTGCAGCATCCTTTGGTTTCTTTGTTTTTTTTTCTTCTTAGCGGATAACACCTCATTCACAGCATTCTAAAATTATGAGATGTCAAACTGTCAATATAATTTTTCATAACTTAGAGGATCAATAGAACTAAAATAAATAAATACAAACATAAATGAATAGATAAATAATGGTACCGTCAACTTCTTTTTTTGTGCCATTTTGCGGATTTTGTCAGCTAGTCCTTTTTTTCTATTAATTGGTAGTCTACCCTTTCGTCGTAGGCGTTCTGGATCAAGGATGATCCTACTGTTCTCAGAAGCATTAACTCCATCTTGAAGTGAAGAAGAATTATTTTAGGTCCCGGCGCTTCAGAACTCGGAAGAACCGAAGACCCAAAAAACTCCTCTTCAAGCATTTCCAATACGCTCATTGTCTTATCATACTTCTCCTCACAATCTTCCACGAAATCAACAATTTTAGCAACTTTATTGCGGATATTGTCATTCTGAACTGCTTCAGTTGTTCTAAAAGAGTTAGCATAGTTGATCGGAACTTTGGTATGAGCCATTTTCACATCTTTCCTCCATCTTCTCAAAATATACAGGTCTGGTCTCTTTGAACACTCGTTTGACTCCACACCATTAATTGATGTTTACACACAATCCCTCTAAACTCAAACAAACGACAATTGCAACTAGATTCATTCGTCTCACAGTTAAAACAAGAAACGACACATTCTTTGTTCTTTCATCTTGCCCGTATGTGACCGACTCCACAACCTCGTACTCCGAGAAAATATCGCCCAAATATTTTTCGACACACGAAGCTTCCCAACAAACTGCTCTTGAAACTCCTTCACCTTCGCATTAGTGTAAACACGTTGAAACTGTTTCTCCACTTCAACTTTAACTACAGTTGGGATGTATGATTCCGAACTTTTAATGTCTTCCCTTCTTTCTTTTTCAACTTTCCTTGCTAGTGCGTTCTCGTATTGCTCAACAAATTGTTTTAGCGTCGTCTGTGAGTGTATATAACCATCAAAAAAATGATTCATACTCTCACTTCTTTGGGTTGATGACATTCCAGCCCAAAAAGTATCCTTCACAAAAGCCGGCACCCATCGATTCCTCTCTGAGTACAAACCCTTTAACCATTCATTCTCTTCAAGTTCGTCCTCATTGATGAACGCATCCCACCCAATATTTCACGATATAATATGTAAGATAATTTAACGACACATTATTTTATTCAAGATCATGTATTATCACAAATATTATTTTATATTATAATACAAGCATAAAATAATATTTTTATAAAATCGTAAGACAAAAAAAATATATTGTAAAATGTATCATAAAATCTGTAACTTATTATCTATGTATTTATTAATTATATAGAATAAAGGAAAATAGAATAAATGAACTTTTTATATTAAAGACAAGAAAGATAAGAAATCAACTTTACATAAATACTAGATGTTACTCTCGCTCCGCTTCGGCTTGTGTAATTTGACTTTGTTATTCAAATAGTGAAAAATAATTGATCTTAAATATGATGAGAGCTATTTATTACATTGCATATGTAATATGAGATGTAGGCTTTTACTCTAAAACATCTAGTTATAAATACCTCATTTTTACAGAAAAGCATACATGACATTTAAAAATGCATAATAATCATATAAAATTATGATATATACAGAAATAAGAAATTATAGTATTATTCATAAATTTAAAATGTTAAAAAATGTATAATTCATATATTGAAAGTCATAATAAACATATACAAAAATATAATTTATTGATAAAAAAGATATAATGAAAGATAAAAGAGTATAATATGCCGTAGACGATATTAAGATGTTGTAGTTACGTTCTAAAACAATTGCCTATCTTATAACATGCATAATGTTTTTGAACTTTTTTACATTTTTATTTTTACAGAAAAATTATAAGCTAAATGTTTATAGAAGTTTCTTATCCTTTTTTATTAAAATTAAACTTTCTATTAGATTTGAAATTTTAAAATTTTCAAGAGGATGTATAAAAATTTACAAAAGAATTTGAGAGAGAAAAGATTTGGAATGTAACAATTTATTCTTTTGATAAGGGAAAAAATTTAGTTTTGAAAAACAATTATATATTTTTTGAAGGGTATGTGTGAAAATGTGCAAAGAGGAAGAAATAACCGTTCTTATTCGAGAGAGTGAGTGTAGATAACCTCATTGATCTTGTGTTATTTCTCTTATAACTATTTCCGTGTAATGGCCTATAATCTATATATCGTTGTGCATAAAATGATTCGCTACATAAATTTCTCAGTTTTCATTTTTGTAACTGTTGAAAACATGAAGCCACACATTATACTACTGCCTAAAAACGGTCCATGTGAACCGTATTAAACTGTACTATATTTATTCGTGAAACATGTCTATTTAACCATGTTTTAGGTTCGTTTAAAGTTTTGTTCCGGTTTGCAAGACTTTTTAGTCCAACCTCTTCATTTTTAACTTAAACTAGTATCTACCCTCGCTTCGATTCGGTACGAACGAAATTAAAAATTTGACTATATTGTCTTGAAGAGAGTTCTATACTCTATCATGATATGAAATTACCTTCAAACTTACACATTCTCTGTTTTAAAAGTGTTATGTGTATATATATGTAATTCTCGTTTTCATTGAGGTATAATCTATAGATGATATTATGACAAATTATGCTTTTTTAGGGACAACAAATGCTTCAAAGAGACATGTTTATTGAAAACCATTATATTATGTAATTTCAATTTATTAAATCACATTTTGAAATATTATGAGACTTTAGATGAAAGTATACTTTTTTTTTAGAGAAAATAGATGAAAGTATACTTCATAGAATATATTTACTATTTGCACATTAGTACATCAAATGAAAAGAAAAAAATAATTCCATATTGACTCCTAATTGTTTAGAAGAATTAGATATAAAACTAATGCAATTATACCCTATTACCAAGACATTATGTTACGATCCATGTGGTGGGTCTTCATTAATACTATGGTTTGGTAATGACTCAATGCATGAACTATATATACAAATTTTCACAAATCATCTCCAAATATTGGCCCATTGGCCCAACCGTCTGAAAAGAGCGAATTAGAAATGTTCAATTTTTTTCATGTTATTTGGATGACTTATTCTCTCCATTAGATCATGATTCTAAAGCCGAAAATTCTCACTAAATCTGATGTTGACACGTGGCAAAAACCATGGCTAACTTTTATTATAGTAGTATAATGTGGATGTTTCAATAACCTCACGTTTTATGTACGGTGTTAATCAATTCATAACTGAGGAAAGAAATGGGGATTGAATGTGAGGACACGTATTAGAACTGTACCAAAAGGGCCATTGAAACACACATCCAATGACTCGGCCATTAATTAATCTGTCACTGGAAATTGTTAAGAGATGAAATTGGGCCGATAAAATTTGGGCTGGTTAGGGAAAAAATTAGACTTTTTTTTTTTTTTACCACTATTGAGAAAAATAAAGCAACAGTTGCCACTGGTTTGAAAATAATGTGGTAACTACCATTTCCGCCACTATTAGTGGCGGAACAACCTGTGTTCCGCCACTAGTAGTGGCGGAACAGATAGATTTTCAGTTCTGCCAAAAACGGCCCATTTTACGCACTAAACATGATTAATTAGTATTAAAAATCTTGTTCCGCCACTAGTAGTGGCGGAACATGTTAAAATATTTCATTAAAGATTAACATGGCTCATGAATGGGCAATTAGCGTAAAAATTGAAGAATTACTATGTTCTGCCACTATTGGTGGCGGAACAGTGTAATTAGTAACGGTTTTTCTGAAAGAACCGTTACTAAAAGTGTAATTAGTAACGGTTTTTTGAAAAAACCGTTATGAATAATTATATTTAGTAACGGTTTTTCTGAAAGAACCGTTACTAATAGTATAATTAGTAACGGTTTTTTTAAAAGAACCGTTACGAATAGTGTATTTAGTAACGGTTTTTTCATAAAAACCGTTACTAATATACTATTAGTAACGGTTCTTTCAGAAAAACCGTTGCTAAATACAATTATTAGTAACGGTTTTTGCATAAAAACCGTTACTAATTACACTTTTAGTAACGGTTCTTTCAGTAAAACCGTTCTAAATACACTGTTCCGCCACTAATAGTGGCGGAACATAGTAATTCTTCAATTTTTACGCTAATTGCCCATCCATGAGCCATGTTAATCTTTAATGAAATATTTTAACATGTTCCGCCACTACTAGTGGCGGAACAAGATTTTTAATACTAATTAACCACGTTTAGTGCGTAAAATGGGCCGTTTTTGGCAGAACTGAAAATCTATCTGTTCCGCCACTACTAGTGGCGGAACACAGGTTGTTCCGCCATTAATAGTAGCGGAAATGGTAGTTACCACATTATTTTCAAACCAGTGGCAACTGTTGCTTTATTTTTCTCAATAGTGGTAAAAAAAAAAAAAAGTCAAAAAATTAGGGGACACGTGTCAAAACAGGAATGAAAATGTTGAGCTCACTCTGCTTCGGACCAAACATGCAAGAAATGCTTAGTACATATTTTGTAAGAATTTTTTTACAGAAGAATATTTTTTATTTTGCTTTTATTTTATTTTTTTTATAAAATATGTTTCTTAAAAAAATTCCGACTAAATTTTTTTTCTTGAAAAATTAGTTTCTAAGAAATTTTTTTTTTCTGAAAAGATTCTTAAATTTTATTCACTAAAAAAAATATTTCCTAGAAAATTGACAATTTTTTTTTGTGAAAAAAGTAGTTCGAAAAAAATTTTATGATTTTTTTTTGAGAAAATAAATTTTTAAAAAAATTCTAAAAAAAATTGAAAAATATCTATTCAAGTGATTTAATTATTATAACTAACAACGTTAACTTCATTCTAATGGTAGGAACATTTTTGTAATTTTGGCAATAATGTTGGAATTTATTTGCAAATTGGAAGAGTACAGGGACTTTTTTTACAATTTAGGCATAATAGAGGCTTTTTGCAAGTTAATTTTTTCCATACTGAGGGGGTATGCAATATTTTGAATTTTTGTGAGGTACACATGAAAATTAAAGTTATACCTACTTTGATATTTGAGTTGAGTTTCTAACCACGTGTACCTAAAGATCCTTATATTGGTGCGTGGGTTTGGTTTATATGAACCGTATTATATTATTATAGGGATGTATATAGACCCAGTCTATTTATAGGTATGGAGGAAAAAAAGCTATTGATGTTCCAAATTTTTCCTCAAGAATTTAGTCCCACCAGTAATAATCAAAGTAGAGAGGAAGTTTTTATAGATTTTTTTTTATATACCATTATTTTCAAAAATAAATCAATATTTATCACTGTTTTGAAAATAATGAGATTACTATTTCCGTCACTCTCAGTGGCGGAACAAACTTTGATCCGCCACTATTAGTGGCGGAACATGGACATTTTCAATTTTGCCAAAATCGGCCCATTTGGCGGATTAAACATGATTAATTAGTGTAAAAAATCTTGTTCCACCACTACTAGTGGCGGAACAAGTTAAATAATTTTTTTTAACTATAATAACAGCCAAACATGGCTCATGGATGGGCAATTAGCCTAAAAATTAAAGAATTAGCCTGTTTCGCCACTATCTTTGGCGGAACAGGTTCATTGGCCAAATTTTTATGTTCTCCCTGACTGAAAAAACGCAAAAAATACTTCCTGTTCCGCCACTATCTCTGGCGGAACAGGTGCATATTTCTTCTGTTCCGCCATTACTAGTGGCGGAACAGGCCAAATTTTCTTCTGTTCGGAACAAGCCAAATATTTCCCCCATTTTCCCTGGACCAGAAAACGCAAAAATAATAATTAATAGCACCTGTTCCGCCACTACTAGTGGCGGAACAGGCAAAATTTACATAAAAACCCTCCTTTTAAACACACACACACACTCTCTCCCCCCATTGAACCCCTACCCACCCACGGCTAAGGAAAAAGAGGCGAGTTTTGAGCGTATTTGGAGCGATTTTTGAGTGAAAAAAATCCAAAAATTAGTGAAAATTAAAGGAGAAAGGAAGAATTAGAAGGAAGAAGAAGAGAAAGGTAGATGATTTTATTTTATTTTGAGTTTAGGTTTAGGTATTGGTGTTGATAATTTTTGAATTGATTGAAATTAGGGTAAAATAAGTTTGAATTAATTCAAGTTAGATTAATTTGTTTGATTTGTTAGATTAATTTGTTTGATTTGTTTGAATTAATTTGTTTGAAATTACTGATTAAAAGTAATAATTTTTTTTTTTTCAAATATGGTGAAATAGGAATAAGGAAGGTGAAGGAGAAGAAGAAGGTGAAGGTGAAGAAGATATTAGGTTTATTCGGTATGTATAATTTATGTAGTATTTTTTTTAATTATGAAAATATTTAATAAATAATTTTCATTATTTAGAAATTTGAAGAAAATGTATAATGTTAAGATATATATTTTTTTTTAAAATGTTAAGTAGTAATATTTATTCGATTTTTTTTTTTAAAGTTAAGTAGTATTATACAGGAAAATTTATAAATAACCCCCTATCTTTTATCAATATTACATAAACCCCCTATATTTTCAGAATTTACAAAAAACCCCCTATGTTAAAATTTTCATTTACAAAAAATCACTTCCTGTTATAAAATAAAGAACAAAAGAACAATAAAAGAGAGAATTGGAAGAAGAGAATTATGTATTGAATTGTGGATTAAGAATACAATAGTCACTGCCCTCTTTATATAGTAGAGGGTGAGTGCTGGCTAAGAAATCTCTTGCCTGATTTAGAATTACAATAAAGGAAATAATCTAACCTAAATACAATAGAATATACAGTAATAAATATACTGCCATAATTCCTTCCATTCTTATACGCATTTCCTAATTTATCTTTACTTAGGGGCCAAGTAATGGACATCTACACTAATTATATTCATAACACTCCCAATTGGATGTCCATATTTTATCTTTCATACGCATTAGAAGTTGCCTCATTAAAAACCTTATAAGGAAAACCTAGTAGGACAAAACCTTGGTTAAGGGAAAAAGAGTGCATCGCGTATTATCATTATTTCTAATTATTTCATATATTAAATATGTCTCGTTAAAACCTCACTAGGTAAAACCCTATGGGCAAAAATCCTAGTGAAGGAAAAAGAGTGCATCATCATTCTATATATTACGCACAAAAACTGCCTCGTTAAAAACCTTGCTAGGAAAACCCATTGGGACAAAAACCATAGACAAGGGAAAAAGAGTGCAGTGCGTATTATTTCTCCCCCTCATTTATGCAACTATATGTGAGATGACAAAATTCAATCTCTGTAATAAATGCTTAAGAAGAGATCTGCTGGATCATTATTTGAGGAGCTTCATTAGATATTCATTTCACAATCATCATGCTCATGCATGCATGAAAATAACTCACCATCATTTATTTTAATTGTTAATACATCAAACAAGTTATCTTGATGATTTTAATGGATGCGATTTCTCCACATTATATCATTATAATAGATGGATTATGAAATAATGAGTTCTTCAGGGAAATATTCAATTTATAATTCAAGATAATATTTTATGCTTTAAAGAATTTAATCTTATATTCTTTTGAATAATGTGGTAGCTTTTGGAGGTCTTCGAGAGTACCATACGATTTTAAATCATCAATATACATATCAACATTCAAAAGGTAGACATATAGTTTTCTAAACGTAATTTTGATCAATTACATAACATTCATTCAACAAACATTTGTTATAGCAATTTTATCACATATCTCAATATTGCATTAATTAGTACAAAGATCTTTGTAATTTAATAGATTAAATCTCTCGAGAGTTTGAAATGCTTCAGGCATTCTAAATCCTTCAGGGATTTTCATTAATATATTGCAATCAAATGAGATATGAATAATTTGCTACTAAGTTAACGAGTCCTCCAGGGACGACAAAATTAGAAATATAATTGCATATCACAATTTAATTTTCATTACATATTCTTAAAACACCCTTTTATAAGTTATACCCGCTTATAAGTTACCGTTATACAACGCCAGGTGTTTGGACTACATGTCCACAATTTTATATTTCACTAGTGAAAATAATCATGCTTTAATCACATCTTTCGATTTGGCCAATACTTTATCTGTCGACATTATACAAATAATTTTAATTCTAGATCCTCATTTTTATTTATTATCTCAATTGCAATTGCATAAATAAATTTTGATTAATCTTAATTTTTATTACGGTTCCATATTTATTCTAGTAGAGACATAATTTATTGAGATCTCATCATTTACAATATTTTCAATATTATTAGGTACCTGAACCTCTTCTGGGGTTATTTGCTCGTCTATGTCTTCTACTCTTTTATCGTTAATATTCTTTTCAGAAGAATTTATTTCTTTAGAAGTATCGTTAACTTCAATTATGCCAACTTTTTTATTATGCTCATTTTTCTTCCTTGGATCTTTATCATTGGAACCGATTGGTCGACCATGCTTCTGGCATATATCAAACATAGAATTATCCAAGGGTACTTCAATATAATTATGAGCACATAATGCTGGAATGTATGATATGATAATCATTTTTGCATTAATATAAATAATATAATTGCATGTTGTTTCACATTAATAAATTTATGAACTTCTAGTTCATATTAACTTGTTCGAGGATCTAAGTGAAAGATATTAATGATGCATTACATATAAGATATAACTTAAATTTTCCAGCTCTTGTTTCTCTTCCCCTAATGTTTTCATTAATTATTAATCAAGTTCTTCAAGACTTTCATTGTCTATTATATCTTGAACATATTCATTAATATTTGATTGTTCACAACAATCACTTGGGTATTTATTCAATTCTTTCCTCTGGAATTTTGTTTATAAACATCTAACATACTTCAGGTGTGTTTTTGGAGGATCCTCCAGGGATATCCATCTGAAATAAGATGTTGTCAGATTGCTTTTATGAAAGAACAAATATATCTGATAATAGATTTGTTATATTTTACAAATGAGTTACATTTTAAATTATAGTTCATATATATAAGATTAAGTATCAAAATTAGATAATTATCGAAAATTCATCACGTCAAATTTATAATCAATAATTTATGTAGTGAATAAATTCATGTAATGAAGTTCAAGACATCAAATTATGCAGGGCAATTTAACTTAACATATATGCCCGATTTTTATTTGTGACCCATTTTTGTGCATTGCGGTGGAGCTACCGGAACAAATATTATACATCCAAAATATTTCAAATAGTATTTACTTGGCTGCAGGCCAGTCACAATTTATAATGGGGAGTACTTATTATAAAATGTTGGCTTTACTCTAATTAGTGTTGTAGCATATATCATTTCATGGCCTCAATCAAAAGACGAGCTTTAATTTCATTATCAGGGGCCAACGATTAATTATAATCGCTTAACAAGATATGATGTCAGATCATTCTAAGTGCGTTTGTGGGCCAATGCTCAACTATAATCTAAATCAACGTACAATAGTCAATTATTACTTGGGATGTAGCCAACTGATCATCATCAAGACGATTTTTCTTAGTTGTACGATCCAGAAATTATTATCTTAATTAGAATATTCGAGCAAGCAATCTCGCAAATACAATATTTCGAGATTAAATAAATATACATATGACCATCTAATAGATGCATCTATTAATACCATAAAATGATGGTCCACATGAAAGAGTAATAGGGCCACATATATTTCGATTAAAACGCTCAAGAAAATTGGGTGATTTATTCCCAACCCTGATTTGTGATGTCTAACAATTAATTCTCCTTTGATAACATGCAGCACATGAAAATTTATTTGATAAAAGAATCTTCTGGTTCTTTAATTGATGCATATTTGAATTCTCTGTGATTATTTGCATCATCATTGCTCCGAGATTAGTTAACTTTTGTTCCATGCCAAATCATGAAATTTCTCTTCGAACTAGTGAACTTCTGGTTCATGTCAAATCATAAAATTACTTTTCAAATTATTGAACTTCTGGTTCATGTTTAATGATAAAATTACTTTTCTAATTAGTGAACTTCAAGTTCTTGTCAAATTATAAAATTACTTTTCGACTGAACGAAATCTGATATGCAGAAGCATAAATAAGTTTTAAGTCAATAAACTTCTGGTTACTAATAAATCTGACTTAATTGTATTAGTCCTTCATAATACAAATCAATAGAAAAGCTGCATGTTCTAATGAATATTTCTCAAAATACAGAAATATTGTCCACTACAATGAGGCACACATATTTATAATTCTTATTGTGCCCATACATACTTTGATTCATATTGGTAGTATCAAAAGAAAGAAAAATAATGATAATGATAATAACAATAATAATAAGAATATAAAATGGAATAAAAGAAAATTTTCTTACTCGGTTCTTTCTCTAACTCGTTCTTGTTATTGCGCTTTAAATCCAGCGGATGATATCATTATCGGTTATCAACCTTTTCATTATGGTGATAAACAAGTCGACATTATTATTTTCTCTTTGCTTTTAAGACGGCTTAATAAACCTACACAAGATTCTAGGGCGTACATAGAGACATACCAAATGTCCTTTACTACCACATAAATTTTTAGACCATTTTGTGCGTTCTTTCCGCTTTCTTGTGTGTTTTTCTTAATATAATCATCACAGTCACAAGTATAATTTCGACATTGACCTCTTACACGTCAGCATCCATATTAATAATCACGACTTGTATATGTGGTATTCACTTCTGGGAATAATGCGGAACCAATTGTACGGAATTCGTGATTTTTCATTTTAATGAAAATTCATTATTTTGCTTATATACAAGAAACAATATTTTACAATTTTAAAGCATTATCTATTATATACAGGCAACAAAATGGTAACTCTTCTGGAGTCTTAAATTATTTTTACAATACATGGTATTATATTAATATCTGTCTTTCAATTTGTAATTATTATTTTAGTTGTTCAATGTCTGCTGGACATATGATAGATATTTTGGATTCCACAAATAAATAAAATAAATTGAATAAATATATGGTCAAGAAAGTCCGCATAAAAGTCTTATGTAATATTTAAGAGCTTACTGAAATTGTTTTCAATTATAAACATAATTAACCATAATTTGTTTTTCTTTTAAAGAGACTTTATAGAATTCGACAAAATATTTTGGTGTACAACAGGTACTTAACCAATGCTCTTTTATACAACATCAAAAATACATATTTTGGAATCAGTTACAAATAATATCTTGTTGTATCTTCTCATTGTCTTATGTAATTTTCTTGTAATGACTTCTGGCATTGGTCTCATTTATGTCATTATTTTGCAACATTCACTTCTGGGAATTGAATGCAATTATTTAGACAAGTTTCATAATTTCTTCTTTTACAATTCATTAGTTTGCTTATTCACAATAAGATATGATATTGGTTTTCAATATATCTTACAACTCTCTTCATCTTGTTGCTGCTTCAAGAGCAAGATAAAAGGTAAGGAGTATCATTATTTAATATATATTCTTCATTTTTTTTTCAAATTATTATTTGAGAGTTGATCTTCGAGATTTAGACAATATTTCTGATTTATATTCTCGCAACTACTGGTGCTATATTTTGCAACTTATGGTGCATAAAATAAATTTTGCAGCTTGTGTGCAAAGGAAAAAAAAAATTATTGCAACTACAGGTGCATAAATAAAAATAAATTTGCATAAAAATAAATGTACGTAAAATAAATGTACATAAAAGTAAATGTGCATAAAAGTAAATGTGCATAAAATAAATGTACATAGAATAAAGATAAATATACTTGCAACTTCTGGTGCATAAATATACTTACAACTTCTGGTGCATAAATATACTTACAACTTCTGGTGCATAAATAAAATTAAACAAGCAACTTCTGGTGCGTAAATAAAAATAAACATGTAACTTCTGGTTGCAAAAATAATTAAACAAGAAACTCTTGGTGCATACAAAATAATTTAAACGAGCAACTTCTGGTACGTGAATAAAAATAAACACGCAACTTCTGGTTGCAAAATAAAAAATAATTAAACAAGCAACTTCTGGTGCATTGATCTATAAAGAGAATCTGTAACTTCTGGTGCAGAGATATGTTCTTAAAAGAAGCTCGTAAAATAACGAATTTCAAGAAAAGAAAAAAAAATCGAATAAAAGAAATCCAAAATAAATAATGTAATGAAATATTAATAATTTGAAATTGTACCTTCTGAAGCAGAGTTTCAGTTATGTTATTTAGAACTTCAAATGATTATTGTAGAGTCGTGCTGATAACGTGTTATAAAATAAAGAACAAAAGAACAATAAAAGAGAGAATTGGAAGAAGAGAATTATGTATTGAATTGTGGATTAAGAATACAATAGTCACTGCCCTTTTTATATAGTAGAGGGTGAGTGCTGGCTAAGAAATCTCTTGCCTGATTTAGAATTACAATAAAGGAAATAATCTAACCTAAATACAATAGAATATACAGTAATAAATATACTGCCATAACTCCTTCCATTCTTATACGCATTTCCTAATTTATCTTTACTTAGGGGCCAAGTAATGGACATCCACACTAATTATATTCATATCACTTCCATCCACTTTTTCATCCATATTTTAGTAACAAATTTTGAAATTCCCATTTTAGCCCTAAGATAAAATAATTTTCCAAAATAATTTATTAGGAAAAAAAATATTTCTAAAACGATATTTTCTGAAAAAATATTTCTTAGGAAAAAAATATTTTCCGAGGAAAAAAAATATTTATCAAATATTTTTAAATAAATTCTAATAATCAATTTCTTAAAATTGTTTTAAATAAATTCTAATATTTTTTAAATATTTTTTCGAGGATTTTTTTGAAAGCATGTAAGATTTTTTTTCAAAAAATAGTTTTTATAAAAAATAAAAATTGTTAAATTTTTATTTAACTTTTACAAAAAAATATTTTCATAGAAAATAGTCTTTCTAAAAAAGATGTCATCTGAAACCGGTTCAAGTCGGGGCGGACCTAATCGGGCGAACAAGGAGAAGGCTCTGATGGTTGAGCCCCAACGTCCGACATATCGTCCACTAAACGTATTATAAGACAGACACAGAACGAGACGTTTCGACGAAAAAACACAGACAATGCCAAGTACATTGCCGGGGGGTTATCGGTTCAGGCAGCATCAGACAGCGGTAATGTATTTAAATATGGTTATATATGTATTTATTTTATTACGTAAAAATATTGTACTTATATTTGTCGTTTATGCAGGTACCATGGAACTATCAGTACGAGTCATATTATCTGAATACGTGCTTGTTACAAACGCAGAAGATCGGTCATATTCCTATCGAGGCTACTATCAAATATCAAAAATTGTCCCTTACAATCTCCATTATTCATTTCATTATTTACGGGTTCTAATCTCTCATTCTCATCCGCATTTGCAACTACAGTTGTTCTACTACTAGTTTCTATCTGGGATTCTTTACTTGGTTCTTGATCAACATATATTTCTAATTCTAGACCAACACTTCTGACACGCTCAGCAAATTGAACCAGTTGTTTGTCATTCGTAATTTTTACTGGTCTAAAATGCCATTCGTTGCCGCTAAGGTAAGGATATTTACCTCGAATTAAAAGAGTATCATTAAACGACCAACCAATATTTTCATAAATTTCATAACACAATTGGACATAATTTCTATTTGTAGTTGTACTTTCTGGTAGAACAGCAGGCTCAGATGGATCGTAACTGCAGCCGTTGGTGTTTTGAACAATCCGACCATCGTAATATAGAAATATTACTCAGTTTTGTGCCATCTTCTTTCGAATATTTATTTTTTCTTCTTCCTAATTGCAATAATATTTCAACGACTCAAAAAAATATATACTAAATTATTCCTAGTTCACCTTCTTCTTTTCCTTCACCTTCCTTATTCCTATTTCACTATATTTGAAAAAAAAAATTATTACTTTTAATCAATAATTTCAAACAAATCTAACAAATTAATCTAACAAATTAATCTAACTTCAATTAATTCAAACTTATTTTACCCTAATTTCAATCAATTCAAAAAATGGGGGGACCAACACCTAAACCTAAACTCAAAATAAAATAAAACCAATTACCTCTCTCTTCTTCTTCCTTCTAATTCTTCCTCTCCTTTAATTTTTGAGTTTTTTGACTCAAAAATCGCTCTATATTCGCTCAAAATTCGCTCTTTTTCTTTGGTCGTCGGGTGTGGGTAGGGTTTAACGGGGGGGGGGGAGTATGTGTTTAAAATGAGTTTTTTTTTAAATAGCGTGTTCCGCCACTAGTAATTGGGGAACAAGTGCTATTAATTTTTTTTTTTGCGTTTTCTGGTCCAGGGGAAATGGGGGAAAAATTTGGCCTGTTCCGCCAATACTAGTGGCGGAACAAGAGAAAATTTGGCCTGTTCCGCCACTAGTAGTGGCGAAACAGAAGAAATATGCACATGTTCCACTAGAGATAGTGGCGGAACAGGGGGTATTTTTTGCCTTTTTTCAGTCAGGGAGAACATAAAAATTTGGCCAGTTCCGCCGCTAATAGTGGTGGAACAGGAGAAATATGAACCTGTTCCGCCAGAGATAGTGGCGGAATAGGCTAATTCTTTAATTTTTAGGCTAATTGCCCATCCATGAGCCATGTTTAGTTATTATTGTAGTTAAAAAAATTATTTAACCTGTTCCGCCACTAGTAGTGGTGGAACAAGATTTTTTACACTAATTAATCATGTTTAACCCGCCAAATGGGCCGATTTTGGCAAAATTGAAAATGTCCATGTTCCGCCACTGAGAGTGGCGAATCAAAGTCCGTTCCGCCACTGAGAGTGGCGGAAATGGTAGTTATCTATTATTTTCAAAACAGTGACAAGTATTGATTTATTTTTGAAAATAATGGTATATAAAAAAAATCATTTTTATATACCCACACATTATTATGAGAGTAACCAACTAATTGACTGTCAATGGGTTGAACTAATTGACTATCCATGAGCTGTCCAAATGGACGAATGGGCCGATTGAACTGGGCTTTGCACGTGTCATGTGGCTATATGTAAAGCAAATAATCAAAAAAATCTTGCAAGAGACAGGTTTCGAACTCGGAACCTTTGCGCAGGAGATCAAGCGCCAGAACCAACTGTGCTAATAAACTTACCTGATATATATATCATTAATAGATATAAGTATCATAGTGTAGGAGGTGGGACAGGTGTCAAACCAGAATTGCAACCTGTGAACTTTACTATTATAGTATAATATAATATAATATAATATAATAGTATAATTTTATGGAATCTAAAGTTTGTGAGGGTTTCTTAAAGCATTCAGAAAAATGAGGGGTTTTTCGAAAAAGATACATCTTTTTTACGGATAAAATTAATATTTTGAATAACGGTGTTAGTTTATTTCTTTAACACAAACATGAACTATGCAGTCTAGAAAATAAGTTGATTTAGATACTAAAAATTACATGGATTAAATACCAAAACTAATAGAATAGGGATTGTCATAATTCTACTAGTACAGGAACTCATGATGCATTTGTACCTGATAAAAAATTATTGGATAGGTAAAGTAAAATAATATGACCAAACTCTAGTATCAAAGATAAACCGAACCAACAAAAAAGAAAAAAATGTTACTGTCGCAAAAGAAAAAAATTGAAGAAAAGAAACAAAAAAACTGGACACCAATATAAGACCATCTAGTAAAGCACATAATCATACAATACTAATCTCAAGCGAGTACAACCCTGACTATATATAATACCGTCCAAATGGAAACTTAAAAAACAAAACTGAAATTTGATTTGCACAACAAGATCACGAAATATGCAATCACAAACATAAAATCATCTGAACATTATTTTTCAAAAAGTCTTTCAACTTTAACTATACTTGCAGGTTTTTCTAGGTAAGCCCTCGAATAAGGAGAAATTTCTGCATCAAGAAACAAAAATTATGGGTTATTTTTCAAGGAAAAGAAAAATGAACAGTACAATTCAATGCAGAAATAGGTTTAAAGTAGTGCTAAAAGTATAGATAGTATCAGCACAGATATTTCTCTTGGCTTTCTTTTCTTTTACTTCCATTTGTGTTCAGTTAGGTTTAATGACTTATAATTAGGGTTTAATGGAGAACAAAGTAAGACCATATATTATATCATATTGTTTAATAAATCTAATTCAAGAATTTCTGGTAACAGCCAATGGCTAAAATTTTGGTTGGTACATAATGGTCAAGGACCTCACTCGTGTCCAATTTAGGTATATATTTTTGTTTCTACTTTGTCCTATCAAGATTTCATACATCAATTGACCGCAAAATTTGTCTCAATTATGCAATTGTAACAACAATAGAGATAAGAACATTGAAAAATCACTATTTCAGCAAATTAAAATGACTGGTCTACATGCATCAGTATAGGACCACACTATTCATGAAACCAATCCAACTGGTTTCTTGAGTTGAGGCATGTAAAGTATCCAAATAAACATAAAACATCCCAAAATGGATCATCTCAAATCAACTTAGCATCCTTATAAGTTTTCCCCAATTTGCTTATTTTCCTATATAATATCTCAATTGAGATCAATTATGTATTCAAGCTACGATTGTGCAAGTACGACTAAGTTTATCCATTAGGTCAATTCTGCTCTGAAACCTCAAGCAGGACCAGCTTTTGTCATAATAACTGGACCCAATTTAGCTTGAATACACCCTTAATTCTGCCATTTAACATTCCAACCAAACTTGTATCAAAACGAGAGAAGAGAGAAATTTCTCACCATAAATTACTGATTTGAGCGAGAAAATCCATCAAAAATCCCACAGCAATTCCACCATGTTGCACGCTGTGCCGCACCAACTGGCAAATCACGACCTGCCATCTGTACCTATGGAATAATAAACAAAACAAATCAACACAGAACAAAGCCATAAAAGTGTCTCTTTAGGAGTATATGTATATTGTATTGCATAACTATCATCAATTTTTTGAAATGGTACTAAAATGAAAAATCCATTATACCTCACTATGTTGCTCAGTCTCAGTGCGTTCGTTCAAATTCTCTGGAGCCAAGATTTCTACAACCTTCTTTGTTTCTCTCTCTTGCAAAACAGGCTCAACCAATTGAGGAGTAATAGCTCCAATAGCACTCTGACTCTCCTTCACCACTTCTACCACCTCTACCACCTCTACTTCTCTCTCTATCTCCTTCCCCGTGTCGCTCCCTTCTGGTTCTCTCTCTATCTCCTTCTCCGTATCAACCCTTTCTACTTCTCTCTCTATCTTGATCTCCTCTTTTTCTCTCTCCATCCTTACATCCTCTTTCTCTTCCTCCACAGAAGGCCCTATTGGGTCCTCACTAGTCACCACTATTTCAGTCTTAATCTCCTTCTTCTCTTCTTCATCTCTCTGAATACTGGGGCTAGCCAGTTCAGCCTCTTTTTCTCCTTCTTCACTGTTTTCTGTCTCTGTTGGGGTATCCACTGCTGGTTCAGCAGTTTCTTGCTCTGTTTCTGCTTTGGTTACCTCTTCTAGAACCTTCTCTTCTTCCATTCTTTTCTTCTCCTTCTCTGATTCCTGTTCTGCTCTTGTTTCTTCTTCTATGGTGGAGATCTCCTCACGCTCATGACCTGTTTGTCAAAATGACGCCCATATATAAGCAAAGAAAAAGGAAAGGAAACTAAAAGGGCCCTAAATCCAGCGGATGCTTATAAGTTACAGCGAAAAAGGAAAGAGGGAGAACGTGGGAGGCCCTAAAAAAGCGTAGAATCAAACAACTTGTAGGCATGTATACAATAACAAAACTGAAAAGGGAGGCAAGATTAAGGGGCCTTGCATATTGGGTACTGGGTATAAAGGAGAAACTAATCTTTACCATTAAATTCGGGAGAAGGAGGGTTAGGTGAAGTCACATTCGAGGTAGAAGAAGAAGAAGAGTTGTTGGTGTTGGTTTTCTCTCTCTCTTTCTTCTCCTTCTCCTTTTGCTTCCTCTTTTGAGCTTTACGACCTGGAGGCATGCTTGGGCTCTGCGTTCTAGTTCTTTCTTTCTCTCTTTTGATGGAGTTCAAAACAAAAGAGAACAAAAATGAAAATTCAGATTGAAATTGGGATTTGGATGTTGGTGCTCTGTGTGTGCGAATTAAAAAGGAGAAAGGAATCCAATCCTGCTATAAGACAGAAACTGTGTTTGGAACGAACAAAATTGGGAGCCTGTCAAGTGGGCTCTGATATTCAGTTATCTTTTGGTCTACCAGACATCGGTACACCAGGTCCAGGAAAAATACAGAAAATGAAACCATGGGAAGCATAAATATATCAAATAGTCTCGGTATACCATAAACCATGTTATCTTGAGCCGATTCTAAACACAGATAGAAAACAACAGGTTCAGGAAGGACAAAGAGAGATGAAACGAATTTGAGGGGCGGAAGTGTAGAACAAGGAATCGTTTTCATTAAAGAATCGACCTGGGAGTTTCTCTGTGGTTATTCCCAGCGTTGAATGTCATGTAGGATGTGACAGCACAATGTAACTCTGCTTTGATTTAAACAATGTTTGATCTGTCTTTATAAATTTTTTGACTGTAAATAACAGTACACAAGGCGAGACCCCTATGTTGAACCCTCTTTCTGACGGCACACTATACTATGCGTTTAGTGGTGGTGTAAAACGTGAGATTGGAGTTACATATGCTGCTTCGACAGGCAACTAATGAGGCATTAAAGAGATTTTTAGCGAGTGAAATGATATGGCCATGAAATGATTTGATAGGAGCAGGAAAAATTGTGACAAAAAGACTTCTTTACTCTTGTTTGTACATACCAATTAATTGAGTTAAAAAAAGACAAGAATATATCACTCTTTATTGTTTATTCCTTCTCTCTCCAACATAATTATCATCAAAATCTTCAAATTTATGAATATTCATTAAAACCAACTAATTCTTTATAAAATATGTTGTTAACTTATTAATATTAATTATTTTTGTTCATTAAATCTTTAGAAATTTTAATATTAATATACTTATTCAAATAAAGGTTGATTAAGAAAATATACTGGCTAAATACTTACAAACATATACAAGAATAAAAAATAAATTTTCATTATTATGCAATTTCATGAATTCATAATTGCTCCATAAACATGAAATAACAAGTACATAAAAAGGCCAAAATGACTAACTAATATTTTTTATTTATAAAAAAATCTTATAACGGACTAACTAAATTAAAATTGAAAAACAAAAATAACATATTAAGTGTCAAATGCTATTTGATAAAAAAAAATAATACTATATTCAAATACTAACGAATTAAAATAAATTGCGCGATTGATAATTTTGAAAAAAGAAACGGCTTTCTTCTACAAAAAAATAAAATTTCAATTTAGTTAGTCCGTTATAAGACTTTTTATAAATAAAAAATATTAGTTACTCATTTTGGCATTTCTATTTACTTGTTATTTCGTGTTTATGGAGCAATTATGAATTCATGAAATTGCATAATATTGAAAATTTATTTTTTATTCTTGTATATGTTTGGTAAGTATTTAGCCAGTATATTTTCTTAATCAACCTTTATTTGAATAAGTATATTAATATTAAAATTTCTAAAGATTTCATGAACAAAAATAATTAATATTAATAAGTTAACAACATATTTTTATAAAGAATTAGTTGGTTTTAATGAATATTCATAAATTTGAAGATTTTGATAATAATTACGTTGGAGAGAGAAGGAATCAGCAATAAAGAGTGATATATTCTTGTCTTTTTTAACTCAATTGATTGATATGTACAAACAAGGATAAATAATTCTTTTTGTCACAATTTTTCCTGTTCCTATTAAATAATTTCCTGCCCATATCACTTCCCTTTACCAATTTATAA
>CM050908.1:1712500-1735000 GCA_027726005.1 Juncus effusus | reverse complement strand
TGAGGCACACATATTTATAATTCTTATTGTTTCCATAAATATTTTGATTCATATTAGTCATATCACAAGAAAGAAAATTAATGATAATAACAATAATAAGAAGAATATAAAATAGAATAAAAGAAATTTTTCTTACTCAGTTCTTTCTCTACCTCGTTGTTGTTAATGTACTTTGGATCCAGCGGATGATATCATTATCGGTTATCAACATTTTCATTATCGTCATAAACAAGTTGACATTATTATTTTCTCTTCGTTTTTAAGACGGCTTAATAAAGTTCCACAAGATTCTAGGACATACATAGAGACATACCAAATGTCCTTTATTACTACGTTCTTCTTAATATAATCATCACAGTCACAAGTATAGTTTTGACCTTGATTTCTTTCACATCAGCATCCACATTCATAATCATGACTTGTATATGTGGTATTCACTTCTGGGAATGATGCGGAATCAATTGTACGAAATTCATAATTTTTCATTTTAATGAAAATTCATTATTTTGCTTATTTAGGAACAATGATAGTAATTCACAATTTTAAAGCATTTTCTGTTATATATTTTGTTTATTTAGGGAACAAAATAATAACTCTTCTGGAGTCTTGAATTATATTTATAATACGTGATATTGTATTAACACTTGACTTTCAATTTCTAAGTATTATGTTATTTGTTCAATGTCTACTGGACATATGTCTTTTTCATCCATTTTGGATTCCACAAATAAATAAAATAAATTGAATAAATATAAAGTATCACGTAATATTTAAGAGTTTACTGAAATGGTTTTCAATTACAAACATAATTAACCATTTTTTTTTCTTTTAAAGAGACTTTATAGAATTGACAAAATTTTTTTTTTTTTTTGGTGTACAACAGGTACTTAACCAATACTCTTTTATACAACATCAAAAATACATATTTTGGAATCAGTTACAAATGATATTTTGTTGTATCTTCTCATTGTCTTATGTGATTTTCTTGTAATGACTTCTGGCATTGGTCTCACTTATGTCATTATTTTGCAACATTCACTTCTGGGAATTGAATGCAATTTTTAATCAAGTTTCATAATTTCTTCTTTTACAACTCATTAGTTTACTTATTCACAATAAGATATGATATTGGTTTTCAATACATCTTACAACTCTCTTCATCTTGTTGTTACTTCAAGAGCAAGATAAAAGGTAAGGAATATCTTTATTTAATATATATATTCTTCATCTTTTCTCGAATTATTATTTGAGAGTTGATCTTCGAGATTTAGAAAATATTTCTGATTTATATTTTTGCAACTACTGGTGCTATATTTTGCAACTTCTGGTGCATAAAATAAATTTTGCAGCTTCTGTGCAAAGAAAAAAAAATTATTGCAACTACAGGTGCATAAATAAAAATAAATTTGCATAAAAATAAATGTGCAGAAAATAAATGTGCATAAAAGTGAATGTGCATAAAAGTAAATGTACACAGAATAAAGATAAATATACTTGCAACTTCTGGTGCATAAATATACTTACAACTTCTGGTGCATAAATAAAAATAAACAAGCAATTTCTGGTGCGTAAATAAAAATAAACATGCAACTTCTGGTTGCCAAAACTAATTAAACAAGAAACTTCTGGTACATAAAAAATAATTTAAACGAGCAACTTCTGGTGCATGAATAAAAATAAACACGCAACTTCTGGTTGCAAAATAAAAATAATTAAACACGCAATTTCTGGTGCATTGATCTATAAAGAGGATCTGCAACTTGTGGAGATATGTTACTTAAAAGAAGCTCGTAAAATAACGAATTTCAAAAAAAAAGAAAAAAAATTGAATAAAAGAAATTCAAAATAAATAATATAATGAAATATTAATAATTTGAAATTGTACCTTCTAAAGCAGAGTTTCAGTTATGTTATTTAGAACTTCAAATGCTTATTGTAGAGTCGTGCTGATAACGTGTTATAAAATAAATGAACAAAAAACAATAAAATAGAGAATTAGATGGAGAGAATTATATATTGAATTGTGGATTAAGAATACAATAGTCACTCCCCTCTTTATATAATAGAGGGTGAGTGCTGACCAAGAAATCTCTTGCCTGATTTAGAATTACAATAAAGAAAATAATCTAACCTAGATATAATAGAATATATAGTAATAAATACTCTGCCACAACTCCTTCCATTCTTACAAGCATTTCCTAATTTTATCATTTCTTGGGGGCCAAGTATTGGACATCCATATTAATTATATTCATAACATTATATATATATATATATATATATATATATATATATATATATATATATATATATATATATATATATATATATATACATATGCATATATATATATACATATGTATATATATGTTATATATATATATATATACATATGTATATATATGTTATATATATATATATATATATATATATATGTATGTATATATATATATATATATATATATATATATATATCTATATATATATATATATATATATATGTATATATATATATATGTATGTATATATATATATATATATATATATATATATCTATATATATATATATATATATATATATATATGTATATATATATATATATATGTATATATATATATATATATGTATATATATATATATATATATATATATATATTTATATATATATATATATATATATATATATATATATATATATATACATATACATATACATATAGACTAAGATTTGTGAAAAAAAATTATCCGCTGAGAAAATTAATGATAGGGTTCTCGAGAATGCTCAAAGAGAGGTGAAAATATAAGCTAGGAGCTAATGAGCATATCATTTATTTATATGTTCTTTTGTATGGTTTATATTCACATATTTTGGAACGGAAAAAAATTAAATTGGAACCATAATAATATGAAATTCAAAATAAAGATAAAATACCAAAAAATTTATATTTGACAATTTTAACATGAAAAATAAAATGTTTCATTAAGAATTAATATATTGTACAGAAGAAAAGAGAAAGTATTTATATTTTAATGATTGAACTTTTAATATTTTATTTGTACTAATATTTGAACATAACTTTGGATCATGATTCATTAAAATAATCTGATTAAGATTTGATGACCAGAAATAAATTCAACGGTTCTCACTAAATCGGTGATAGAGCACAAAGCTTCAATTCAACTAGTTGTTTGATTATTTTTTTAATATCAATAAATTTTAGAAAATAAAATTTTAAGGTTTCACAAAAATTCTCATTGAATGATCGAGATAAAGGTGATGACGTGTCTCAATGAGAGGACTCAGAAGGAGGTAAAAAAAATAAGGGTTTGGGGTTAATGTTATTATTTATTAATTATATTTTATATATTTAATTATTATATATATATTTAGATATTCTAATTTGATGTAGGAGATATTAAAAATTACTTATTATGGAAATATCTTGATGCATAATATTTTTTTGTTACCGTTGTTAAATAACTAGATGTCTTAATTTTGTTTTATTTATTTTATATATATTATCATATGTTTTAAGAATATATGTTCTTATGTTAAAAGTGTCATATATGGATACGGGAAGTATCTATTATTATTTTGGAATAAAATATTAGGATACACCACGTGGCGTGTCCGATTCGATTTCCGAGTATCCGATATGAGTGTCAGTTTCCGACACAGTATCCGATCCGATTCGGCTGGATTTTTGAAGTGCCTGCATAATATAACAAAAGATCATTCTCGATTCTATCAAAAAATTATATATGTAGACTCTAATTAACATCAACCCCTTATTTTCACCTACTTTTGAGCCTCCTCAAAAGGCCACACTATCACTTTTATCTCGATCGTTCGATTAATTTTTTTGTCGAATCTTAGCCATTTATTTTCTCAAATTTATTGTTATTTTAAGGCAACATTTATGTGGTTATTAAAATATAAGCATATGATTGGTTGAATTGGTGTTTTGTGTTCCATACCCGATTTAGTAAGAACCGTTGTGAGTTTGTTTGTGACCATCAGATCTTAATCAGATGATTTTAATGAATCACGGTGCAAAGTTATGTTCAATTATTAATACCAATAGTTAATGAAGTTCACTCATTAAAATATGAATAATTTTTCTTTTCTTCTTTAAAAAATTATAATTCTTAATGAAATTTTTTATTTATAATGTTAAAATCATCAAATATAAATTTGTTGAAATTTTCTCTTTATTTTGAGTTCCATATTGTTATGCTTCCAATTTTTTTTCTTGCTAAAATATATGTGAATATAGACTATTTAAAAAAAAGTTGTACAAAAATGATACGATTATTAACTTATACCTTATACCATATCTTAGCTTTTCATTTAATTATTACCACAATATCACATGTACTAATAGTTAATGAAATGTTTACTCATTAAAATATAAATAAATTTTTTTTTTCTTTAAAAAATTATAATTCTTAATGAAATATTTTATTTCTCATAAAAAAATCATCATATATAAATTTGTTGAAATTTTCTCAATATTTGTAGTGATGTATTGTTATGGTTTTAATTTTTTTTCTTGCTAAAATATGTGAATATGACTATATAAATGAAGATGTACAAAAAATAATATGCTCATTAACTTATACCTTATACCTTATTTTTCATCTCTCATTGAGCATTCGCAAGAGACCTATTGTTAGTTTTATCTCGGCTGTTGGATCAATTTTTTTTGAAATCATATCTTTTCATTTAAATTATTACCACAATATCACATAAAGACATATTATTATGATTTCAATTTCATTTTTCTTGATAAAATATGTGAATATAGACTATATAAAATAAGATGTAATAAAATGATAAGCTCATTTACTCTTATCATATTCTTTTATCCCTCTTTGAAAATTCTCTAGAGAACTATTATCAATTTTCTCTCCGCTGTCGAATAATTTTTTTTTTTTATCAAATCTTAGCTTTTAATTTAAATTATTATTATAATATCACATGATTAGTTAGATTAATTTTCAGTGTTATATCCCCGTTATGTGAGAACTATCATCTCAAACAAAATTTCAGAATATTGAAAACTATATTATATTACTTAATGTATTATTAGTTTCATAATAACATATGTGTAATCCATACAATTTTAACATCTAAAAAAATGAAAAATAGCGGTGACAAATTTTTGAAGAAAATGAATAATGTTATATTTTCCTATGTAGTATACATATTTTTTCTATATATAATATTAAATATAATTATTATTTTTGTTTTTAAAGTTAATCATCTATAATTTAATCTTATGTAGTTTCACTAAAATCGTCGAAATAAATTATCTTGCACTTTATTTTTTATGATCTCTTTCATCTAAGCCTGATTAATACTTAATTTGTTTTTCTAATATAATATGTCAAGACATAATGACATAAGAAAATTAAAGATAACAATTTTGAATTCTCATGTATTATTTATGTACTATGGATTCACATACTTTAATTTTGAATTTTCATAATTGCAAGTTATATATTATTAGATTGAAATAACTATTAAAATTGAAATACTTGCCGCGAAGCACGAGCATTATCCTAATACCATATTATAGTAGCGGTGAGATTATAGAGGGGAATTATAGAAAAAATAGGGAAATTCTTCAAAAACCCCCTAATTTTTCTGGAATTTATCAAACAAACCTTTTCTTTTAAAAATTTTCAAAAACCCCTTATAAAGTTGTTTGAATTTCGCCCGGAGGGTTAAGTTTAACATTTCCATTCATTAAAATTTTAATGGTCATAAATACCCTCATATAATTATTTCATATTTAATTTTGTTCTATTAAAAATTCAAAATAAAACTAATATATTTACATCAAATATAAAAAAAATGAGAACTAAAATATGAAATATCATGAAATAAAAATTAATGCATGATAAAATAATAACATAAACTATTGTCAAATTAATATTGTGATATATTATGTTGAAAAATATTATTTAATAATTTATTATTTTTAATTGAATAAAATAATATATAAAAATAGATATATGAGGGACATTTTGGTCTAGTAAAAAATATATTAGATGAAAAAGTAAACATTAACTCCATAGGGGGCAAAGAAGTAATTCAATCCACTTTATAGGGGTTTTTTGAAGAATTTATAAAGTTAGGGGTTTTTTGATAAATTTAAAAAAAGTTAGGGGTTTTTTGATAAATTTCCCAAAAAAATATATTGATAATGAAATGATTATAATTAAAACTCTATTTTTAAAATTCTAAATCAAATCTTGTTCCACATTTATTAGCCGTCAGATGAGGTTAATCTAAACTGCTTTTTTTTTGATAAAAAAATAATCTAAACTGTTAATCTAAACCGCTTTCACAGAAGAAAATTTCCAATAAATTATATTTAGTATTACATTTGATACTTTATTAATACCCTACATTTTTTTTTTATATTGTAAATGTTGACGACTTAATTCATCTCAATTTTTTTCAATTTTAAACATTTTAGTAACTATTAAGTCACTTTGGATTTAAATTTATTCAATTATCTCGTCAATCAAGATAATACCTAATATTCATTTGAAAATAGCAAGCCGGACTTGAATTAAATTAATATGAATCATATTTTTACAGACTTAAACAGAAAACACACTTCATCAAACAATAAATCAAATCAAACCAAACATCATTTTCCACACCATACAATATATGAAATGATATAAAATACATACAAGCAATTGAATAAAATATGCACACATAAGTTAATCAGGAACCTTCAATAAATGGATCTGAAGTTGTTTATACTCTTGATCTTATTGCTGCACCTGCCCCCGCATGTATAGCGAGGATATACAGTAGTTGCGTAACTGAAAGAATAATCACAAATGCCTCCATTGTTCTCTGAAATCAGCAAAATATTAAATTAGTTTCAATTTAGTGATTTTTTGAATTTGAGTGAGGATCTAAAAAAGAATCATACATTATATAATGTATTGCCGTTTTTAATTCATAAATTAGTTAAACAAACCATATAATGTGGGCTCATAGTATAGTGGTTAATTGGCATCATGATATAAATGCGACCAATAACCTTCTTTATTCAATTGAAAAAAAATAGGATGTAGTGAATTTGAGATGATAACGGTGGGCTAATTGCCAAGGGAAATTTTCATATGCTATAAGGTGGTGACCGAAATTTGACTTGTTATTTTCTTTTGAAGTAGAAATATGACTTGTTATTAGTTGAAGGAGAAATTTGACAGTATTTGATATATTTGGTCAATGAGATTTTGGATATCGAATCCAAGACACCTATATGTAGGACTATAGTTTTTAGTTCATATTATTGAAAATTAATGGAATACATAGTAAACAAAATATGATTCATACTGACAAATGGTTTGAATATATACTAATCCAAAAAGAATGTTGTTGAGAGAGCTATAAATATAATATCGTACCAGTTTTGCGTTTCTTCCGTGTAGCACAATCTCCTTCCAGGCCAAACTGCATGCAACGCCAAATTGATCATAAGTTATTTATACAATTAAACTTTGTTTCTATCAATATAATTTGATTTATCTGTATCCAAGCAGTATGCTACTCCTGTATTAATAATTTTCTATTTTCTTGCTTTCATGCCATTCGAAAAAAAAATTATTTTTCCTTTTCTTGATTATACGTAAGAGCTTTTGTATCTTAAATTTATTTTATTAATTTAAATGACTTGGTATGCAATTGCCTCGTTATGTTAAAAAACAGAGGGACAACAATAGAAAAAAGGAGAGGTTAAAAAACATACCCCATAGAAAGAAGTGTGAGACCCCATGCAATTAAAGCAGAAGAGACGGCAGCCGGCAAACTATCATTATTCCACGAGCGAAAGTGGTGCAGTCCTGCAATTGCTGATGCAGCTCCGACTACTCCGGCTATGATGGCAAAAATCACGAAGAATCCTGTTGCGCCATTTCCAATTGGGAAGAAAATTGGAGAGAACTGAGACGGGAGTGCGACTCCAGTGCCTTAAAAGTTGAAACTATGGATTACAAAAATATTTCGGACTAGCACATCACTCATATATAATTTAAATATTTTGGACTATTTGATTTAAGCTGAGTAGTTGTGTAGGATCAGTAATTTTTTTATGTAGAGTTGTATAAGTTCAGTTTCCCAATCATATAATTCATAAATACAAGGTATATCAAAAACAATTTATATGTAGGACAAAAAAGTATTATATATATTATACAATATTTATGCAACTAGTTTTTAGCTGTTTAAGAACTTTCCACATAAAAATATAAGAATGCTTCAGAAAAAAGATAATTAAATATAAAATAATAATATTAATATAATATAATATAGATAGAATTATGGATTACCTATATTGAAACCGTGATCAATGGCAACATTAATTGCCCATCCTCCGATTGCTGCCACGATCGTGTACATGCAAAAATTCAGGACCAACAGAAAGCCTGCAACTGGTTTGAATCCCTGGTCAGCCATCTCTCTCTCTCTCTCTCTCTCTGATCTCTGATTTCTCTATCTCTAAGCTTTGAAAGCGATGAGAAGGAAACGAATAGGAAGCATGCACTTATATATGACGAGTTAGATGGAGCTTTGTGCTTTTCTTGTAACTCTTGAAGAGATTGTTTATTGATGAGGCTACAAGACAAACTTGAGATTTAAGATAAGTAGCAAGCTTTTTTTCTCTTTTAAGAATTTTGCGTAAAAGCCCTTGATTTATTAAACCATGTTTTGTCAGACCCCTTAATCTTTGTTCACACAAAAAGGCACAAGTTTTCTGTCAATATCGGGTTTGCTTCCTTTTTCTTTTCCGTTTTCTAAATCCTTCCATAAACAAGTCGTAGGTGATAAGGAAAACATAATTTGATGAATGAAACGTTCTTTAAACATAGGTTTTTTTTAATATTTTTGGTTTTTGGTGAGTAAAATCATGTTTCACTTTCTATCACTGACATGAGGAAAAGGGTGGAAAAGTGCGATTTTAGTTTTCTAAATTTTTTGTGAAAACTATAAATTTTTTTCTTAAAACTTCTCAAGTGAGAAATATGTTACAAGAAAAAACGAGAAAATACTCCAATTTCATTTAATTAGTGTATATGAGACTAAGAAAAAAAATCTATATATTATGATTATAAAAAAATCTATATAGTATCGGCTAACTACCAGTAAATACTTTTAGATATATGTATCAAATATACATTAAATACATGTCGATGGACTTTTATATTCGTATTGATGCACATTTATGTTGAATCAGATTTTGGATTGGATTCGAAACCCTGGATTCAACTTTGATAGACATTTTTTTTTCTTGAATTACAACATTTTTCTTGTTCAGCCTTTACAAAAACTTCAATGCACATTAATAGGAGCCATTTGTTAACCTAGCCTGATTATACCCTTTAATTATTTTATTGTAGTTGTAAGTTAATTTGAGGGCAGTAATCCGATGCACATTTATTTAAACAAAGAAAATTGACAATGCAAATGAGAATTTAGCATAGTGATTGAATATATTGATTAATATACAAGAAATTAAGGATTTAAATCTGACATGCCCTAAATGTAGTAGAGTATTTTCTCTTGCTTTCTTTCAAAATATTTTTCACTTGAAACTTAAAAAGAGACAATCCGAAATTTTAAACCCGCGGAGAATGAATGTTGATATCACTATAATTTGCATATAATTAATTATATATGCAGATAGGTGATATTTTTTATATAAGAATTTTTTTTTTTTTTTTGAGAAGTGTATATAAGAATTATTATTGGATGATTGCCGGTTTCCTTCTCGTGGGGTTTTCTCGCTGTGGAATTGAACTTTATTCCTTTGCACTGGAGGCAAGCTTTAGCTCAAGAAAAGGAAAGCATCATTCTCTGACCTTTCATAGCTGTCAGTATTTCATTTCTGTTGCTTAATTGTTGTTAATAAAAAAAATCTGTCAATGAGTCATATTATCATTGGCGATTGTCCTTTAAGCAATATGTAAAAAGTATGTTTTTCATGATATAATTTATAATAAGAAAAAACGAAGTGTAAAATATCTATTAGAAAAAATAGTTTCTGTACAGGTTTGAGTACAAAATATAAAATTTCACTCGCTCAAAACTAAAAGAGAAAATCACCAAGAACCTATGCTGACGCAAATGACGTAATCAGTGGTTATCCAATGCGTGAATTAGTCGCCAATCAAAGGTGACCATGTGGTGATCCAACTTAGATCAAGCCTAATCAAGATTCTGTGCTGACCATCTCCACGCCAGACCTAAAATTACTAGTATAATGTATAAGAAGAAAGAGCAAAGTGTAAAATATCTATTAGAAAAAAATGGTTCTTTTAGTGGTTTGAATATAAAATATCAAATTTTACTCGCTCAAAACTAAAGATATATTAAAAAGATCAGAAAATTTAATGGCCTTTCCAGCTGGAAGTTGTAGAGAGAAAGCATAAGAATCAAATCAAAAGTGAGATTCTCCTGTCAAACCTAAATTGAGATTCTCCCTTGTATCAACAGAGCCAGTCCTGTGTTTCCAAGGACCCAACTTGGCCATTCAAATAAACCTATACCAAATTAAGTGGAAAAAATTTTAAGTTTGAAATTTCATTGCCATGCATGATTATGATAACTGAAATAAAAACAACAAATGGAAATTTTGCAAATGAATTATCATTCCAACTTGTAGTTCATATCTATTGAAATGAGTAAAAAATGCAGACGGCAGATCTATGGTTGAGTATCTAAATGCTCTTCAGGTTATTTCAAACCAATTACACCTGTTTAAATTTAACCTGGGTTATGAGATTAAGACTCACTGCTAGAAAATAAGATTTCAGGGACGGGATTGTTTTTTCTGGAATGGTACCGTTCCTAATACTTCGAGAATAAAAAACGGGTTGTTCCTGATGGACTTGACTCTCGCTGATTATGTGGAATCAGAAACAGCCCGTTCCTGTTATTTAATAATCAGGAACGATTTTTCCAGAAAAAGATACGGCCCGTTGTTGAAAGAGTATTTAAGCGCTAATGAAATTTAAAATGAAAATCTGAAAAATATCTCAAACAGTGTTTTATTAGCAACGGCCCGTTTGTGAAAATAATAAAAAATATATTAAATCGAGTATGAGGAACAAGCCCTTGTAGATAAGCCATTGTGGAACGGTTCTTGTTTGTCAGGAATGGCCCGTTCCTGATCTTTTATTAAGGGGTCACGATATTAATTTCTCCAGATTCCAGAAGCTTTCTCTCCTTCTTTCTCTCTAGCTTTCTCTTTCCTTACTCGCTCCTCTCTCTTCCGATTTGAACCCGGCGAGCAAAAGAAGGATGCCGGCCAAAAGCAAATGACGCCACCCCTTCGCCCTCCACGCTGTCTCTCAAACTCACGCAATCCCCACCTTCCTCACCACCTCTCTGACCAGCGAGCAAACCCTATCCCTAGCTCCGGCCATCAACCCCACAACCGGCGAGCAAACCCTAAACCTGATGGTGTTATGTCCTAGACCAAAATATTTGTGACCTAAATTGATGGATTGTATTAACAAATATTATATTTATTCTAAAATATTTCATATAATATGTACATATAGGTTATTTTAATATAATTAAAATAGATCATGAATATGCAATTCAACTTTATATCATCAAAGTACGTAACTTTGATAGTAAAACTATAAAGTGTAATGAATGATATTCTAAATCGTCCATGGTCATTTATAAGATACTTGTGGTGACAGATATATTTGCGGAGACAAATAAATATATTTGTAGAAAGCTATAAATGTACACCAATATGTTAGATGATTAATGATCATGTTTTACTGATTATAGATAATAGTTGTCGTCATTAACATACGTATATTTTGGAGACCATATACTGGACTGACCCGCCATGATAATGCTACATACCAGTATATTTACGTCATTAGTGATTTTTATTACATGATGTATTTATAGTCCTTTGACCTGAGGTTGTCTATGTTCTCAACATGAGTAATTTTATACTTTAGCATAATCTAATACTGTTTGTAACCGGATGGTCATAACGGTTATGATTAGATATCTAATTAATCATGTAGAGGGATGAGTGTAATCAAGACGTGATTTGTTCCCTCATAAATGAGAGAGATATTTTTAGGCCTTTGATGAGTTGAACTGAAAAAATGCATGGTCATGCTCAAATGGATTAATAAGAGTTATTAATGTCATTTATTTTGTTCAGTTTAATTTGGAATCAAACATGATGTCTTGCTAGAGTCCGCTCATGATTTGTAGACTGTTAGGTCTATTGTCAATATTAAGTGAACCTACAAGGTCACACACAAAGAATAAACTGAAACGGGCGTAGAAAATCCTAGTGACTTATATGATGAGTTGTATAAAGATGTTACAAAAAATAATGTCATATTATGTGATAAAATGTGATACATATGTATATAAAGTCTATGGACATAAAAAATCATATCAAGATGGATGATGCCATCTAGATAATAATGAATGATGCCGCACACATCTCTTGAGGGGTCTAAAATTTTGGACAACATCATTCGCACTCTCTCTCTCTCTCTCTCTCTCTCTCTCTCGCACATAATAATCTATTCTCTTTTGTGTGACAAAAGAGAGAAATAATATCTTCTCTTTTGTATGACAAAATAATGAAAGGATACTAGCATATACTTCAATAAGTTTGTTCGTGTGGATACCGGTAGAGGCGTTTGTGTTTTCAGCGCTTGTGATCTGTACGGCCTAAGAAGTTGAGAACGGCTTGTTAAGAGCTGTGATAGAGAGTGATTGTTGCGGTAGAAGGCTTTAGCAGGATCACATAGACGGTCTTGGCGGCAGGATAATCGGTTTGGATGGTAACCGGCTTTTACGGCACTTGGGCAGCATACAGGGTTTGAGGGTCATGGATTAAGCGTAATCCGAAAGGTATATTTAAGTTTTATTTCTTTGATTTAACCGATACGTAAGGATTCTCGGATTATTTTTGGACGAAATTTTTATTTTCTGCTGCGTGTAAGTACGTTCGAAATCCAACAGTGGTATCAGAGTGACGTGCGTGTTTCGGTTAAATTGAGATTGTATATATGCGATATATACTATTTAGATACTATTTATAATCTAGTTATAAGACTTGCAAATTGGATGTTCAAGTGTTGTTCATGAAAGGGTGCATGTGATGCATTGATTTATGAAAGAATGCATGTGATGCATTGATTCATGAAAAGATATATAAAAAATGAATAAAACTATCCCAATCTGTATCTATATCCGGCCGGATACGGATAATTTTGATTTGCATACAATTTTTTGCGGATATGGATATGGGTCGGTTGGATAACATTAATATCGATAATATCCGTATCCGAATATAATAAAAAATAAAAAAAATATCCTTACATGTATCCGTAAAATATATGTATTCTATATAGAGTGAAATATTGAAAATGAATACTATCTGAATAACAAATTTTGGAGACAGATATTATATGGATACATATATTATTCGTATTCGGGAGCCAAATCGACAATAAAATCTGTTTTCATACCTGAATATGTATCTATATCTAGCCAGATACTGATAGTTTTGATTCAGATACAACTTTTTTGCGGATATAAATATAGATCGATTGGATAATATCTTGCCCATTTACACCCTTATATGTACGTGTGGGTTAAATCTTGAATTTTTTTTAACAACATTTGGACTTTTAAATGATAGATGGCTAAATCTGAACCTTTAGATGATTTAATTTAATGATCAATATTAATTTTGGAATGGCATGTGGCTCAATCTCAATCTTAATCTTAATCTTTGAATGACATGTAGTCAATATTCAATCTAATGGTGAATAACAAACAAAGAAACAAAAAGAGATATGACTCAATCTTAATCTTTGAATGAGTTGATCTAAAAAGTCACAATTAAAAAACTATGAGGCTTAATGAGATTTTAGCAAAATGTTTAGCTTTATAAACTACTAATAATATCTTTTATTCAAAATTATCTTTTAGTGAAAAGATGCTTTTTAAATATATATATATCTGTTTTGTAATTGGGCTTGACCTAAGAAAAATACCGCCATATGTGAAACTTTATCATATGTGTAATGAGATAGTCTCATAACTAGATTTCATGGACGGATTAATATGCATCTCTCGGAAGAATACATGGATAGACTCTTATTTGGTCAAACCGACTAGGCAAAGTATCACACTTCAACTTAATATTAGATGTATATTTGTATATTAAATCTGGCCCAATAAGTCGGATCGGTCAAAGCCTCTAGAAATATATGGCGCACATAACATTTAATTGACACATAATATTCAAATGTGATTTGAAAGTTGCATCCAAGATTGGTGCCCAAATGGTACGACCAAACAGATGTGGTCTAAAGTTTATATCTAAGTGATGCAATCAAGAAATGTGATTCAGTTGTTGCCTTCAAGAGATGCAATTAAGGATTTTATCCAAAAGATGTATCCAAAAGGTGTGACCCTAAAATCCTCATTGAAGTGTTGGAATTAAAAGATTGTAACCAAAAGATGCGAATGAAAGTTTATGTCCAAAAGATGTGATCAATGGATATGATCCAAAGATTACATCCAATAAATATGACCAAATGTTGCCATAAAAAAAATATGATCCAAAAGTTCCGACCAAAGGTTGCGACCAAAGAATATGATTCAAATGTTGCAACCAAAAGTTACGATCAACGAATGTGATCCAAAGGATGCATATAAAGGATGTGATCCAAAGATTGTGTCGAAAAGATACGACCAAGGGATGCAATCCAAAGATTGTGTCCAAAGGGTGCGCTCAAAGAAGACAACCAAAATATTGTGTCCAAGAGATGCGACCAAGGGACGCAATCCAAAGGTTGCGTCCAAAGGATGCGACCAAAATGATGTGATTCAAAGGTTGTGTCCAAAAGATTGCGACTAAGAGATGTGATCCAAATATTGCATACAAAGGATACGACCAAGGATTGTGACCAAGAGGTATGATCAAGGCTTGTGTCGAATAGGTGTGACCAAGAGATGCGATCCAAATGTCACATCCAACAGGTGCAACGAAAGCTTGCGAACAAGAGATGCAACCAAAATATGCGATTAACGGGTGTGACCAAGGGATGCCATCCAAATGTCACATCCAAGTGATGCGATGATGTTTGCGACCAAGAGGTGCGACTGAAAATGTGCAATCGCAAGAGTTGCGACTTATTTAATAGTTTTATCCCGAAATGAGATTTCAAAATGCATCAAGCCTTATATATTATAAATGATTAATAATTAAAGCATTAAAATAATTATGTTTATATTTGATGTATTTATTGATATGTGTTGATATGATGAAAGAGTTCATCACGCAAAACACATACACATGGAGATGAAGGAGTTCACCGTCCACTATACATTATTAAGATGAGAAGTTCATTTTCCACCATACATCATGGTGATGAAAGAGTTCATCGACTTCTACGTATGGAAATAAGATTTTCATATACGATCTATGAGAATTTTCATGGAAGTGAAATGTATCTTAAGATATCTTTATGTAGGTTCACAAAGGTCAAGATCATGATATATCATTATTATTATGTTTATTCTATTAGTACATGTGATGGTCTTTGATGAATACATAATATCTAATATTAACTAAAATTCCTCAAAATAATGTTAAGTTATTGGTGTGTTGCAAGGGTATATAATAAAATAGCTTTCTAAATTATCCTAAATTACTCAGTTTCGATCGTAAGCGCACGATCTATACATAGTATTTTGGGTGTCGAATCAAAATGGAAGTATAGTTAATTTTAGTTTCTTTTGTTGGGGAACCCGTAGCCATGTACATTACATGCGCAGCGGAACCTACGGGTTCAACCCTCCTTAGGATCATCGTTAAGGGAAAAAAGGTACGAGATTAGTCTATTAAAATTTATAACTTGGATCTTTCTGATCCGCGAGACAGAGAACGGATGTAGGTCTGAACGATTCCGACTAGCAGCCTTCTTCTTCCTGAAGCTCGACTCAGCAAACCTCCTTGCTCTTCCTAGGGATGAAGAACTGATCGCTCGCTTATCTCCAAAGTAGGAGATCTCTACTCGTATACACGCGAACTTCAAACACACGGAATTACCGGACTAGGCTAGACGAGTCCGGAAATACTTTCCGAAAATACCTCACAAAACTCTCTCTCTATTTCTGTATCACGCCTCTAAGGCTTTTGAATTGTATGTGTAAAATAGAGAGGGGTTGCCTCTCTATTTATACTAGAGAGGGAGACGAACGATTGCTCAGTTACCATAATTGAAAACCTAATTTTCTGCACATATTCCGTTCAGAACGGAAATATTCCGTTCAGAACGGAATATAGTTTCCAAAACTGCGAAAATCTTGCTGCCAAGAAATTGGCACCTTCCGTTCAGAATGGAAGGACTTCCATTCAGAACGGAAATGTTCTGATTATGCACAATCAACAATCCAATAGTTGATTATTTCGTTCACCAATTTATACATCATATGTACAATTGTTTTGAGGTATTTTCATCCCGTATGAATGGAGTTCATTGTGTGACCATGTAGGTTCCATTTAACGTTGGCAATGATCTTCTAAAGATCGTAAGTCATGAGTAACCTCTAGACTGGTGTCATGACTACCCATGTTAAATGAAATGATCAGTGATCATAAACCTATCTGAATAGACATTTGCTTATTCCTTTTATTCTACGATATATGTATTGACAAGGCATGGAAGTATGTCATCTTTGAGTTTGATCAAAGTCTCTTTCCTGATCGAGAATTAGACTGAGTAAATACAAAATGACATTAACAACTCATGCTAATCCGTTTTGAGCATGGCCATGCATTTCCTTCGGTCCTAGTTCATCAGGGGCCCAAAGATATCTCCCTCTTAACGAGAGGAACAAATTCCATCTTGGTCACTCACATTCCTCGTCATGATTCAGTGCATACCTAATGATGACCCTAATGATCATCCCATTATGGATGATGTATGATCATATTAAAGTATGCAGTTCCACATACAAGAATCCATGGTGACCTCAGGTTATAGGAACAAGCACACTATTCATATGAGAATCACTAATGACATATACCATGCATATTCTCATAGTGTGGTCAGTCCAGTACTTGTTCTCTAACACGTACATATATTCCGGACTTGACATCCCTATGTCCATGATCAGCAGATCATGATCATCCAACTTGCGAATATACTAGTGTGGATATGTAGTTTCTTACCTAAATTATGTTTATTTCTATAAACATCCTACATATCACTAGGGACAGTTTAGAATGTCATTCGTTAGTTCACAGTTCTACTATCAGAATCACGTATTCTGATGACGTGAACCCGAAGTGTCATTCATGCTTGATATAAGATATGTAAATGTACATTCACAACCCATACACTCAGATATATAAGAAACAACATTTATTGAATAAATAATAATGTTTTAATACATAATCCATTTTCTAGCACAAAATACATTTGGCCTAGGGCACTAATCTTACAGTCTCCCACTTGTACTAGGCGAACTCTAAGCATCTTATGCCCATAGAACTAACATGACCCTCATGCTTCGCTTGCGGGAGTGATTTAGTTAATGGATCGACGACATTATCGTCCGATGGCACTCCACACATTTTAACATCACCCCTTCGTATGATCTCCCTGATCAGATGGAAGCGTCGTAGTATGTGCTTTGACCTTTGGTGAGATCTCGATTCCTTTACTTGTGCGATCGCTGCATTGTTGTCACAACATAGATCCACTCGTTCCGAGATGCTCGGAACTACTCTTAGCTCCTCCAAAAAGTTATTTATCCAAACAGCTTCTTTAGCCGCTTCTGCAATGGCTATATACTCTGCTTCCATTGAAGAATCTGCTACAATATATTGCTTGGAACTCTTCCATGTCACTGCGCCTCCATTTAGGCAAAGTAAATAACCTGATTGCGGTCTAAAGTCGTATAAATCTGTCTGAAAGCTTACGTCGGTGTAACCCTTTACAACGAGCTCGCCTTCCAGACCTCCATAGACTAGGAACAAGTCCTTAATTCTTCGTAGGTACTTAAGGATTCTTTTAACAACTATCCAGTGACTTTCAGTTGGATTAGACTGAAACCTGCTTGTTGCGCTCAATGAGTATGACACATTTGGTCTAGTACATATCGTGGCATACATGATAGATCCTATAGCCGAAGCATACAACATCTTTTCCATGTGCTTTCACTCTTTATCATTTGTAGGATACTGTGTCTTACTGAGAGAAACACCATGTGACAAGGGCAAAAATCCTTTCTAGCAGGTGATAAATCTATTTTTGGAGTAGCTATCGTTCGCCTCCCTCTCTAGTATAAATAGAAGGGCAATCCCTCTCTATGATATATACTATTTAGAAGCATTAGAGGCCGTTGTGATACAGAAAGAGAGAGAGAGAGAGAGTTTTGTGAGGTTATTTCGGAAAGTATTTCCGGACTCGTCTAGCCGACTCCGATTATTCTGTTTGTCTGAAGTTCGCGTTGATACGAGTAGAGGTTCTCTAACTTGAGAATAGAGAAGCAAGGAGGTCCGCGGAGTCGAACTTCAGAATGGAGAAGGTTGCAAGTCAGAATAGTTCAGACCTACAACCGTTCTTTGTCTCGCGGATTAGGAAGATCCGAGGTATAGATTTTAATAGCTAATCTCGTACTTTTATTCCCTTGACGATGATCCTAGGCGGGTTGAATCCATAGGTTCCGCTACGCATGTAATGTACATAGCTATGGATTCCCTAACAAAATCTAAACCCTAAATCTAATCCCCAATCAAGACCTAATCAAATATTCTCTTGCCGGCTAATTCTAGATTGATGATCAAATCTAATCTCTGATTTATTCTTCCTCCCAAAGGAGTACGTTCTTTTCGCACAATAGAGCTAGAATGCTAAATAAGCGCCTTCCAGAAGAATCATATACCGCCTTCCGAATCTGACTGCGACGCTCTTCAAGTCGACCGCTGCTGGGCAACGATCCGTGGTTACTATGATAGCTACCACGGTTACGGTAATGAAGGCTGGACCTAAACGCCTGGTCCACGATCCAAGTTCGGCTCCCCTCTATGTAGCTCCAAAATGCTCCTTTTAAGCTCCATTTGGCCCAAATTCTCTTCTTTCATGAAATGAAAGACAAACATCAGTAGTAACTAAATTCTAATAAATAAACTTGATATAATATAACAAGTGCTAAAAAATAAGATACATAGGAAGTAATATGATATAAAATATAGATATGAATTTGGCCGATCATAATTCTCCCAAGCTTAGAATTTGCTTGTCCTCAAGCAAACTACGTCATTCCCTATTAGGCCAAACAGGCATGGTGCTCGGTTTATACCTTAGGAAAGGGTCTCCCGAGCATAAGAGATGCCTACTGGTCATGATCTGTCGTGCTCCGTCTATTGAAAAATCCGAAATAACCGATTTCCTGATCAAGAGGTAAGGTGACAGGTGTGCTCATAGTAGCCAATCTATAGAAATGTGCGACCAATTATCATAGTCATATCTGGCGAAATATTTCCCGCCTAGCCGAATAGCACAACTTTGACAACAAATCACGACATTCAAACAAAGACCAGATGAAGGCTTTTTCGAAGCCTGGGAGATATTCAAGGACCTTCTTCCAGCATGCCCTCATCACGGACTACAGCTATGGCTGTTGGTTCTGACCTTCTTCCAAGGAGTCGACTCCATCACCAAAAGTACTCTACAGACGGCCACGGGAGGTGATTTTCTGGGAAAGGTTCCCGACGACGGCTTTGCGATAATCGAGAGCATAGTAGGCAACTCTTGGGTGGATGAAAGAGCAACCAAACTGAACGGTTTGTACGAAGTAGACGCTTCCACATCCATGGAAGCTCGTATGCATGCCTTGACGAAAACAAGAAGTTTGACAAGGCCTTGTGCGATTTGGGAGCGAGCGTAAGCCTAATGCCGAATTTTTTTTACTCAACACTCCACTTTGGCGACCTGAAAGAGACGCAAATAACGATCCAGCTAGCCGACTGAATTGCTCCGTACCCCCTCGGAGTAATCAAAGACATACTGATTAAGGTCGGGAAGTTCTATATCCCAGTCAACTTTGTGATAGTTGAGATGGAGGAAGATAAGCAAATACCGGTGATACTCGGTCGACCATTCTTAGCCACGGCTGGAGCAGTAATCGATGTAAGAAACATGAAACTGTCATTCAAACTCTCAGAGCAAAAGTTAAATTTCAACCTCCCTGCATTTCTGTGGGGAGTTCACAACATGTGCCGAGACGGCTGAGAGGATCAGGAAGGTCGGATTCTATTGGCCGACGATCGACCAAGATGTAGGGAGATATGCTGCCGTCCTTGACGAAGGCATTTGCACAAACCCGAAAGGGGCACGACCAGCGCCCCACGAAACACCCTCGCAATCGATGTAATAGAAAAAGATGCTAGAGGAATGGGAAGTGAAAATCCTAGGGCCATTCCACCAGTCCTTCAAAAACAAGTACCTACTGCTGGCAATAGAACCAGTGTCAGAATGGGTTGAAGCACTAGCAATGCCAATCGTAAACGCCAGGGAGATGACGAGATTTCTGAGGAGACAAGTCTTTACAAGGTTTGGCGTGCCCAAAATAGTCAAAATTGAGGAAGCAACCCAGCTAACTAATATGCTGGGGAAGTTAGGAGTCTCTCTCAGGGTAGTAACCAACATGCCATGCACTCTATGCGGGGGTAATCGCCCGAAACTAGCGATCAAGAGATTTGTTGTGAGAGTTACCGAGCGATGGCCGACCGATTGGGCAAATAAGCTAGACGATGCTATATGGGAATATCACACTTCCCATTTGAACCCCCAGGGAATAACCCCCTTTGAAAGTTTACATGGCAGGCGTTCTCACCTACCAGCCGAATTGGAGTACAGAGGAAAATGGGCAATAAAGGAACTCGAATTGGACGACACCAAGTCAACGTGCACAAGAATCCTGGAACTATAAAAAGCAAAGGAGGTAAAAGGCGAGGCGAAAATCAGGAACCAAAAGACTACTCAAACGATAGGTAGAGCTAGCCAAGGGATGAAGGGGAATGACCCGGAAGAACCCCGAAACTAGAAATGCAAGTCAGGCTCGTGACTTTAAACAAGTGCTCTTGGGAGGCAGCGTAAGGTAAAAAAAAACTTTTTGCCTCGCCCGAGGGAAACAGACCATCGGACCTCGGAAAAATAACCGCGACCGCGGACATCTAAGTCGAGACTGTGGGCAGGATAAAACTGGACCGGAGACAATCCACAACCCAGCTTTAAAAGCCCATAAGCAATGAACTAATTACCTTCCTCCCCAATTCACGCCACCCGACATTCCAATTCAGAACCTGCCAAATTCTAAAACTTCCCAAATCGCATCTTTCCATTTTCAACGAAAACCCTACTTAAACCCTAATAAATCACGATCGAAGCGGAAATAAAATCTACCGAGCCGTCCCCAATTTAGAGAGAGAAGAAGAAAAATGGAGGCCGGCAGGAGCTGACTGACCCGAGGAATGAAGAGGATGAGGGTAAAGATAGTCACAAGAAAACAAATGCAGATCAAGGGCCCTTCGTCGGCCAGTACAGAAGTAGATACGGTGATGCCGATAGAACAGATCGAGGGAAGAAGGCCGACGAACTAGCGTGACGCCATAACATGACCAGAGAATAGTTTAAAAAGGGGAAGGTGATCGAAAAAGGAAAGTTCCTCGCGACCAAATCAGTGGTCGATAGCCCCAAGTACAAGAACTATTCCAGAGGGTCGGATTGGAGAGCCTGCTGATGATGAAGGAGAGACAAAGCCTAGGACTCACGCTAGAGTTTCTCACAATGGAGAAACCGTCAACCACCAACGATGGCAGGAAGGGCCTCTCTTTTAACATGAATGAGGGTGTGTACGAACTCACAATGGAAGGAGTGCTCGAAGCCTTCAGAATCCCCAAGAAAGGGGGATGGCCGGAGGGAATAGATGAGTGGTCTGCCAACGATATTTGGGCGAAAATCATAATAGGCGAATGAGGGGACAAAGGATGTCGCCTAAACCAGGTCTACAATCCGGTGATCAAGACAACGTTGAGAATACTGGCAAATATGGTGCACCCTAGAGACTCCAAAAGTTCCGCGACACCGCATAAATTAGAGTTTATAATCTTCTAGACGATGAAAAACAAGAACCAGATGAACCTCCCGATCGAATTAGAAATGTGCGAACATCTAGTTAGAGAAGGAAGTAAAGGAAGGAGCGCAGGGGTGACATGTGGAGCACTGGTAACCAGACTGTTCAAGTAGACTGTTCAAGTACTTGGCTTGGTAAGAGCTGCCGAAAATAACAGATGAATTTCCACGGCGGTATTGGACCTGGCCTCGTTCGAACGGTTCCGGTACTTGAAAGAAGACGACTAGTGCGTGATAAAGTGGAAGACAAAAGGGGT
>CM050908.1:1457500-1707500 GCA_027726005.1 Juncus effusus | reverse complement strand
TATATATATATATATATATATATATATATATATATATATATATGTATATATATATATATACGTATATATATATATATATATACGTATATATATATATATATATATACGTATATATATATATATATATATATATATATACGTATATATATATATATACGTATATACATATATATATATATACGTATATACATATATATATATACGTATATACATATATATATATATACGTATATATATATACGTATATATATATATATACATATATATATATATATATATATATATATATATATATATATATATATATATATATATACACATATATTTATATATATATGGGGAAGGATATATTGACCCCAAATAATCTTTCCCCATTCTTACCCCACTTGATGGGCGGCTGAGATTGAAGCGCTGAGGTGACTTTGAAAATTCTCCGTCTCCACTCTCCGTTACTCTCTGTCTCTCGCCATCTCTCACTTCCGATCTCCTCTTTAGCTCTCTCTCTCGCCATCTCTCAGTCCCGATCTCCTCTCCTCGAAGCGCGGCAGATCTCTCTCTCGTAAAGAATCTCGAGCGCCACTGCCTCCCTCTCTCTCTCTCTCGATCTCGAAGTAGAATACCCAGTTCAACCCTCAGTCCCCTCTCTCTCTCTCGATCTCAATGACTTAGCCTCCTGGGCGCCGAAATTATGCTAGTGGGCCTGTGCGTTTTAGTAACGGTTCTTTATTAAAAACCGTTACTAATGACATATTAGTAACGGTTTTTCCGATAGAACCGTTACAGAATTGTAAAAAAAAAATCTATTTATGCATATTTGTAACGGTTAATTCATGAAAACCGTTACTAATTACACTATATATTGTGTCGAATTACTAATTACACTTAATGATGATCCTAGGGAGGGTTGAATCCATAGGTTCCGCTGCGCATGTAACGTACATGGCTATGGATTCCACAACAGTGGCATCAGAGCGTTCATTAAGGAAATAATCATCGATTATATTTAAAATTTAGTAAAATTCTAGTATAATAAATTTTAGGGTTTTGAAAATATTATTTCAAAACATCACGGAAATAGTTTCTAGGAATATAATATTGGATATTATGATTTCCTGGAGTTTCGAAAAATAGTTTTTCGAAATCAGTTTTGGAAATGGAACTAAAACAAAAGAAATACGAATTTCCAGCACGTCTCTGTTCCCAACGGAATAGTTCCGTTGAGAATGGAATAACACAGGAAATTCTTGATTATTCAGCGACGGTTCCGTTGAGAACGGAATAGTTTCGTTCCCAACGCTGATATTGCGAGAAACCCTAATTTTTGTTATACAAGGAATTTAATATGTAAATAAGGTATGAGCCTTAGATCTGTGATTCTTCTGGGATATAATCTTGCGTGTGAATGCTTGTAATATTATTTAATATCTATGACAACCTGTGAGTTATCCAAAGTTGTAATTTATGGCAACCTGTGAGTTGTCCAAAGTTGTAATTTGTGGCAACATGTGAGTTGTCCAAAGTTGTAAATTACTTTTCTTAGCAATAGGATAGTTGTTAGGAAAGATATTATATCAAGACAAGACGAGGATCTTGGCGCAATCTTCGGAAGATGGCATTGGATCTTCACACACACACAATGAAGGGTTCGTTGAAGATTCACATGCAATCTAGAGATAGATCTAGGATTAGGAACCTCATGATCGCTCGTGAGGAATAGGCTCATACTATATATATCTTGTTTTTGTGATGTTTATATTTATAAATCTAAAACAAAATCCTTCAAAATGTTAAGTAAGGAAGTGCCCCCTATGTCACTGAAGCCCTCGGTACTTAGACAGTCTTCCATATGGGTCATGCCAAAGCTGAGCATATGGGGGATTGTCTTTGTAAAGGAAGGTACGCGGGAAATGACGTCCAGCATGGGTCATGCCAAAGCTAAGTGTGCTGGATTCTATTTCGCCGATACTGATACATTGTTAAACTTGACTGAGCAAGCAATTCGGACTTGGGCTCAGGGCACAAGATGGGATAATACACCAGGCATATGATGCTCATTCCATAAAAGGCAAAAATTGTATATGATACAATCGGAAGTGTTCCTACCTAAATAGTTGTATATTGAGCGTTGCGCCAAAGCGCACTTAATACTCAATGAAATACAGATCTTGACTCACTATGAAACCTCATTTAATTGAATATTTCCGAATCAATAATGTTCCCAACGGACCTATTCCGTTCCCAATGGACCTATTCCATTCCCAACGGAATAGGGTTTCCTTATCAGAAAACTTGGCTGCCGAGGAATTGGCTGAGTTCTGTTGGCAATGGAACTGTTCCATTGCCAGCGGAACTTCTGTTGGCAACGGAACTGTTCTGTTGCCAACGGAATTATGCTCATATTTGTACAATCATTCATATCAATCATCCATTATTTGCTTCGCCTATTTATATATCATATGTATAACCATTTAAGAGCATTTCCTTCCCGACTAGACGTTGTTCTATGTGTGACAGTGTAGGTTCCATTTAACGCTGGTAACGATCTTCCAAAGATCGTAAGTGATGAGTAACCTCTAGACTGGTGTCATGACTACCCATGTTAAATGAAATGATCGGCGATCATAAACCTATCTGAATAGATATTTGATTATTTCTTTTGTTCTACGATATATGTCTTGATCACAAGGCATGGAAGTATGTCATCCTTGAGTTTGACCAAAGTCTATTTCCTGATCGAGAATTAGACTGAACAAATACAAAATGATATTAACAACACATGTTAATCCATTTTGAGCATGGCCATGCATTTCCTTCAGTCTTAGTTCATCAGGGGGCCCAGAGATATCTCCCTCTTCACGAGAGGAACAAATCCCATCTTGGTCACTCACATTCCTCGTCATGATTCAGTGCATACCTAATGATGACCCTAATGATCATCCCGTTACGGATGACGTAAGATCATATTAAAGTATGCAGTTCCTCATACAGAAATTCATGGTGACCTCAAGTTGTAGGAACAAGCATACTATTCATATGAGAATCACTAATGACTTGCATATTCTCATAGTGTGGTCAGTCCAGTATGTGTTCTCTAACATATACCTATATTCCAGACTTGACATCCCTATGTCCATGATCAGCAGAACATGATCATCCAGTCTGCAATTATACTAGTGTGGATATGTAACTTCTTACCTGAAGTATGTTTATCTCTATAAACATCCTACAGATCACTACGGACAATTTATAATGGCATTCGTTGGTTCACAATTCTACTATCGGAATCACGTATTTTGATGACGTGAACCCGAAGTGTCATTCATGGTTGATACAAGATATGTAAATGTACATTCACAACCCATACATACAGATATATAAGAAACAACATTTATTGAATAAATAATAATGTCTTAATACATAATCCATTTCCTAGCACAAATACATTTGGCCTAGGACACTAATCCTACACAACCAACTTAAACTTTATTGGCACAAGGTCGCGCATTCAATAGAATTTATTCGGAAACAAAAACACGATATTTTTTCACCACACAACCACAATTAGAAGGAGGCAAAACTCAAATCATTCGATACAAACGTGGGATGGTGAATGGGTGCGAGAAGAGAAGGATATTAGAGCCGCCTTTGTAAATCACTACAAAGAGGCGTTCGTGCACCAACCAGTACTAAAGATAAATCAAGTATACTCCTCGCACTTTCTATCTCGTTTACCCAAATTAAGTGAAGATGACACAAGAGGAATGAATGAAATACCTGACATAAATGACATAAAAGCATCCACACTAGACTTAGGACTGGATAAAAGCCCTGGGCCCGATGGGATCAATGGAAGATTTATCCAATCTTTCTTACCTCATCTCATAGATCTGATAGCAAACACGAGATGCGAGTTCTTCATAACCGGAGTGCTAGATCAAGAAATAAGCCACTTAAATCTCGTTATTATCCCTAAAGGAACCACGCCCACAAAAGTGACCATTATAGGCTGATAAACGTGCTAAATTTGGTTTATAAAATAATAGTAAAGATACTAGTGCAAAAAATAAGACCCGCGTTAGCAAAGATAGTTTCGAAACAGCAAAACGCATTCCTCCCGGGCTGAAGTATCTCCGATAATATTATTTTACTTAGGAAAATCGTACACTCCTTCGATACAAAATAATATGGAGAGACGGCCTATTGCAAGAAAGCGGATTTCTCCAAAGCTTTTGATAGAATGAGTTGGGATTATATGTAGGATTTACTCCTCCTTTATAATTTACCCATGCACATTACAAATCTTGTAAGTACATGCATGAGAAATGAAAAATTCACCGTTCAAATAAACAGGAAAGGCGATGGCTTTTTCGTGCTGGGAAGAGAGTTGAGACAAGAATACCCTCTCTTACCCTATCTTTTTGTTCTAGGAATGGACATCTTATCTAGGTCCCTTGTATATGCGACCAAAATAGAATAACTTGAAGAGGTAAAATTGGCAAGAATGGCACCGGTGCTAAGCCATTTGCTCTACACGGATGATTTACTCTTATACAGAAAAGCAGAGGAACAAGACGCTAGAAGAATACTCGAAGCACTAAAAGCCTTTGAAATGGTTTCCTGGCAATCACTTAATCCAAATAAATCTAAATAGTGGTTTAGTAAATACGTACAACACGAGGTAGAGGAGGAAATCATTAGGGTGATAGGGGCAACAAAAGCGGATGAAAAAGAAAAATATCTAGGGGTTTACATACAACCTTCCGGAAAAATTGACTTAACTCCGCTAAAAGAAAAGATACAAAAAAAGCTAGTGGGGTGGAAAATAAACACACTTTCGCACGCAGGAAGGTTAGTGTTTATAAAATCGGTCCTTCAAGCCATCCCGGTCTTTACAATGGCGGTCGAGATGTTCTCAAAAGGAGACATAAATGCAATTACCGCTATCATTCGTCGCTTTTGGTGGGGGGAAAGAGAAGGGTGATATATCGCTTGGTGTAGATGGACTAAAATGCAAAGGAAAAAAAAGTAAGGGAGGACTGGGAATACGAAATTTACAACTATTTAATCAAGCACTTATACAAAAATGTCTATGACAAATTATAAATAAACAAAATAAATTATGGATAGAAATACTAAAGGCAAAATACTACCCCTGCAATACGATTAGGCACACAAAGCGCGAGTCGAAATGCTCAAAATTTGGAAGGCACTAATGGGTCAACGGGAGATAATGCAAAATAATGTGGTGTGGCAAATTGGAGATGGAAAACTTGCCCCTGTGAAAGGTGAACCGTGGTACCAAAATTGGGAGACACAAAGGCCGGAAAACCAAGTCCAAAGAAACATAAAGGTGCACGATTTAATGGAAGGGCAAAGTTGGAAAATTAATGAGTTAATTAATAACCTCGATTTGGTAGCAACAATACAAATTATCTCCACTCTCCCTATCTCGACCTTACCTAGAGAAAGATCAGAGTACCTCATTTGGAAGCCGGCATGCAATGGCCGATCCTCCGTCAAAGAAGCATACAAAAATCTCTACAACAATGACCCCAAGACAGAACCCGACAATGCACACCCAATATGGAAAACCATATGGACAAACACATACCCCCCCCCCCCCCCCTCCCCCCTCCGAGAATCAAAACCTTTATGTGGCTATTATTAAAAAAAGCACTTCCGACGATGCAAAACCTAAAATTGAAGAATGCGAGATAAAAACCCGACTCGTACGAGGTGCGAAATGAGAGATGAAAATTTAAACCACTTATTCTTCGCATGCCCCCTCTCCAAAATTGTATGGATCACCTTGCCCCTAGAAATTAGAATGGAGAATTTTGATGATGACATAACCGAGGTGCTAACATTTCTTTATCAAAATCTAGATAACCAAAACTATGCACTAGCCCAACACATCCTATGGGCGATTTGGAAATGGAGATGCGAGTGGACAACGCAAGGAAAACGGTTTGAGCACACCAGTGCATCCAACGAGCCACTAGAGGTTTTAGAGAATTCACGACATGCGAATGGAACGGCCCAAACGATGAAAGAAAAGTGAAAATACACATATGCACTATCACGGAAATTGAGGAAGACAAAATGACGTGCAAAGTGGATGGGTCGTGGAAAGAAGGGCAAGGGGGAACAAGCTACATCATCGCAAAAGGGTCAAAATTAGTGGAGTACGGTACGCGGAACAGACAATGTGAAACGCTGATGGTCGCGGAAGCACTAACGCTAAAAAATGGAGTAAATAGGATCAAGGAATTGGGGATTAAGGAATGTCTATTTTTATCCGATAACAAGAATCTAGCCTTGATTGCATCAGGGATGGATGATTTTTCAAACCTTGACTGGCGAGCTTACTACCATACCATGTAGATACTGCGGAATGTTGATAGAAGAAAAAAGATTTTAGGTGATGTACAATCCAAGGGACCGACTTGAAGAAGCTGATCATCTCGCCAAATGGGCCAGGAAACACAAGAAGGACTTCACAGCACATGCCTACCCATCAATCCCAAAAGAAGTTTGATTAGAGTGCATCTTTAGCTAATAATTTCACTACTCAAAATTGTGCCTAATTTCATGTAAGATGTATGATTTACTCATGTAAACAATTGTGATGAATGTGTAACGTCTAAGGGCTAGAAAAGCAAAAAACAAAAAATGTGTTGTATTGTATTTCTTTCAATTAAAGTTTGCTCACGACGGCCCAGTTGGTGTTTTAATTTGCTTTATTGTCCTTATTTTAAATTTATCTTATGTCAATAGAACTCTGTAACGAACATTTATTGATTAATATAACCTACGTGAGAGCTTATTTAAATAAAAATATAAAATACGGCAATAACAAATGAAATTTTCATAGCACATCCAACCCTGTACACAATTTTCAATTTTCCAATTATTAAAAAATAAAAACACACAAGCTATATCAATGAAATTAGAAAAAAAAAGTAAAAAAAGAAACCAGTTTGGACTGATATGATGCAATGTTAGTTCAATCAATAATTTTTTTCTCTAAAATTACATATAAATCATATTAAAAAATAGAAACAAGAAAAAAAAAGTTTGTACCAATTCGATGCAGTTTCCACTCAATAACGTGTTTCTCTAGAGGCACACGATCCGTACCCGCGGTACCAATACTGGTACTTTATGCAGATTATTGGGAGCACTAACGGGTCGTTGATGGGTTGTCCATCCTCTATTATTATCGGAGTGGTTACAGTTATTCTCCTCCCTACATGTACATCCATTTCCTTGCATTCCTCCTTTCATCTCTGATGTTCTATAAAAATGCCCCTATATTCTCGGAAAAATCAGTTGGTTTGTACAGTTATTTACACTTCACAAAATCACACTATTAATTTAACTTATTATGTTAATTTAAATTATTTTACTGTATTTTCATATTTTTTTGCTTAATAATTAAGGTTCTCTTTTCACCCTTAGTCAACCTCTCCCTACTCCAAAGAGGGACTGATTTTTTATTTTTTTTAATAATCCCAAGCTTTTTTTTTTGGCAAATTTCTTTTGGTAAATTCACAAGAGAATATATCTGCTCTTTCTCGTCAAAAGTTCTTCTTAGATCGTTATGACTGAGTAAGAATTTCCAAACTTTTCCTCGCCGCCTTAATTCCTCACCATCGCCTCAACTCCTCTCTCCCACTGCACATGTAACTTATCCTCTCTTATTACTTTCTAGTTTTTTACTTTTTTCTCTCTTTTGGTGCAGATCTGAACAGCAAAGCGGGGAAGTAAAATCCGAAGTCTATCTCTCTTTATTGTAGATTAATTTCTCTCTTTGTTGCTAAGAATTTCAGGTGGCATTTTCATTTTTTATTTTGTTAATAATAAACTGATTTAAGATTTTTGAGAGTTGTTGGAGGGTTGATTGAGAGCTAATTTCAGATTGTGAAGTGTTAATTGGATGATTGAGATCTAATTAAGGATTCTATGCCTTGATTGCAAAGTTTAGCCTCAAATAATCATCAATTAACGCAAGTTCATGATTATACCTCTATTATCCTTTTTCTTCTTTTTTTCCTGTTTTAAGTCTGGACCTTCAAGCAAATTTCCATTCAATATTTATCCCGTAGATTAGTCAGACAATTGGAAAAAGATGCTGATTTGGACAGGAATAACTTTGATGAAGGCAAAAAATTAAAATATGAATTTACTCTTTTGCCCCTTCTATAAATAAGTCGGCTGGTTTTAATGCTTTTCACAAGATATGCTATTAATTGGAAATTTAATAATATGATAACATTAAATTCTCTCTTTTTTTGGTTCCAAAAACTAACATACATTACTTTTAAGCAATTTTTTTATCTTCAAGGAATTATTGATCTAAAAAGAACATTATGCTCCAAAAATTTCACTTAATAACAAATTCATTGTATAATCTGAGAAACAAAAGAATATTAATGGTAGAGCTAGAGACAATATAATTTAGAAATATCTGTATAGTTATGAGTTGTTGTATTTTGTTTGTTCTTTGACTATGTCTCATTCAACGTATCACTTGAATTAATATAATATTATCATCATCTTTAAATGAAATAAATTAAAAAAAATTATATTCCGTTATCATTTGAAAGTTTTATTTATTATTGTTCAGCTTTTATTTTCTTCATTCATAATTTCTCTTGTTTTGTTGCACATTTTTTAAGTAAATAACTAAGAATAAAAATCAAATTAGGAGGGAGAGAGGGGAAATAATATGGGCAGGAAATGATTTGATAAGAGCAGGAAAAATTGTGACAAAAAGACTTCTTTACCCTTATTTGTATATATCAATCAATTGAGTTAAAAAAGACAAGAATATATCACTCTTTATTGTTGATTCATTCTCTCTACAACGTAATTATTATCAAAACCTTTAAATTTATGAATATTCATTAAAACCAACTAATTCTTTATAAAATATATTGTTAACTTATTAATATTAATTATTTTTGTTCATGAACTCTTTAGAAATTTTAATATTAATATACTTATTCAAATAAAGGTTGATTAAGAAAATATACTGGCTAAATACTTACAAACATATACAAGAATAAAAATAAATTTTCATTATTATGCAATTTCATGAATTCATAATTGCTCCATAAACACGAAATAACAAGTACATAAAAAGCCCAAAATAACTAACTAATATTTTTTATTTATAAAAAATCTTATAACAGACTAACTAAATTAAAATTGAAAAAAAAATAACATATTAAGTGTCAAATGCTATTTGATAAAAAAAATAATACTATATTCAAATACTAACGAATTAAAATAAATGGCGTGATTGATAATTTTGAAAAAAGAAACGGCTTTCTTCTACAAAAAAATAAAATTTTAATTTAGTTAGTCCGTTATAAGATTTTTTATAAATAAAAAATATTAGTTAGTCATTTTGGCATTTTTATTTACTTGTTATTTCATGTTTATGGAGCAATTATGAATTCATGAAATTGCATAATATTGAAATTTTTTTTTTAATTTTTGTATATATTTGTAAGTATTTAGCCAGTATATTTTCTTAATCAATCTTTATTTGAATAAGTATTTTAATATTAAAATTTCTAAAGAGTTCATGAACAAAAATAATTAATATTAATAAGATTAGTTGGTTTTAATGAATATTCATAAATTTGAAGGTTTTGATGATAATTACGTTGTAGAGAGAAGGAATCAACAATAAAGAGTGATATATTCTTGCCTTTTTTAACTCAATTGAGTGATATGTACAAATAAGGATAAAGAAGTCTTTTTGTCACAATTTTTCCTGCTCCTATCAAATCATTTCCTGCCCATATCACTTCCCAAGAGAGAGAGAGGCAAGAGACTATCTGCAACTTAAAAAGGAAGATATTTAAAGAAAACATATGAGCAAATTGAAATACATCTGTTACCTTATTTATAAAAAAAAGTAAAAAATTAAATTAAATTTATGTTTTACTGACTTCGTGAGAATCATTCCTGTCCGAATCATTTTTCTTGGAAAATTTACAAGAGAAAAAATCTAAAAGACAGCCTGTAATTCCTTTTCTAGAAGTCTCCTCCTGGACCAAGCATTTATTTCATACATATTTTATATTTTCTGATTCTAGTATTATTATTCAGATTGGGCCGAGAGTTACCAAGTTTGCTACAACAAAAATCAAATAAATCCTAAAACTATCCAAATATTTCGTATTTTGTTAATCAGATTCTCCAAATATCGCTCCGCCTCTCTCTTCGTAACCCAAGTCCTCTCTTCATCCCATCAGGAATGAATTCGTTTCCACCAAATTGAGAGGAAAAGAGAGAGAAATCATGAAAGATCCGTAACAAGATACTCAATTCAGGACTTACTAATTCTTCAATTCGATCGCAGTCTGTGCAAGGGCGAGATTTCCCCGAATGCCGCTGAGGTGTGTGCCCTACTCATCCGATCTTCTTTCTCTTTTCTTTTTTACCTTTTCCTGTTTAACCTTTTGTCGGAAAATTCATGCAAGAACTCTTGGAATTGCAAAGTGTGATGAATGTGGCTGTTAGTTGTTGTTTTTTAATTTAAGGTGATTTTAGAATTAGGAAGAGATATAATGTAATTTAAGTACGAAGAATAAATTTCTGCAATTGAGACTCAAATGCAACAATTTTGAGGTCTGATGTTGCCTTAATCAGAAGCGCCATAATGACCAATTTAGAATGAACTAATGCATTTTGCCCAACTTTTTTAGAATATTTACCCAAAGAAAATCACACAAGCACTAGCTCAGTTCTGACTTCAGAGATAGTGATGATAAATTATGTGAATAATGTGGATTGTCTATTTACTCTTTTCTCTTTTATGGATTTGTTCACGTTGCTTACTTGTTCTGACTAGAGTAACATCTTATTTGTAGCTAAACAACCGTCAATGGATTGGAGTGAACTAAACACTGACCTTCTCCGCCTCATCGCCAAGAAGTTAGGTGACATCTCAAACTTTGTTCATTTTCGAGTTGTATGCAAGCACTGGCGCTCGGCAGTTCCCCCCTCAGAGCTGCCCCCACAATTTCCTTGGTTCATAGATAGAGTAGTTAATTGGAGAGGTGGTTCTTCTGAAATTCAATTTTATTCCCTTTACTCCAACAAAACTTACACTCTCCATGTCCCTGAAGCTGATGGGAAGATCCCGCTTGGGCCATCGAATAAGTACTTATGCTTGACAGACTTTAGTTGCATGACCTCAATCCTCATCAATCCTTGTACTCGATCCAAAATCCGAGTTCCCTATCAACTTTGACTTATCTCTTTACTTCAATAGTTGTAACCATGGGTCAAAACCAACTGATGACAACATTTGTGCCGCATTGTTGATGAGAGAAGATATCCTTGATGGTGATAATGATAATTTTTTTTTGTGTTTATGCGGATCCAATGATAGAGTTTGGACAAAGGTTGAAGTTGAAATGTGTGATAGTGGCCGGGCCGCTTTTTACGTAGGAAATTTACTCATCCATGACAAAGTCACAACGGATACAAGGGTTGTTGATATTACCAATGGAGATGTAGTATCAGTTATTTCCGGCCAAGGCATTAATTTTAATTTCTTGATTGAGGCGTTTGGAGATTTGCTCGGTGTGGTTCGATTATTCAACGATCATGACTCTAGGATAGCTTTTGAGGAGTGTCGATTTAAGGTGTCTCGGTTAGACAAGTGTGGTAGGACCTCTTGGACCGAGATGAGACAGGGTATTGGAAACCGTATGTTATTCATGGATCCTGGTGGTGCATTTTGTTTGACGACAAGTGATTTTGATGGACTAAAAGGTAATAGCATCTATTTCTCAAAATGGAAAGAAAAGTCTTCTGAATCTAGTGTCGGGGGTCTTGTTATTTGTCGGTATGACTTGGAAGAGAACAAAACACAGATGCTTAAACACTTGGAGCATGGGTTCTTTACTGGTGGTACACGGTTTGTGCCTAGTTTGTGCTAGCTCTTTGTGTTTTTCTGACTAGTGCAGTATATGGAGATGGAAAATACTGAATTACAGTTGTGTGTTTGTGCTAGCTCTTTTTTGTTGGAAATAAGTTATCTGTAGTGAATAGTTAAGTGTGAGGTAAGTGGATTTTACTAGTTTGAGTCTATTTACTAAGTTGGTTAAATCAAGTTATTTGCTTCTTGTTTGAGCGTGTTTTGATTTTTGGTTTACTAAAACTAGAGACTTTTTTAATGAATGTAAGAATGTTTCTTCAAAACTTATGAGTCAATATGTTTTTCAGTATGTTCTTTTTTCTCCTATCTTCGTACTAACCTCATTTATTATATTACTTATAGGACATGACAAATTAAAATTGGAAAATTAACACGACCAGAATATTATCACATTGCTTAGTGGTTGTGCCAAAATTTAAATTAATAAAAAATATTTGAGCTAAAAACAAAAATCATATTCAGGTTTATAGAAAAATTAAGAAACAACTAGAGATACTCGTGCTTTGCGCGACTTTATTTGAAGTACTTTTTTGCTCAATATTTCAGTATTATTAGTACAATATAGAATCAATTCTTTGAACTTTACATGTGAAGATATTTATTTTTCACAGCAATATAAACGCTGATGGTATAATGAAATTTTAGCTTTACATATGAAAATATTTAATTTTTACATGATCCAATATAAAAGCAAAATATATTTCAAAATAGATTTCAATATTTTTGCAGTTTAATTTTCTATATTATACTACTTTTGATGATATACAACATGCAGACTAAACTACCTTTTTCCCTTGTCGCACAGATACAACTATGCTAGGGTCATTGATACGCTCAATAGTATTAATTTTTTTTTTTTTTTTGAGAGCTCACTCAATAGTATTCTGTGGCGACAACTAAAAAGCAATTTGAGAGTGGCTTTAATAGCATGAAATAGTCCTTTACCGATAGAAATGGATTGTATCATCTTATCTAATTGAAGTTTTTTTGTTCAATCCTAATTTCGTTCAAATTAGGCATCAAAATGATGTATTATTTTATTTTATTTTATTTTAGGAAGAATTCAATGTTTATATACGAAAAAAAATCAAATTCCCGGAAAATACATATTTGGAAACAAATTCCATTTCATAGCATTTTCGCACTTCTGATATGCGGTTGGGTTGAGAACTTCAGAAGTGCAGTTCTATTTTAAAATTTGAAATATTTATTTTTTATTAAACTGCACTTTAGAAGTGCGGTTTGAAATTTTTTTTTTTTTTTTTAAAACCGCACTTTAGAAGTGCGGTTTGGAAAATTTTTTTTTCCCCCAAACATCCTACAACATATAAAAATGCACTTCATTTATTGTTTGGAGCTACTTCATTTATAGGTCTTCATCTATAGGATAAAAATGAATGAATGTTTATAAATATTTATTTGAATATGTGTTGCCAAACATATGTTGAAGGATAAATAGTTTTATAGATCTTCATTTATTGTCTTGATATAAATATTTTTATTCAATTTCTACAACATATAAAAATGCACTTGCCAAACATTCATTTAAGGACATATACAAACATTTTTCATTTTTATCAAGAACCTAAGCTTGGTATAAACAAAATAAAAATAAAAATTTCCAAACCGCACTTCTAAAGTATGGTTTTCAAAAAAAAAAAAAAAATCCAAACCGCACTTCTAAAGTACGGTTTTCAAAAAAAAAAAAAATCCAAACCGCACTTCTAAACTGCGGTTTGATAAAAAAAATAAATATTTTAGATTTTAAAATAGAACTGCACTTTTGAATTGCGGTTTTTAACCCATCCGCACTTCAGAAGTGCGAAAATGCCATGAAATGGAATTTGTTTCCAAATATTTATTTTCCGGGAATTTGATTTTTTTTTCGTGTATAAATAGTGGATTCTTCCTTTATTTTATCAAAATAGATGTTAAAAGTCATGTAGACCTCAAAATTATATTTCCCAATCCAAAATTGATATTCAATGTAAGACAACATAGCAAAAAGTACATTTGGACTGAACTAAATAAAATCATTAAAATACCTACTGAGATTTGAGATCAGCTACAAGCTTTTTGAGTCAAATTATATGTGGTGCCAATATTTTTTATTTTTTATTTTTTCCGGAATGTACAAGTGATCGGGTAAAATTTTTTGCTTATATCCATAGTGGAGGGGCTATACTTTAATCAAATATTGGCAAGACGCAGTTTTGCACTATTAGGAGATGTATACAGCTTCAATTTTGATGTAAATATTGTTACGACAAATTGTAGAATATGCTTCATTTAATAGGCAATAATAATAAAAAATATTATTATATAGGTTCAAAATCTCGTGCAAAGCGCGAGAATTCTGCTAGTTATTATGAAGAGTAAACAAGTCTATTATTCATCTAATAGGATTCAAATCACAAAACTTAGAGAGAGGAAAAGGTGGGGGAGACTTGGAGCCATTAAGCAAAGCTACCACAAATTTATTAGCATTCTCTGTTGAATGGATCCCATCCCAACTCACGAAGTTTTCAGGGTCCGCACAAGCATTTGCTGTTACATCTCGGCCGTTGATCGACTTGGTGTTGCCGCAATATACGGCTTGATTGAAGTTGTACAACCCATCTCCATACCCACAACATGCTTTGGCTGTATAGTTAAACCCTAAAATTGGAAAAACAAAAAGATAATATCATCATTTTTATAAATGAAATATTTCAGTGACAACAATAATGATATATAGTCTGGGAAGGAACTGAATGCTTCATGAGTGGTAAATTCAATTTAGAGTATGCTGATAATCCCTCCATTAATATGGTTAATTTGATTGAGACCTGCTACAGCACGACACACTCATGACAGCATATATAATTTATTTTCTAATAACAATATATACATAACAGTATATATAATTTATTTTCTAATAACAGTATATATATAAAAAGAGAAAACAGTATATAAAAATAGGAAAATAGTATATAAAATGGGAAAACAGTATATAAAAGTAAAAAATAAGAAATATACAAAGAATAAATAACAGTATATTAAATGAAAAAATAGTATATAAAATGAGAAAACAATATATAAAATAAAAAATAACAGTATATCCACAGTGCGTCGTGTTTGTACATTTCCCAATTTGATTTGACCATGAAACCACTAAAGTAATCTGCAATAATTCTCCATTCAATATAAATTTGTGTCAATCAAACTTAAACTATGTGATCATGTCTTCACTTAATGCTTTAAGTCTTCTAATAAATAATATATAAATTATAATTGTGAAAATTTAAAATAAAAGTTTGAAATGAATTCATAGTACAAAAATAATATATAATAGTTATATTAAAAAAGTTGGTTATGTTTAACTCATTTTGAATTACATAATAAGATATTTTATCCATTTATTATTTATTCAAAAATATTTTTATATCACATCTATTTTTTGTTAGGATGTATAACTTTATAGACAAATAAATTTACATATGAGAAATAAAATAATATAAATGATAAATACATAAATAATAACTCATTAAATAATTTGGATAATTAATTTACAATCTCAATTTATATTTACATTAAAATCTCTAAGATTAAAAGGTCATCCTTTTTTTTTATTCTATGTGATTTATTGACATATTATATTCGAAAACAAAATCAAATAATATTCATGCTTATATGAAGGAGATCAGGAAAAAATTAAAAATACAAGATAATTTATGTCATTGATTTTATTTGAAACTATATAAAATTTAATTATAGATTATTAACTTTAAAAAGATAAAAAATAATTATTATATTTAACATGATGTTAAAAAGAAAATATGATATTATATATATGAGAAAAGTATGTATACTATACATAGAAAATGTTCAAAACTGTCACCAATATTTTTTTTATTTTTTATTTGTTAAAATGATATGGATTATCTTAAATAGATCACATATGATATTTTAAATCTGTAATACATTAAGTAATATAATATAATTCTCTATACTCTGGATTTTTTTTTATATGATAGTTTTCACGTAATTTGAGATATAACACGAAATATTAAGCTAGGTTATGTGATATTGTGGTAATAATGAGAAGCTAAGATTTGAGAAATTTTTTGATCCGACGGCCGGGAGAAAACTGATGACATGCCTCTTGAGTATACTTAAAGAGAGATGAAAAAATAGTGTAGGAGTAATCATTCTTTTATATGTTCTTTTATATAATATATATTCACATATTTTAGCAAGAAAAAATTAAATAGAAACCATAACAATATGGATTCAAAATGATAATTCCAGCAAATTTATATTTGATGATTTTAACATGAGAAAATTAAGAATTATTATTTTTTAAAGAAGAAAAGAAAGAATACTCATGTTTTAATGAGTGAACTTTTCATATTGTATTTGTATTGGACATAACCTTTAGACCATGATCATTGAAACCATCATATTAAGATCTGATAGGCATAAATAAATTCAACGGTTCTTACTAAATTGGGGATGAAACACAAAACATCAATTCAACCAATTATACGATTATGTTTTGATAACCACACACATGGTGCCATAAAATATTAATAAATTTGAGAAAATGAAAGATTAAGATTGGTCAAAGTTTTTTTTATCGAACAGTCAAGATAAAAATGATGATGTGACTTAATAAGAGGCTTCAAAAGGAGGTGAAAAATAAGGGGCTGGGGTTAATTGTTTTGGTTTATTTAATACAAAGTAAACCAGAGGAAAATTCTTAAAAAAAAAACCTAACTTTTCTAGATATTATCAAAACATCCCTAACTTTTTAGATTCCTTCAAAAATCCCTATAAAGTGTTTTGAATTTTTTTTACCTGCCTATGGTGTTATGTTTAACTTTTCCATCCAATTTATTTTTTAATTGTCCAAAATGCCCTTATATAATATTTTTTTTTATTTTATTCAATTAAAAATAATAGAAATAAATTAAAAATGATATTTTTTTCAACATAATATTTCATGATATTATTTTAATGATATTTTATAATGTTATTTTACGATATCATTTTTGATGGATTAATTGATTTTACGATATTATATTATATAATATATTTTATATCATATAAAATATTATTTTCTTCTTTATTATATGTATGATTTTGTTCATATTTTAGTTGTCATTTAATATTTATATTTGATGTAACATATGTTGTTCGTTTACTGCCTAGTTAAAGACCTAATTTTGTGCGGAAGTGTAGATTTAACTTATTACGATTTTACAACTTTTAGATCTTAGACCTTTAGGCGGATTGGTTATATTAATAAATAGATAAGAAATAATAATAATAATAATCAAATTAAGAGTAAAGAAATAAATACGAATACCGAACACACGAACTTGTTGTCAAAGTTCGGCAAGGAGGTTACGTGTGCCTTAAACTTCCGTTCTCGCTAGCAGTCCTTACCGCGTTCACAAGTGCCTACTTTCCGGGTATACTTTTCGGCTCCTTGATTCCACTAATCCAAATAGTATTCGTTACAAAACTCGACTCCACGATCGCTTTACAACACTCATAGCGATTCGTAGAGACTAAACAACTGATCTCTTTCAAATACCACAATAACCAACAACAAACAAGTCAATAATTCACCCTAATCTCACTTTAATTATAGAGTAATTTAGCTTAATTCTCAAGAGAGAGAATTCTAAAATTTTGCTTGAAAAAACCCTTGAGAAAAAAGGATTGAGGCTACTCCTTCTAAAGTAATTATAGAATAGTTTTAAACATCATCAAACCGCGAACAACAAAATATAGTTTTTATTTTCTATTTTGATTGAATAAAATATAATATAAAAATAATTATATAAGGGAATTTGGTCTATTAAAAAATATATCGGATGGAGAAGTTAAAGTTAATCATATAAAAAATATTCAATTCACTTTTATAGGGGTTTTTGAAGAATTTGAAAAGTTAGGAGATTTTTGATAAATTCTAGAAAATTTAGGGGTTTTTTTTGAAACAATTCTCTTAATAAAATGTGCCTCAAAAGTGGGCGCTACAGAATTTTCTAAGCGGGTTTGTTCGAAATTCTCTTAATTTCAAAAAGCGGGTTTGTTCCCGTTCGAAATCGGGCGACAAAAGCCTCAAAGCGGGCGGCGTAACGGACTGGGAAGCGGAATCAGATCCGTCAATCCATCTCTTCTTCTCTCTCTCTCTGTTGTAACTCGATTCTGTGCTTTGCGAGTGGAAATCTTAATCATGGCGTCGTTTGGGAAGATGAAATCGGCTATTTTCGAACGGGAACAAACATGGGCCTGTGCTCTTGTAAATACGAGTTTTGCCTTCAGACCCTGCAAATTTCGTGAAATTACTGAACTCTCGTAAAAATAGCTTCACTGGGACCCTTCCAACTCCATGAAGTTGGTAATTTCTCCTCCCGCTCCCTCGTCAATCGTTTCAGCAATTAAGTCGGCAATTGCAAATAAATCTTTAGTTTTTGGAGAATCCGTCCATGCTCAGTTCACCAAGGCTGGATTATCTCATGAAATTAATGTGTGGAACCATCTAGTAGAACTGTATGCTAAGTGCAATAAGCTGAAGAATGCTCAGAAACTGTTCGATGAAACGTCTCAAAGAGATTTAGTTTCTTATTCCGTAATGATTTCATCGATGATGAAATCTGGAAAACCTGTACTAGCTTTGGAATTATTGAACAGGTTGAATAGAGAGAGAATTATTCCTAACAAATATGTGCTGTCAAGCTCAATTCTGGCTTGTTCTAAACTTAATTCAATTAATTTCGGGCAGGAATTGCATGCTCATGCAATAATATCTGGAAATGCATCAGACCCATTTGTCAGTACTGCCCTAATTGACATGTATTCTAAATGCGGCTGCTTCAAACCTGCTATTAGGGTTTTTGATTCTTGCGGTAGTAAGGATACTATCATGATTACTTCTATGATTTCAAATTACATATCGTATAACGCTTATGATGAAGCTTTAGTTCTCTTTACTGAATCGATGAGGAAGCCTAGTTTTAGGCCTACAGAGTTCACATTTAGTAGTTTGATTAAAGCTTGTTTTGAAATGGAGAGAGAAACAGGAGAGCAAATTCACGGATTAATTGTCAAAATTGGGGTCAACACATGTCGTTTTGTTAGTACTTCTCTTCTTGACATGTATGCTCATTTTGGAGAAATTAATAGCATGGAAATGATATTTGATGCTGTACCAAATATAGATATCCCTCTATACAATGCCCTAATTGGTGGTTATTCAAAGAACGCACTTGATGAATTTTCATTACGTTGCTTAAAGGAGATTATGAATATTAATTTGAGGCCTAATGAAGGTACATTATCAAGTATACTCAATGCATGTGGTGAGCTGAAATCTATTAGTATTGGTACAATGGTTCATGGAATGGTACAGAAAACCAGGTTCATGCAAGATTTGGTGGTCAATACAGCATTAATTGACATGTACATGAAATGCGGTACTGTTAAGGATGCTTGCAAAGTGTTTGAATTAATGCCCGACAGAAATACTATAACATATAACACCATGATTTTTGGGCTTGGGCAAAACGGTAATTTTGATGAATCTTTAAGAGTTTATGTTGATATGAAAGGCTTAGGTGTACCAATTGATGTGGCTACTTTTGTTGCTTTATCATCATGTAGTAATGAAAAAGAATTGAGTGTATATGCACATGCGATTAAACACGGTTTTGGTACCGATTTAATGGTACAAAATGCAACTTTGGACTCTCTTTTACTGTCCGGTGCGATTAAAGAGTCCATTGAGTTTTTTGAAAAATTGGAGGTTAAATCTGTAATTTCATGGACAACTATCATCTCAGGTCTTGCAAATGCGGGTCTCGACCTAGATTCTATACAATTATTCAAAACCATGCTTTGTACTGAAATCAGGCCTAATGGTTTCACTTTTTCAAGTGTTTTAAAGTCCTGTTCTAACCTTTCAAACGTTAAACTAGTGAGGTGCATTCATGGTGCGAGCATTAAATGCGGGTCCATGGACCCATTCACATGTTGTGCTCTAATCGATAGTTACTCAAGATGCGGTACTATAGATGAAACCAAACGATTGTTTGATACAATCGATGATAAAAACTTGGTACATTATAATGCAATGATTACCGGTTTTTCCCAAAATGGGTTTGCTGATGAGGCTTTAGGGTTATATGCTGACATGGAAATGCAAAATGTGGGGCCCAATGAAATTACATTTATCTCCCTTTTATCGGCTTGTAGCCGGTCTGGTTCAGTGGATATTGGTATTAAGTTATTTGATGAGATGAGATTTAAATATTGTATTGAACCGTCTGTCGAACATTTTTCATGCATGGTTGATTTATTGGGAAGGGCAGGGTTGTTGGATCAAGCACTAGAATTTATTCATAATATGCCGTTTAAGCCTGATGAGTCGATTTGGTGTGTGTTTTTAGGTTTGTGTAAAATTCACGGAAATTCTGAACTCGCGAAATTTGCAGTTAAAAATTTGATAGGTTTGCATAGAAATCGTATTCATGCCAATGTCGTGATGTCTAATATATTTTCGGAGTTAGGGAAATGGGATGATGCACAAAAAGCAAGGGGTATTGGTACCGGTTTGGTGAAGGAACCTGGTTTGAGTTGGGTAATGTAATATAACAATTTCTATTCATTTTGTTTTTTACTTGAAATTTTATGTTGAATAGAATGGTGATAGGATTTTTTATTCTTTTTTATTATTTTTTCCTATAGTTTAATGAATCAACTTTGTTAACTGTTTGATATTTTGTAATGTATCTTCTGTTTGTTAATTCTCATTTATTATGTTAACTAGATAATACTAGCGCTTCGCTGCGAACATTTTCATTTTATTATTTATTTCAATCTATAATGTATAAATTGTGTAATTGTCAAATTAAAATAAAAGTTAGAAATTAATTTATAGTACATAAATAGTATATAATAATTATGTGAAGTAAGTTGGCTACTTTAAGAAATAAAAAAATTATAATTATATTTAACATGATATTTAAAAAGGAAATATGATATTTTATATAAGTATGTATGCTATACATAGGAAAATATAACATGACTCTTTTTCTACAAAAAATTGTTATCACTATTTTTTTTTTTTAGTTTTTAAAATGATATGAATTATATATAGATTGATCACATATGATATTTTGAAACCCGTGATATATTAAATAATATAATATAACTCTCAATACTCTGAACTTTTTTTGAGATGATAATTATCACGTAATTGGAGATATAACATGAAACATTAATCTAACTAATCATGTGATAATGTGATAATAATTTAATGAAAAATAAGATTTAAGAAATTTTTTGATCCGACGACTGAGAGAAAATTAATGATATGCCTATTCAGAATGCTCAAAGAGATGTGAAAATAAGATATGAGTAAATGATCATATAATTTTTTTACATGCTCATTTATATAGTCTATATTCACATACTTTAGCAAGAAAAAGAATGAAATTTGAACCATAATATTGAATTCAAAATAAAAAGAAAACTCTAACAAATTTATATTTGATGATTTTAACATGAGAAATCAAATATTTTATTAAGAATTATTATATTTTAAGAATTTTTTTATTTATATTTAAATGAGTGAACTCTTGATATTCTATTTGTATTAATACTTAAACATAATTTTAGACCATGATTTATTGAAATCATATGATTAAGATCTGATGGGCAGAAATAAATTCAACGGTTCTCAATAAATCAGTAATGAAATACAAAACACCAATACAACCAATTATAGAATTATGTTTTAAAAATCACACACATGTTACCATAAAAGATCAGTAAATTTGAGAAAATAAAAGGTTAAGATTTGACAAATATTTTGATCGAATGATCCAGATAAAAGTGATGATGTGACTCAATGAAAGAGATAAAAAAAAGTGAAAAATAAGGAGTTAGGATTAATGTTCTTTTATTTGATTTTTCGACATCTCTAGCTAGATGTAGCAAAGAAGCAAGGTCTAATTTTATGTGTGCAACTACAAAATCTCAAAATGTCACATATCCTTATATCCTTATATACATGTTCGACAGAGAAAAAATAAGAGTGGAATAGTGAATTAAATATTTTATTGCATTATATCCCATCCAAAAAGAGATGAAATGTCATGTGCTTATGAGTGGAAAAGAGGAATTTGTTATTTCAAGGTTGAGATTGAATTAGACTATTCCATAGAATAGGCGTTAGTTTGGGTCCTCCTATTCCAATGACTTCCCTACCTGGCATAGAAACATTTCTTCATCATTCCCTCTTCTTCTCCCCTCGAGTACACTAACTTTCCCCCAACACTTTTTCCGACATATTTCTGGCAATCCGCCGGTGAAATCATCTTGAAAATGTATCCTTACAAATAATATAGTTGTTCCAAAACTCTTCTAGTAAAAGTAATTAACCAACATTCTACCAATCCAAAGGTTACGGGTTCAAATTTGACAAAAGTCAATTTCTTTAAAAATAGATGTGAGACATATGAGTCATTCCTATAAAATAAAAAAAATGATAAAGCTCTAACACAAAAAAATTTGTACAAAACTTCATTTTTCATGAATTAAATTTCTAAATTCAAATTTTAAAAATAGAATAAAATGATGTAAACTTTAAATAAATTTAATGAAAGCAAAATTTATGAATAGAACAAAATGCCACTAATGCAATAAATGAAAAAAATAAATAACCGTACGTTACAATTCAACAGTCATCTTGCTCTTTTGCCTCACATACCCTTTTGGTAAAGAAAGATGGTGTTATTCTCAGTTTTATGATATTTAAAACAACTCCAATATTACTAATTATTTCTTGGGTTGGATGAGTTAGATCATATTTACAAGAATTCAAGACGACGGGTACGAAGACCGAATCAAGACAGACGTATCACGACTATCTTCAGAAATTTTTAGAAGACCTCAAGCGTGCTCTAATCCAGGAGTTTTTTGTTGAGTGTTTTTCTAGTTTTATTTGATTATTTGAGTAATTTTATAAATCACTAAATAGAGAGATTCAAAGTTTTAAAATTCCCTACGGCTCAGTTCGAACGGACCAGTTGACCGTTCGAACTAACAAAAGCTTTCTCTTTTGACAGAAGTTTTGTCATACTGTCAGTTCGAACAGACTGTTTCGTCAGTTTGTACGGACCAAAGATTTTTTAGCCTTTAACTTGGATTTTGGTATTTAAGAGTTTCCTATTTTTACCGTCAGTTCGAATGGACCAGTTGTCAGTTCGAACGGACAAAAGCTTTCTATTTTAACAGAAGTTATGTCATACCGTCAGTTCGAATGGACCGTTTCTTCAGTTCGAACGGACGAAAGATTTTTAGCCGTTTAACTTGGATTTTAGTATTTATGAGTATCCTATTTTTACTGTCAGTTCGAAAGGACCAAACGAGATTTTCTTTTTTAAAAGGCTGCTTCTCCCCCCCTTTAAAAAGATCAGCCCTAATCTGATATTAACAGGTTTTTGAGCAAAATTTAAGAATTCTCTCTACTGTGTGATACACTAAATTACTACATGAACAAAGTGAGAGTAGGGTGAATTATTGAGTGAGTTGTTAGTTAGTTTTATCGAAAGAAATTGTTGTTTAGTCTCGATGAATCGCTACGGGTGTTGTAAAGTGATCGTGGAGTCGAGTCTTGTAAAATACTATTCGGATTAGTGAATCAAGGAATCGAAAGGCATACTCGAAGAGTAGGCGCTCGTGAACGCAGCGGGGACTGCTAGCGAGAACGGATAGTTAAGGCTAATACAATCACCTTGCTGAACTTCGTCAACAGATCTGGTGTTCGATATTTTTATTTACTTATCCTTATCTCTATTATTATTTGAATTAATACAATCATCAAACTAAAAGTCAAATAACCTAAAAGTCGTAAGATACTAAAAAGTTAAATCCACACTTCCGCACGTAATTGACCTATTCATCCCCCCCCCCCCTCCTAGGTCGCAATCGAGCAACAGATGGAACATGTGGACTATGTGCGGATTATAAGAGGTTAATTCTGTTACTATTAAATGTAAATATTCTATACCTTCAATAGATGATTTGCTAGATCAATTGAAAGATGTAAGGTACTTTTCAAAGGTTGATTTAAGAGCTTTTACAACTCATAAGTATTTATATAAATATTGGGTCATGCCATTTGGCTTAACCAATATACTAGAAACTTCTCAAACTCTTATGAATGGAACTTTTAAAACCTTATTAGAAAATTTATTCTTGTATTTTTTTTTTATGATATATTGATTTACAAACCTAATTTGGAAGTACGTAAAACACACCTCAGTCAAACTCTCGAAGTGTTGAGGGAGATTCAAAAAAGTTTCCTTTTCTTTTTTATAGAATTTTTTTTTCTGAATGAAGAAATAGATTTTTTTTTCTTTAGTCTTCTGGTATTGTATACCACTAACTTCTTTTGGATTCAGGGGTATGAATGCAGAGTTTGCAGGGAATCGGTTCGACGATATTGAGAAATTTCTCATTTTTGTAAAGACCTTGAAGATGTTCTTGATTTTTCTTATGTGGAGTTATTAACGAAACATGCTTGAGCCAAAAGCAAATAATTTGTTTAAAATTATTTTAGTTATTTCTAAAAAAAAATATTTTCCGTTACTTTTCTGTTAAATTCAAACAAAGATTTGTAAACAAAATTTGATAAATCAAAATGAATTATAAGGGTATGTTGATCATTCGTTACTATTTATGTTATAAATAAACATTTTTATTCTATATAATTCGCCGAACACACATGGAATAAAGTGGATTAATCGTCTATTCTTTATTCTTTATTCTGCTATTTTTCTATTCCATGTATTGTCGAATGGGTCCTTAAAGAATATCAGATTCTTGAATGGTAGGAGGGTGAAGGATGTTCTCCCTGTTCTTACTCTACTTCGGAGAGCCCCTTTTCTAGAGTCAATTCACATAAGTGTTAGTCTTGCTCCACTCACCTCATTTCTTCTTCTATTTTGCTCTTTTATACTAAATTTTTGTTTCGGACTTTGCAGGGTTCAATATATGGAACAGGCGAGTGGGAAGCAGGAGATACAAGAGAAAATTTGTTTAAGCAACTCCGAACGGTGAAAATAGTCAACTATGGAAATGTAGACTTCATACGTCCACTTGTAAAACTTATATTAGGCTCTGCAACGCAACTTGTTACCCTCACCATGAAAGAATACTCTGACGAAGGAGATGCAAGAATGTTGTTAGGGCAGCTAATTCGGTTCCCATTGGTTTCACCAAAAGCTAAAATCATTGTTAAATAGATTGAGCCATCATTTCTTGTTAGTTTCACCCCACATGGTAGAGTTGTGCGTCATAAATTTATCAAATTATGCAACCAAATGTTTTTATTTTTTGTTGTTGAATCATAATAATAGAGTAGTATTAGTAATAGCAGTGAGGTTCATGAACTACACGGCTAGAACATACATGGGTATTTGATTTTGAGTAGAGAAGCATATTTGATTATTTTGAGCACGCTGGTGTAAGGATTGGGCTTAGCTTAATAAATAATTACACTAAATTCCTAGTGTTCTGAGTCAACGCATGATCTATTGCTGTTGAAAATTGGGGCGTTGGTTGAAATTGGGGTGTAAAACCATCAGAAAAAGTACTAGTTTTACAGCAAAATAACTAGATAGATAGAAAACTCAAGTCATCCTTTTTTAAATTTTTTACATCCACCCAAATATGGTCGTTGTATTATATCTTGTAATATACTTTTTCTCGTAAAATGAATCTCTGTTATTGTCGTTTTGTTGTCTAGACCTTGTAATAGAATGAATCCTAGTAATAGTCCTACGTTTGGACAATAAATCTGAGGTGACATTTTCCGAAGATACAACGTTATTGAACTTCTTTGTTTTATCAGACACGTCTTACCCTTTGAGATTTTATGTGACAAGTTCCATACTACATAAATGAATCTAGTCATCAAATTTAGAATGGCCCAAACTATTTTCTGCCAATATCAGTTAGGAAATTGCCTTGCTGGACCCTTTCATAGAAATCGACCCTCCCCAATCTATAGACTATATATAGGCTGGACCTCTCTAATTTTGTAAAGCCTCAATAAGCATCTAACGCTGATTCTAATTTGGAATGTTCATTTGGAAGAACCATTTTGTATTTTGGAAACAGGCATCAAATTGATTTGTAATTTTGTCAGTATAAATCAGATTCAAATTCACCTCGCTTTCTCTCAATCGTGCGTGTTGATATAAAAATGTCTGAAGAATGATAACGTCCATTGATTCTTGCTTGATGAACTGGGAAGGTACGTAATTTCTTTGTGATTAAGCTTATCATGAAAGCCTTGGAAAAACTAGAAATTATTTTAAAAAAAAAATCCTCCTAGAACTGTGTTTGTATTGTATAGTATCAGCATAGTATGATTCAAACAATGGCAAAAGCCTTGTTGGAGTTTCTTGTCTGGATTTATCAATTGAAAATTGTACTTTTCTTGATATATAATTATGTTTATATTAAAAAAAAATCCTTTAGAACTGTTTTACGGAAACATAAATCTTCTTCTCTGTATAGATCCTTTTTTAATAATATGAGTGTAATATATATCTTGTGTCTTCATCTTTTGGTTGTATGCTAGGATTGTCTAAGCCTGGGCTATTAACCATCCAGTCCGATGAAAATCAATTACATTTTTTTTAGTTCGAAAGCATGTTCCTGCCTTTTCTCTAACAATTGAAACCCAAGTATCAACTCAAATTTAAACTCAGTCTGTTGATGAAAATAATTTTTTTTTCTGTAACCATGTTGAATCACAAATGCTGATATGTATGGAGTCTGTTTGATTTGATCCACATTGATACAATCTTAGATTATCATTCTTTTATTTTATAATTTCCAGGATATTATTACACATGATTTTTTGCAAACCCGGCCAAGAAGCCAATTCCTTGTCAGAAATGTGTACGTTAAGCAATCTTCCAGAAGGTGTGAAAGAAAAAATTCTCAGTTGCTTGTGTATTAAAGAGGCAGGAAGAATAGGTATCTTATCAAGTGAATGGAGAAACACTTGGACTTTTATTCCTGAATTAACATTCTAAGATTTTACACTTAATTAGAATAACCGGAATAACAAATTTGAAAAGTTTGTTTATCGAGTTTTTCTGCTCCATAACGCCACAATACACAAATGCAGTCTCTATCTTATGAAAAATTATGGTGAAGCTTTGGATAGGTGGTTTGTGAACTTGTCCAGACATGAAATCAAAGATTTCACACTTTGCATAAATCAATATCACAGGGAGCAATGTGAAGCTTTGGATAGGTGGTTTGTGAACTTGTTCAGGCATAAAATCAAAGATTTCATACTTTACATATATCACGCGGAGCAAGATTACGAAATAATTTCCAATTTCTTCTATTGTGATGCATTGAATCGCATCATTTTACGCGGATGTATCCTCACTGTACCTTTGTGGTTCAATGGATTTAAACTAGTTCATACCTTTGTACTAAGCTCTGTTTTCATTTCTGCTAATGATATTAAAAATCTCATCTCAAGTTGCCCTATGTTGGAGATTTTGCAACTTGAATGTGTGAGAAACTGCATTGCTCTTGAAATCCATGCACCGAACCTCCTAAGTTTAGAGATTAAAAAGGGATGGTCATATCTCCAACTGTGTGCACCAAAGCTTCTTTCTCTATGTGTAGAAATGGACAATCCGCCTAAATGTTTTCAAGGAAGCACTGATAATTTATGGCCAGTTCTTGGTAATATGCCAAACCTAGAACACTTGGAAATGAAATGTAAATTTTTATCGGCAAATTTAGTTATATTCTTTATTTACTCTTTTTTTAACTCTTTTGATAATATACTTAAGGAAAATTTTGTTTAACAGTATCTCTGTGCTGGACCTTCGTTAGAGGAGTTTCCGTTGTTGACCTTTGATCATCTAAAGAGATTGGACATCTTTTTGGATCTTGAGAAGAACGTGAAGGAAATTTTCTTTGTTCTATCCCTGTTTCAGAGAGCTCCTCGTCTCCAATCACTTAATATAGATGCTAGTATTTCATGATTATTTTTTATTTTTTTTATATATTGTCTGAAAGTCTTAATTTTCACATATGGTTTTTCAGGTGCCTCAGACAAATGGAAGACCCTCATTGACATTGGAGACCCTTTGGGAAAGAATAAATAGAAGAAGGGACTTGTTTAAGCAACTCCAAACGGTCAACATTGGTTGCTTGAGTATTGATGAGTCAATACTTCCAATTATGAAATTCATACTAGGCTCTGCTCGACACCTTAATACACTAACCATAAAAATAAGTCGGCAACAGCAAGATGACAAAAAGATGTTCATGCAGTTATTGCGTGTCCCCAGGCTTTCAACAAAGGCTGAAATCATCATCGAGTATGGTAAGGGCATGTTTGGTGGTAAAAAAAAAGTTGGATAAATTCACACTCACAAATAAATTCACATCCACTTTCACAACTACTTTCAATAAATTATGGGCTCGACGTAGTCAATAGTTTTGTGGGATCCACTAACAAGTGAGAGAGATTGTGAAAATTTATGTAAATTTGTCTGTGAGTGTAGCCTCGTCCAAAAAATATTTAGAATAGGATAGGAAGTGATATTTTAGGTATTAGGATTTGAATGATTTATGATTGATTCATTATTTATTTTAAATTTCTTATTTATATTAGTAAGATTTAAATGTTTTTGTTCTTATACTAAAGGAAAAGTTAATTGTTGTTTAAAATTTTCAAAGACAGTAGGTGAAATGTCACATAATTGCAGAAAAGTGCAATACAAGACTAGAATGTCAACAAAGCATAATAGTCCATTGGTAACTATAAAATGCTCTTACAACCCAGGTAAAAGACGACCCACTCTATAAAAGTGCATTCACAGAAAAATGCCCACCTATGCTAATTTCTTTGGACTTGTTCGGCAACACATATAATAATGGAATAGGGAATAGTTGATTATTCAATTTTATTCTAAGTGTATTCGGCAAGATGAATTTATGAATTAATGGAATAATAAATAAATTATTATTTTTTATTGAAAAAAGAAAGAGAGATAGAGAAAGAAACCGCTAAAAAAAGAAAGAAATATAGAGAAAGAAACCGCTCTATTCTACTCTTATCACTCTATTTCATCTCTAATATATGGAATAGATTTTCCATCATTTAATCCATTTTATTCGATGTTATTCCATTCATATTCGGCGGAATGAAATTTTTTATTCCACTTTATTCCATGGAACCACTCTATTCCATCCCTATTCTACTGATGCCAAACATACAATTTCGAAATGTCATTTTACAATAATGCCCTTGCTTATCCTTTCCCAAGAAAATTGAAATCCCTCATTCCACTCTAGTTTGGTACTCATAACAACAATCTCGATTTTTCCGTTTCCAGTAAAAATCTTTGCTCGGCTAATTGTTTATTCATCTCCCTTTTCTCTCTGATCTTGCTTGATCTACAAATGTCTGAATGATACAATCATTTGAAGCTTACTTGTTACTCTGAGTTAGCTATGAAGGTATGTAATTTCTTTATAATTATGTTTGTCGCAAAACCCTTGGAATAGCTAGAAATTATAATTTACGGAAAGAAGCTTCCTAAAATGATTTTATATTAACATCGCGTGATTCACACTGATGGCAAAACCCTTGATCCATTTACTTTTCTAGAATTTTCAATTGAGCTCAAGTTATATTTCTCTTTGAAGTTTGTGCAAAAAAAGCATCCTTCATAACCGATTTAGGTAACGAGAAAACCAAAACCATCTCTTATGTAAACATAGATCTATTCTCTTCATTTTATTATGGAATATTAAGCGATTGCCTATTTGGCTTGAGCGATTAGCCATCCGCCCTTTAAAAATATGACTTTTATTTTTAAATGGACAAAAAAAATTTAATTAAGAGCATAGTCTAGTTTCCAAATTATTTGTGAAACTAGACATTTCGCCCCACACCTGGGCGAAATACAGTTTTGAGCGAAACACATATTTTCTCATTTTCCCCCCACGCCCAAGTTGTTAGCTTTAAATCAACTATTAATTAAGTTTAAAAAAGTCTCTTTCGCCCGGGGGCGAAATTTGAAAATTTTAATACCCCCCCCCCCCTCCCCTAATCTCAGGTTAGAAATTTTTTTAACAAAAAGATAAAAAAAAAAATTGTAAAATTAAGTCTTTCGCCCAAGATCTGGGCGAAAGTTCTGTTTCGGCCCAATAATTGAGCGAAACAGACCGAGCCCAAAAAAAAAAAAATCGCCCCAAAATGGGACAAAATTTGAAATTTTTAATTTTTCCCATCCGATCCAGGTTAGAAAGAAATTTTAACAAAAATGAATTGAAAATTTACCTCTTTCGCCCCAAAATGGAGCGAAATAATTGACTGCAATAAAAAAAAAGTCCTCCATTTTGAAACAAAAAAGAAACAAATCTGAAGACAAAAAAAAGATAATAAACAGTTTATTTTTATCTAGAATTTACATTTACTAAAAAATCTTTGTTTTTTAGATTAAAATGTCAATTCTGCTTAAAATGGGTAGCATTGATTTAACATGTTAGAGTATAGGTGGGATCTCAGCTTTTATAGGTATAGGGCTATATAAGGTACTAGAAAATCTTTGCGTTTTCAGATTGAAATGACAATTCAGCTTTTTTAGTCGGTAACATTAATTTAACATGTTAGGATATAGATGAAATCTCAGTTTCATAGTATATGATTTAGAGTATAGGGTTTAGATTTCTATTTAAAGAGTCATCTTATTCTACTTGATTATCAACAAATCAAATATCATAAGTCTCTCTTGCAAATTTCTTCACTTTCTCTCTTTCAAGAAAATGCCACAAAATTCTGAAAATTTTCTATATTACAATGATCAAATTGTTCAAGATTCCAACGGATATAATTACTATCCACATAAAGTTGTTCTTCTCCCATATAGTAGAAATAGAAATTATTATAGATTGCGTTTAGAAATTTATGCTACCACCGGTTGGCTTAATAGTAACGATTTTCAAATTAGTGGTAGGTGTCCTTACCGTATAGGGGATGGTTTGAATTTTAAGATAGTGAAAATTTCGGTTTTGCTCAGTACATCAAATATGGTGAACACGGTTGGCTTGAATTAGAAATATACGTTGAACGCATCCAAACTAGAGAATCCTATGTAGGAACTAGTAGTAGATCAAATGTACCTTTTAATGACGACGAGCCTCAGAGTTTAGAACCTGTAAAAAATCGTGATAGAGTGTTAAGAACTGGTGTTGAAGATTATGAGGAAGATGGTGTTGAAGATGTTCAAGAGGACGAATATAATGAAGATGAAGTGCCAGAAATGGAAGAAGGCGACGAACCAAAAAGAGATGTTATGAACAATTACACGGGATTTAATTATATGGAAGAGGCTGAGATGGTTAGTTTAGGAACTTTCGGCGATCCTCCAGCGAAAGAGTTCAAATTACCACTTTGTCTAGGTCATTGTATATGAGACCTAGTTGTATATGTTGTGTGAATCAAACTTTGTATTTGTTTAGAGACCTAGAGAGATATCTTAAGGCCTCTTGATGAGTTTGATTGAAGAAAATGCACGGCCGTGCTCGAATGGATTAATAAGGAGTTACTCCACAATCTTTGTGTGCCCCTAAAACTCATGTTTCATGAGTTTGTTCGCTCGTTTCATGCTAAACAACTCAGCTAAATTTTTCATAAAGAATGATAATAAAAACTAAATTATTCAAATGCAAACCAAAATTTGAATTAAATTTAAAATATTTCTCCACAATCTTTGTTTGCATCTAAAACTCATGTTTCATGTATTTGTTTGCTCGTTTCATTTAAAAAAAACTCGGATAGATTTTTCGTAAAAAATGATAGTAAATACTAAATTATTCAAATGCAAACCAAAATTTGTATTCATTTTAAAATATTTCTCCACAATCTTTGTGTGCTCCTAAAACTCATGTTTCATATGTTTGTTTGCTCGTTTCATTCAAAAAAAAACTTGGATAGATTTTTCGTAAAGAATGATAGTAAATACTAAATTATTCAAATCCAAACGAAAATTTATATTCACTTTAAAATATTTCTCCACAATCTTTGTTTGCACCTAAAACTCATATTTCGTGCGTTTGTTTGCTCGTTTCATTCAAAAAAACTCGGATAGATTTTTCGTAAAGAATGATAGTAAATACTAAAGTATTCAAAATCAAACCAAAATTTGTATTCACTTTAAAATATTTCTCCACCATCTTTGTTTGCACGTAAAACTCATGTTTCGTACATTTGTTTGCTCATTTCATTCAAAAAAAACTCGGATAGATTTTTCGTAAAGAATGATAGTAAATACTAAATTATTCAAATCCAAAAGAAAATTTGTATTCAATTTATAATATTTCTCCACAATCTTTGTTTGCACCAAAAACGCATGTTTCGTGCGCTTGTTTGCTCGTTTCATTCAAAAAAAAACTCGGATAGATATTTCGTAAAGAATGATAGTAAATACCAAATTATTCAAATCCAAACCAAAATTTGTATTCAATTTAAAATATTTCTCCACAATCTTTGTTTTCACCTAAAACTCATGTTTCGTGCGTTTGTTTGCTCGTTTCATTCAAAAAAAACTCGGATAGATTTTTCGTAAGGATTAATAGTTAATACCAAATTATTCAAATGCAAACCAAAATTTGTTTTTAATTTAAAATATTTCTCCACAATCTTTGCTTGCACCGAAAACTAATGTTTACTAAATTATTCAAATGTAAACCAAAATTTGTATTCATTTTAAAATATTTCTCCACACTATCATTCTTTACGAAAAATCTATTCGAGTTTTTTCTGGATGAAACGTGCAAACAAACGCACAAAACATGAGTATTAGGTTCAAAGAAAAATTGTGGAGAAATATTTTAAATTGAACACAAATTTTGGTTTGCAATTGAATAATTTAGTATTTACTATCATTATTTACGAAAAATCTATCCGAGTTTTTCTTGAATGAAAGAGTGAACAAACGCGCGAAACATGAGTTTTAGGAGCAAACAAAGATCTAGCCGAGTTTTTCAGCATGAAATGAGCGAACAAACGCATGAAACATGAGTTTTAGGGGCACACAAAGATTGTGGAGAAATATTTTAAAATGAATACAAATTTTGGTTTGCATTTGAATAACTAAATTATTCAAATGCAAACCCAAAATTGTATTCAATTTAAAATATTTCTCCACAATCTTTGTTTGCACCTAAAACTCAAGTTTCATGCATTTGTTTGCTCGTTTCATTCAAAAACAACTCGGATAGATTTTACGTAAAGAATGATAGCAAATACTAAATTATTAAAATGCAAACCAAAATTTGTATTCATTTTAAAATATTTCACCATAATCTTTGTGTGCCCCTAAAACTCATGTTTCATGAGTTTGTTCGCTCGTTTCATGTTAAACAACTCGGCTAGATTTTTCATAAAGAATGATAATAAATACTAAATTATTCAAATGCAAACCAAAATTTGTATTAAATTTAAAATATTTCTCCACAATCTTTATTTGCACCTAAAACTCATGTTTCATGTATTTGTTTGCTCGTTTCAATCAAAAAAACTCGGATAGATTTTTCGTAAAGAATGATAGTAAATACTAAATCATTCAAATGCAAACCAAAATTTCTATTCATTTTAAAATATTTCTCCACAATCTTTGTGTGCCCCTAAAACTCATGTTTCATGTGTTTGTTCGCTCATTTCATGCTAAAAAACTCGGCTAGATCTTTGTTTGCTCCTAAAACTCATGTTTCGCGCGTTTGTTCACTCGTTTCATTCAAAAAAAACTCGGATAGATTTTCGTAAAGAATGATAGTAAATACTAAATTATTCAATTGAAAACCAAAATTTATATTCAATTTAAAATATTTCTCCACAATTTTTCTTTGAACCTAAAACTCATGTTTTGTGCGTTTGTTTGCACGTTTCATTCAAAAAAAACTCGGATAGATTTTTCGTAAAGAATGATAGTAAATATTAAATTATTCAAATGCAAACCCAAAATTGTATTCAATTTAAAATATTTCGCCACAATCTTTGTGTGCCCCTAAAACTCATGTTTCATGAGTTTGTTCGCTCGTTTCGTGCTAAACAACTCGGCTAGATTTTTCATAAAGAATGATAGTAAATACTAAATTATTCAATGCAAACCAAAATTTGTATTAAATTTAAAATATTTCTCCGCAATCTTTGTTTGCACCTAAAACTCATGTTTCATGTATTTGTTTGCTCATTTCATTCAAAAAAAACTCGGATAGATTTTTCGTAAAGAATGATAGTAAATACTAAATTATTGAAATGCAAACCAAAATTTTTATTCATTTTAAAATATTTCTCCACAATCTTTGTGTACCCCTAAAACTCATGTTTCATGCGTTTGTTCGCTCGTTTCATGCTAAAAAACTCGGCTAGATTTTTCGTAAAGAATGATAGTAAATACTAAATTAATTAAATGCAAACCAAAATTTGTATTCATTTTAAAATATTTCTCCACAATCTTTGTGTGCACCTAAAACTCATGTTTCGTACGTTTGTTCGCTCGTTTCATGCAAAACTCGGCTAGATTTTTCGTAAAGAATGATAGTAAATACTAAATTATTCAAATGCAAACTAAAATTTGTATTCAATTTAAACTATTTCTCCACAATCTTTGTTTGCACCTAAAACTCATGTTTCGTGCATTTGTTCGCTCATTTCATTCAAAAAAAACTCGGATAGAATTTTCGTAAGTAATGATAGTAAATACTAAATTATTCGAATGCAAACCAAAATTTGTATTCATTTTAAAATATTTCTCCACAATCTTTGTGTGCCCCTAAAACTCATGTTTCATGCGTTTGTTCGCTCATTTCATGCTAAAAAACTCGGCTAGATCCTAAAATTAAATGTACAATTTAATATGTACATTTAAATTTTTTCTACTTCATAAATATCACATAAAGCAATTAAGGTAGTTCTTCGTTAAATCACAAGCCGTAGTAATTCACATCTTTTTGTTGAAGGTAGTTCTTGAGTAAATCTCTAGGTTGAAAATAGCGTTTAGTGGTTTGTAGCGTTCACGTTAATTTTATAGCGAATAGCAATTAGCGAACTCTATAGAGGACGATATAACATATGTTATAATTTGTAGCGGGTCATATAATTATGCATCAACATAACAACCAAGATTTCTCCTCTCCAACAATGGATAGAACCAACAGAACCTATCGCAATTCTTCCTCTCATACACGCAACACCTACAACAATGGCACAGGGTCTAGAACCCGCTTTAATGCACAAGAGCGTGAAACGTCTAGAAACTCCAGCCCGTCCAGAGATGCACCACAGAGAGTGGGTATCACCCCTGCAACCCGTGCGCTGTCAAATACGGCTCCACCTCACAACCAAATACATGCAAATGAAAGGGCACACCCAATTCCATCTCGTCGTCCGATATCTTGAGTAGATAACTATCTTAGTAACAACACTCCATTGCACAGAACTTTAATGCAATGAGGCAAAGCTCCAGCGGACTTGCCTCTTCCACCCATTCCAGCGGACCCATCATGGTTCAACAAATGCCTCAACTGTTACAAAACAGGGCACCTAGTCATCGACTGCTCATTCCGGCTCCATTGCACCTATTGCAATGAAGAAGAACATATATTCAAACACTACAGAAAGGGCAAAGACACAGTTTCGCACTACGGCCTTACATTACCATGTGCAAGACTCACCGATTATCCGAGCGGATTTAGCTAGAACAGAGAGATGTATTGTTGTTGACGCAATATACCTTGTGGGACACAACCTACAACTCATGACCGCTCATTGCAAGAAGTAGGCACTGGGACTCACAGGTCCAGGTAGCGCACTTACAAGGAGATCAGTATGTCGTTTCACTTCCCCGCAATCTATTACTGAGTAACCACCACCACTACTCATGAGCCTTGGATTAGTCATCTATCCATGGGGACCAGCTCGCAATTCCACATTCAGGCCCAACATATATAGAGTCTGGCTAGACCTCTTCAATCTGCCATGTTACGGCTGGAGAAGAGATCAGCTAGAAGGATTTGTGAGTAACTTTAGCAGGGTGGTAGCATTGGTTCCAATTGTCACAAATATTCCTGAAATCCTGTTCATGGAAATTTGAGGAATCGAAACTCCAGTCTGAATTGACATTAAAGGTTGGAAAGAAGAGCCACACGATCTCACAAAACCGGTGAATTTCGCACCATCAGAAGAACAATTCGAAAAGATTAGAGAAGAATTAGAGGAAAGAACTACAATTCAGAAGAGTAAGCAAGCAGCTCGATCGGCAGCTGCAATGCATTTCGGTCACGACAACAAGTCAAGAAAGCCGATGAGTGAGTAAACCCTTCAGGAGATGCTCGCTACGACCTCCCCAACACAGGCCAGAAAGAATTTAGAGAAAGTGATTGAACAGCTCAGGAAACAGGAGGAATAAGAGGGAAAGAACAACGGGCTCTTGGGGGAGACCGTACACCTGGCACCAACTCAAAACTCAATGGAAGTGCCACGTGTCTCTGCCTTGCATCAGAATTTTCCACTGCTTGACGCCTCATTCGGGTCATCGGCCCAACCGACTCCTTCCAAAAAAAGGAAAGTCGCTAGCCCACAAAAAAGCCCAATCACAAGCCCTAATAAGAGCCTTACAAATCACACCACCCAACCCTCTTTTGGCAGCCCACCGCTGAAACCCTCAAAACCTGGCGCGACCAGGAAAAGTAACAGGAAAACAAACCAAAACGAGGTAAGAAGATTACCCCCAAAACTCGAGCTCCGGGGAAAAAATGCCACGTTACCAGTCCGGAAGCTCGGAAAGTGTTATTAGCCAGTCTCGATTGGGAAAATCTCAAAAACATTCATCTCGACATCAAAGTTGTCGATCAACTACTCGAGTTCTGTGGCACTGAAAACTTCATCGGCACCCAAAGTAAGCTCCCGCCAATGACATGCGGAACCAACGAGGCGACGACAGATTTACAGGAAGGCCAAATGGTTTCGTAGTCGACAATTCAGCACAATCACGAGCTACACAAAGGGACGAAGTGCAGGATACTCGGCACGAGCAACTGCAGGGGGAAGATATGATGATTATTGAGCAGGTTCCACTTCAAGGAACTGAGAAAATGTTTGGAGGAGACTTTGGGCAAATCGAGGGGTTTCAAGGAATGGAGCAGTTAGGGGAAGAAGATGAAATAAAACCAGGGTTTGCAAAGGACCTGGAGAACGAATTCAATCAGGAAATTGGAGAGGAAGAGGAAGGAGAGTTTGACGAATGTGAAATTGAAGTGGATTCAGTAGGACAATATGCTAGCAACCTAGAAGCGGAACTGATTGCAGAGCAGCACAATGCTGCTACACAAAAGTAGTTAGGTGTTTTTCTTTTTAGCATTTGTAGGCGCCCATTTTGTTGCATCCATGTAATTTATCCTTATTATATATTGTATTTTTGAATGTAGTCCGTAATGTTTTGAGAAACTCGAGTTGTAAAATTGCTTGTCTTCAAGAGACAAAATGGAATGAAGAGAACCTCTTTCGCACATCTCTGGCTTGTCCAAATTACTTATCTAACTCATTCCAAAAGCCAGCCGATCAATCATCTGGTGGCTTGTTAACAGCGTGGAGTAATGACTTTATTTGCCACCAAAAGACAAATAGGCTTTACTCATCAACAACTGTGCTAACATTTGCAAACTCAATTAAGTTTATGATTTCTAACGTGTATGGTCCCATGGCCAACACACAAAAACAAGCATTCTTAAATGAATTAGAAGAAATTAGTATGTCAAACGATTTACCTTGGATCGTAATAGGAGATTTCAACCTTATAAGAAATGTCCAAGAATCAACGAGTCATAATCATTCATTACAATCAATCATTGACTTCAACGACTCCATTAACAACATGCAATTAAAAGAAATACCATTACAAGGACACAATTACACTTGGTCTAGCAAAAGGCCGGCACCAATACTAAGCAAACTTGACCATTGTCTAATCTCGCCTCAATGGAAGGACTTTAACCATACACCCACGCTAGAGGCGGTCCCGGCCTCCACATCCGGCCACATACCGGTTATGCTTAAATTTCTACCTCCAACTCCGAACCCAAAGAGAAGATTCAAACTTCAATTGCATTGGCCCAACTACCTGGATGCAATGCAAACCATGCAAGATACATGGGGCAAGACACGCATTCACTCAAATCCAGCACTTAACTTCTCCATTAAACTGGCCAAAGTTAGGAAAACACTACAAGAATGGGTTAGAGTCAAATTCAAAAACCTTGTTTCTATTCAATCTAGATGCGAACTAGTACAAACAAGTCTAGATAGCATAGAGGAGGTACGGAACCTAACACAAACAGAACTTAGTTTGAGAATCAAAGTCAAAACAAAGTTGCAAGAAAGAAATAGCCGATAACGAAGAATCGAAATGGCGTCAACGATCACAATGTCGTTGGTTTAAGAATGGAGACAAAAATACCAAATATTTTTAATCCATCGCAAAAATGAGGAAAACCAACAACAAAAAAACCGCACTCAACATTCAAGGAGACATGGTACAAGACCAGGAGACAATCAAGGCTGAATTCATAAATTACTTCAAAAATATATTTTCAGAAGTCACAGCGATTAATAAGCCTAACATGCAACATATTCAACAAGAAACTCAACTCCTCCATAGCCTCACATCCAAATTCTCCTCACAAGAAATTAAACAGGCAATATTTGATCTAGCAGCAGATAAAGCATCGGCGCCGGACGGTTTTCCCAACGAATTCTATCAAAAATGTTGGGAATTCATTCAAAAAGATATAGTATAGTTATGCAAAGCATTTGAGAACAACAAGTTAGATCTCTGGTGTCTAAATAAAGTTCAAATAACTTTAGTACCCAAAAAAAAACGCAGTAGAGTTGACAGACTATCGACCTATAAGTATAATTGACGGGCTGATAAAAATCATTTCCAAACTTCTAGCCACACGGCTCCAACCATACATGCCTCAACTAGTAGACCAAAAACAAACTGCATTCATTAAAAGTAGGGCAATAGCAGACTCATTCGTCTCAGCTAGAGAACTGTTGTACGCATTGGAGAGGAACAAAATCCCTTCAATACTCTATAAAGTAGACTTTTATAAAGCCTTCGATACGATAAACTGAGAATTTCTAAGAGAAATATTGCTAAAATAAGGCTTCCCACCTACCTGGGTATAATAGATTTGGAACCTCCTTATTTCCACAAGCTCTGCTCTAAACATCAACGGAACAGTAGGAGAGTATTACTTTCACAAAAAAAGACTACGAGAGGGTGACCCACTCTCACCTCTAATCTTTGTCCTCGTAGCGGACACACTTCAGAAAATTCTCCAACATGACAACGGGCTAACACAACAGGCCCACCTCACGCAAATCACGGCATCCCAATATGTGGATGATACAATCATAATAGCAGAAGCATCTTACATCAATCTAAATATGATAAAAAAAAACATGCTAAAATGTTTTGGAGAGATTACATGACTCGCAATAAACCATACCAAAAGTATGTTTGCTACGATTAACATCCCATTACTATATGATCAGTACATAGCATTAGAACTAGGATGTTCTAAACAGCAATTCCCAATAACATATCTAGGACTCCCATTAACCATCAAGCAACCTAGGCAAGAAGAATTTATGCCACTCCTTGAAAAACTCCAACGAAGAGTATCTGGATGGGAAGCAAAACATCTCTTGTTAGGAGGACACTTAACGCTACTTAATTCGGTCCTCTCAGCAAGCCCATTATATTACATGCAAACTTTCCAGCTCCAAAAATGGGTAATCAAAGAGATTGACAAAATGAGAAGAAATTTTCTTTGGCAAGGTAGCACGGAGTACAAGCAAGGAAAAAATCTAGCATACTGGCACCTAGTATGCACGCCGAAAGCAAACATCGGATTAGGGGTCACAGACCTACAAGTTCACAACATGGCACTTGTCATGAAATGGAACTGGATGCTCAAAATGAAAAAAACAAAGTATATGACCGACACAATCCAAAAAATATACGGGAACACAGAAATAGACAAAGGAACTCCAAACACATCTTTTTTCTACAAACAGCTACTAGAAGTCAATGACTGGTCCAAACACCAAATAGATACTAAGATAGGAAATGAAAAAAATACTAAATTTTGGAAAGATAAATGGTTAAACGGAGAACAACTCAATAACAAATTTCCTGATCTATATGAAAGAGCAGTGAACAAACACTGCACGGTACAAGAAGTATTGGCTGACCAACAAAGATACTTAGCTTGGGATAGAACATTAAACTCAATCCTCATACAACAAGAAAACTATCTATCTAATATGATAAGTACAGTCAATTTGCAAGAGCATGAGGAGGATAGGCATGTTTGGCGTCCAACAAATAAAACAGACAAATCAGGAGTCTTCTCGGTTAAGTCAGCTTACTATTTCTTCAATGGCCGAGGAATCAAACCGGAGTGGGCAAAGTTACTCTGGAAAGCGAAATGCCCAACAAGGATAAGAACATTTGGGTGGCTACTAATTAAAGAAAAATTACTAACTAAAGATAGACTCAAACATAGAGGCCAAATTGATTCAGACATATGTGTATTATGCAATGAAAATCAGTCAGAAACTCATAAGCACCTCTACGCACAATGCACATTTGCAAAACACATATGGTACAAAACATCCGGCTATCTTAAAAAACAAACAAACTCACATAATAACAATGCGCAAACCATAGGTCAACAACTTACAAAGCAAACAAGCAAAGGTGACGGCCGGCACTATGTGGATGGCAGACTGCTGGGCGATATGGAAAGAAAGAAATGTACGTATATTCTGAGGAGAAGAACGCAACGGGGCTCGAGTATTTGAAGCCGGATTGCAGGAAGCCATGAGTTGGATAAAGTTTAGTTAAAACTAAGTAGTAGCTTGCTAGAGAATTTTTTAGATTCTTTAGACTAATTACATATCATAATTACAGTAAATTGATCTTCTTCTATCCAAACATTAGAACTGTAATTACAGTAAATTGATCTTCTTCTATCCAAACATTAGAACTGTAATTACAGTAAATTGAGCTTCTTCTATCCAAACATTACAACTGTAAGTGTAACTGTAGAAGATTCGGCTGCAGAAACTCCACTTTCTCTAGTAATATCTAATGCGGTCATCCAAACGGCCCCTTATTGTTTGTCAAGAAAAGTCTGTATTTGTAAACCAGTTTTTTTTAATGAAAATCAAGTAGGCGATTCGCCTACTACCCCAAAAAAAAAATAAACTCCAGCCTCCAGGAATTATAAAGAGGAATTCTTCATAAACACCCTAACTTTTCTGAATATTATCAAAACTCTCTTATCTTTTTAAATTCTTCAAAACGCTCTTATAAAGTGAATTAATTTTTTTTTACACACCTATGAGATTAGCTGTAATATTTTCCATCCAATATTTTTTATGGACCAAAATAATCTCATCAAAAATATTTTGTTTTTTCAAACCAAAATAATAAATAAAAAATTATATATTTACATTTAATATAAATAAATAAGAACTAAAATATGAATAAAACAATAATAAATAATAATCAAGAAAATAATATTTTATGTAAAATAAAATTATATTTTTTTGTATGTAACAATAAAATTATAATTATAAATAAAAAGGAGAAAAAATAGTTTAAGTAATATAATATCATAAAATAAATTAAAGAATCATGAAATAATATCATAAGTATAGTTAGAATAATATTATGAAATATTATGTTGAAAAATATTACATTTATTGTTTTTAACATAAATGTGAAAACAATTAAATCGGGGGCATTTCGGTCCAAAATATATTTATTGGATGACAAAAGTTAGAGTTAATACCATAGGGGCTAAAAACAATTCAACATACTTTATAGGGTTTTAGAGAGAATCTAAAAAGTGAGGGGTTTGTTTTATAATACTCATAAAAGTTGGGGTGTTTTTGAAAAGTTCCCCAATTATAAATAACTCATATATTTTTGAATTTTTTCAAAAGCAACCTCACTTTTATGAAAATTAAAATAACATATATGTTTAGTTTTTTTAATGGGAATTCTTCAAAAAATTCCTAACTTTTCTGAATATTATTAAAAAAAAACCTAACTTTTTAAATGCTTTAAAACCCCCTATAAAACGGGTTGAATTTTGTTTACCATCCTATGATGTTACACTTACCTTTTTTTTTGGACCACAATACCCTCAATAAATTTCTTTTATTTTTTTATTCCAACCAAAATAATGAACAAAAGATATATTTGCATCAAATATAAATAAATGATAAATAAATATAAATTAAATTATAATAAAATAAAGAAGAAAGTCATATTTTAACTAACATAAAATTGAAATTTACATATAAAATAAGCGAAAAATATTTTCAGTGATATAATATTATAAAATAAATTAACATATCATAAACTAATGAAAATATACTATCATGAAATATTATATTAAAATAATATTTTTCAGTAACATTTCGCTATCTATCTAACATTTGGGTCTCGTACATAAATATTTGTGAAACTATTAATAGCTGTAAAATATGCTCAATAAAAATATAATAATTTCTTCTTGGTTTCGATCGTTTAAAGTTTCTGATATTTTATGTCGGTTTCTGTGTATTTTCTGTGTAGTTAGATAGTGTAAGAATATGATTGATTGAATTTGGTGTTCTGTGTTATATTCTGATTTAGTGTGAAATGTCAAATCAAATATAATTAATTTTTTTGAAAACTAACTGTGTAACTTCTGTGTTGTGAGTTATAATATCAATAACCAATGAATACTCGCTACACATATTCTTTAATTAAATAAATATCTATTTATTTTCAATTTCGCACAAGTAAAAAGAGGTCGATGAGCTCGAAAGTCTCAAATAGAATTTTATGTCTAAGAAATCAATATAACTAATATATTATTTTCTAAAATAATATTGACATTAAAAGAAACATAATATGATATTATAAAGTAATATATAATACTAGCATAACAGTGAAATCAACAGGTGTATGATCATTTATTCATTCTATGCAAGTTCAGATCATTCGGGTTTCGGGTCGTTCGGGTCTCGGGTCGTCGGGTCTCGGGTCATTCGGGTTTCAGGTCGTTAGGGTCTCGGGTCGTTCGGGTTCGGATCAGGTCGTTGACTTGTCAACATTTTCGGGTCGAGTCGAGTTAGATTTTGCCACCTCTAAATTCATCATTCCTCAAGATACTTCTGTATTTTTTGAGTATTCGAGTAACATAGTTTTTGACCAATATAGTAGTGTTTTTCAAATTTTTTTTTTATTCAACTAAAAGAAATAATAAAATAGAAAATATTATTTTTTGTAAAACATAAATAAAGAAGAATAGAAGCATTATTAAAATCATAAATATAAATTACTTAAGAAATATAATCTAAAATAATATAGTATGCAATATAAAATCATAAAAATATAATTATGTTATAAAATAAAGAACAAAAGAATAATAAAAGAGAGAATTGGAAGGAGAGAATTATGTATTGAATTGTGGATTAAGAATACAATAGTCACTGTCCTCTTTATATAGTAGAAGGTGAGTGCTGACCAAGAAATCTCTTGCCTGATTTAGAATTACAATAAAGGAAATAATCTAACCTAAATACAATAAAATATACAGTAATAAATATCCTGCCATGACTCCTTCTATTCTTATAAGCATTTAGAATTACAATAAAAGAAATTATATTTTATAGCCTAAAAAGTATATTTCTATGTCTATTATTTTTTATTAGAAATAAAATAAATTTTGAAAAAAATAATTGATGGTACTTTAAAAATAATCCAAACATTTTTTTCGCTTAAAATTTGAAACGGCTCTTTTCTCTCTTTCACTAGCTGCCAAAACTGGACGATTTTGAAAATTCAAGTATGCTCCTCTAGCACCTCCTTCAATCCAATGGGTAAATGGAGATTGATTCCCTTGGGCAATGATTGATACACACCTTGCAAAGAAAGAGAAGCAAGAACAGAGCAGCACGCAAGAAAAGGTTTCCAAGACTTCCTAAACAAGCTCAATCCAAAGCAGTCGAAGATTTCACACCAGCGCTCATATCCATCAAACTCATACTCACTGCACGTCTCTCTTCTGGCACCTTTCTTCTTGCAAAGAGGGGAAAAAACTCACAACTTCTTTAGCACAGTACTTCCAACAAAATTTCTAGCAAACATCTTTAGCAATCGAAACATTTGCTCTCTCTACTCCATGTAGAGTCAACATAGTAACTTCTCAGCACTGTAGACTAAACTTGATCGCAGTCTCCTTCTATCCCTGAAATACTCTTCATCACGCATCCAAAGCAAGGACCAACTCGAGCTCAGTTGGTCTAAAAAGGCATTGAAGCACAATCCAATACTTCTGTGCAGAATAGCACCCAAATCCAAGAACAAGCACAGATTCAATGACTTAGAAAAGAGAGGATTATTTCCTTAAACTCTCAAAGCTCAAAAGAAGCATCATACAGCAGAACAACATCACAGCACAAAGTTTTTACGCACCAATTCAATAACTCGAAATTGAAACAGAGCACCTCTTTCTAGCACATACAGCTTCAATACCCTCTCTCTAGCACTCATACCTCTCAGCTTACGCAACTCTCTCGCTTCTAGCACCTCTTTCCACTCGAAATTGAGAGAGAGAGAGAGAGTTGTAAGTCGGACTCACCAGTCAGTACCCTCTCTCTAGTGACTTGCCAAAACCCTAGATCCACTTGACCACGAAACCTCATCTCCGACGGCAACTCACCCCAGCCGGAGACGACAACCTTCCTCCTAAATCGAAACTTAGCGTGGACTCAGAAAACCTAAGCACCCTCTTGAATCAAAGCACCTTGCAACTTCAACCTAATTATTGATTTGCACCAAATAGTTTTGAGTTTTTATGCAAATTGATTTTTCTGAAAAATTGGTTCTATTTTGACTGCAAATTGATTTTTCTAGTGTTTGATTTTTCTGCAAAATTGGTTCCATTTTTTTTTTATATAAAAAAGAGTCATATAACTCGGTGCTTCATAAGAAGAAATACGACCCACTTTCAATCCTATAATAGGAGGAAAACTGATACAAAAGCAGCACGATTGATTTTTCTACAAATTGGTTCTTTGCAAGGCAGAAGCAAGCCTCTATTTCTTTGTGCAAAATTAACGCTCGGTTATTATTGTTACTATTATAATAATAATTATTATCATTACTATAGCAAGTACCGAGTGCAGAGCTAAAGCTCCTCTCTAATAAAAGCAAGTTTTATGCAAATTCTGATTATCTATCAAATCAAAAGCATTAGAACTGATTAAAGCTTACTGCAAGCTTTTGTTATCTCTAGAGAGATAGAAAAACACTCTCATCTTTTTCCAGCTTGAGCACAATTTTTGTCTAAAATCGTTTGATTACAACAAGGCACAAACTAATTTGAGCAAGATTTTCTCTGAAATCGTTGCATTCTCAAATACATCTCTCTACAAGGCAAGCACAATCAAGTTTCTTTATGAATCTCAATAAATTATCAATGTGACTTGGAATGTTAAGGGAATAGACAACCCTCAAAAATTTAATGTAGTGAAAAACTCGCTAAGAAATATTAGAGGCAATCTAATTTGCTTGCAAGATACCAAATGATCCTTGATAAGCCCCTTCTTGCACACTCTTATTTGGCCCCCACAAATAGACAATGCTATAGCAAAACTAGCAATTAACTCGACAGGGGTGCTCCTTACCGCATGGTCAAATGACTATGTATGTTTGTGATCTTGTATTAACGACTTTTCAATCACCTGCACCTTTCGTTATCGCAACTCTTTTGACTTCATGCTCACAAATGCTTTTGGCCCCGCGGCCATTTATCAAAAGGACAATTTTCTATTAGAACTATCGCAAATAAGAATGCTTAATAACCTTCCTTGGATCATATTTGGAGACTTCAATATGATCAGAGACAGAATATAATCAACAGGACTTAATCATACGTTAGAGGCTATTTTTAAATTTAATCGCACAATCAATGACCTAGAGGTCCAAGAAATAGACCTAGTAGAAAGATCATTCACTTGGTCTAGCAAGAGGCCAAGGCCGACATTTAGCAAATTAGATAGATGCCTATTCTCACAGCATTGACACACCTTTAATCATGTAATGAAGTTTGAGGCGCAAACCACAACTACCTTCGATCACATCCCCATCCTACTATCGTTCCAAAAACAAAAAGGACAACCCATACCACGTTTACAATAGAGATCTTTTGGCTCGAATATGAAGAAGCAGATGAAATTATAAGGCACACTTGAGGAAAAAATATAATACCGAAAAACCCGGCAAAAAACTTTGCGCTCAAACTGAATAATGTGAGACTAGCATTTAGAAAATGGGCAAGAAGCAAATTTAGCAATGCAGAGTCCAATATGAGTAAATCAAATTGGATACTAGACATACTGGACAAAGTGCAAGAAAAAAGACAACTAGGCCCAACAAAGGAAAAACTACGCAGAACGCTCAGAGCACATATCTTTGAACTCGCCAACAACGAGGAATCTAAATGGAAGTAGAGAGTAAGATACAAATGGCTACAAGAAGGTGACCTGAACACTAAATACTTCCACACGATAGTATCAGCAAACAGGCAAAGCAGCATGATACAAAACATAGAGAGTAATGGAAAAATAATAAGCGATCAACAACTAATAGCAAATTAATTCAACGCCTTCTTTAGAGAAACCCTAGGTGGGTAATCTCGGCAAGACAAGCAACTTCTACCTTCATAAACAACATGCCTCTAGTGTCGAAAGTCGTAGGAATATAGCGACATTTCTGAGCAGGAAATCAAAGAGGTAGTCTTCGAGCTTGCTAAAGGAAAGACTTCAGGACCTGATAGCTTTCCATCGGAGTTCTACCAAGAGAATTGGAAAATGATCAAAGAAGATCTGCTTTGGATATGCAACAGTTTTCAGGAGAACAAACTGAATATGTGGAGAACAATAAGGCACAAATATTGCTCGTCCCTAAAATTAAGGAATCAAGAAAAATTACAGACTACATACCAATCAACGTCATTGACGGTCTGATAAAAATTATCTCCAAAATACTAGCAAAAAGATTGCAACTGAGAATGCATGAACTTGTCTCTGTAGAGAAAACAACATTTATCAAAAATAGGCAGATCATAGAGTCATTTTTAGCGACTAGAGGATGCATTAACTTCCTACACAAAATCAAAACACCAGCAATACTGTACAAGATGGACTTCACCAAAGCTTTTGATACAATAAGCTGGGAATTCATCGAGAAAATCATGAAAAGAAGGGGGTTTCCGCAGAAATAGATTCATTGGATCAAACAACTTCTCAACTCCTCTAGCTCAGCACTCAAAATAAATGACCAGCTACAATCTTTTTTTCACCACAAGAGAGGGCTCCGACAAGGGGACTCACTTTCCTTCCTTTTGTTTAATCTAGTAGCAGGATCATTACAAATGTTGATCAACTACGCACAAACTCTCGGACCCGCACCGCTCAAAATGGCGTCTAAGACAATTCAATATGCAGATGACACAATCATTATAACAGAAGCAAATGAGACCAACCTGCACCTCATAAAGCACACTCTCCAATGCCTCTCAAAAGTGTCAAGAACTGCAAAATAATGATAATAAAAACTCGTTCACCACGATCCAGCTACCACGGCAAAGTGAGATAGCAATTCAGCATATCCTGCAATGTAGCATGCAGGATTTCTCCATCAAATATTTGGGAATGCTACTGTTAATTCACAAGACACCATAAAGTGCCTTCCTCCCAATGATAGAAAAAATAAGGCAGAAAATCTCGGGTCGATCGACTAAAAACCTTCAATAGGAGGCAGATTGCCACTTTTAAATTCAGTACTTACAGCACAACCACTGTACTTTATGCAAGTATTTCAGCTACCCCAAGATGTAATTGAAGAAATAGACAGGTTAAGACGTAATTTTCTATGGGAGAACTGCGGACTACCATAGAGGAAAGTACTTTGCAAATGGGGACCTCCTGAGGACCAACAAGCAAAATGGAGGATTAGGGATCAGAGATATCAAAACTCAAAACTCAAAACGAAGCTTTGCTAATGAAATTGATATGAAAAATAAAAGCAAATGAACAAGCTCTATGTCAGAAAACAATCAAGGAATGCTATGCCAACGCGCTAAGCCCATGGGCACCCATAAAAGCTTCTTCATCAATGATCTGGCATCACTCCTCCCTAAATTCAACAATCGAGCAAGAACAAGCCTGGGAGATGGAGAAAGTACTAGATTTTGGTTGGACAAATGGCACCCAGACTGTATAATGGTAAAAGAATATCCAAGCCTATGCAAAAGGTCAACAGCAAAAAATATTACAGTTATGCAGATGCTCCAGAACTCGACAATATTACAATGGGACAGGACCCTCAGCACAATCCAAGCAAGGCACTTACAGAACTTAAGAAGCAAAATATCCACAGTACATCTTATAGCAAGGCCAGATAACCTACAGTGGAACACCAATAAGGAAGAAAAAATTCCGGCCAACTCCACGTATAAATTCTTTACAAATACGGGAGTAAAAGATCATGCTCGAAATGCCATCTGGACACTCAAAGTGCCACCAAGAATAAAGTTCTTCGCCTGACAAATGCACAAAGATAATCTGCCTACAAAAGCTAGGCATAAAAAATCAGGCCAGCTGCAAACCGATGGCTGCCATTCCTGCAATGCCAACGCAGTGGAAACTCACAATCACATTTTCTTAGAGTGCAAGATGGCAAAAGAATTGTGGAAACTTACTTGTGAAAAATTCACCCAAACAACGACCCCAACATGGGAGAATCTCTCTCATATCCTTAAATATGGATGGAGGGGTGCACCCAAACAATGATCCCAACATGGGAGAATCTCTCTCATATCCTTAAATGGATGGAGGGAAAGCTCGACAAGTCCAAGGGATTGGAATGATGAGCGGTTTGGACGGCCACATGCTGGGAACTATGGAAGGTAAGGAATAATAAGGTATTCCAAAACGTCAATGCATCCCCTATATCAATTATAGCGGTAGTCAAAAATACGGTGTCGCAATGGATCGTAGCCGCACGGAAGACTCAACACAAGTGATTTAGGGGTTAGGCTAGTGAAATAGGATTTTATGATGTAATTATTGTATTTTCCTTATTTTTGATTCATTTAGAGAGGAAAGTGGGTCAAATAGACCTAACAATTGTAATCCAAATGTAGCTTATTTTTTTTCCAGAAATGAAAGACTTAAGTAGCCTGTCGGCTACAAATTGAAAAAAATAAAAAATAAATAATTGATGACTTTTTTGGTTCAAAACTGTTCCTAAAGTTAGCTTAATCATTGTATAGTGTAAAAAAAATCATTCACTTAACGCGATCAAAAGAGCATGATTTTCTGAAAGTGAGTGACTATTAACTTCCCGCAAATTGTGGTTCCCTGACTCCCAACCAACGAGAGCGCGTCACGTGTCACAGAAATTGGGAGTCATTTATAACTCATGGGAACTCCCAATTAAATGGACTTCGTAACTTCCATATTTGCTAAAAGGATTAGGAGATCCCAGAATGACTCCTATTAAATTAAATATATAATTGCTTTTTTAGTAGCTCCCAATGCCTCCTAGTAAATTTCTCATATAAGTTATATTGTTGGGAATATAAAAGTATAATGTTTAGAATATAATTTATATTATTGCGATAAAAACATATATTGTCCTTTTTTGGCGGAGAGATCTCTTCATTAGTTCAATCATCTAGTGTATGATAAGACTTGTACCATCAACAATTTTAGCATTCTCATTCTCTTGTTTAGAATGTAAGGTATATTGCGGTGAATATAATAAAGGTATAATGTTTAGAATGTAAGGTATACTGTTGGAATATAAAGGTATATTGTTTAGAATATAAGGTATATTACTATAAACACAAATGTATAAATAGAAATCAAAATAAACTATGAAATATTAAGCTGAAAGATATGAGAGTTCGAGAACCAACAATATGGACCGGTTAAAATTTTGGGTTGAAATATATTAAAGCCACTAAAAAATAATAAAAAATATTCAAATATATGAGAAAACTTCTAATTTGGACTCCCATCTTATTGAGAGTCAATATGAATTAAATAAAATGAGACTCCAAATTTTTTTTCTTTCTGAAAAGTTCGAAAATATTTGAAGAATTCCAAAATAATTTTGTCGACCAATTTAAATCTCAAATGGCCAAATGGGTAAACAAGTAAAAGGGCAGACAGGAAATAAAAGCCGAGCCTGCTATAACTCTGTAGCTCATTAAAAAAAAGTAGAATAAAAAACAAAAACAAAAAAGAAAGTGAGAGAGAGAGAGAGAAGAGAAGCCTGGCATGCTCAAAAGCAGCGAAAACCGCTGACAAATCCCCTTTTGCCTCTGTTTCTCTCTCCCTCTCTCTCTCCTGTGTAAAATAAAGAAAAAGACTGAATTCTTTCTTTTCTTTTGTCAATTTCATTTGCTTGCTACTATTTTTTTTCTGTTTTTTTCCCTCTTGGGGTGAATCAAAACAACAATGCTCATGCTCGGGTGTCTTCATGGAGTTTCAAGCTCCTCCTCTTTCAATGGAAAGAGAGAGAAAGGAAAAGGAAAAGGTACCCACTTATTCTCTTGTTTCATTTACCATTTTCTACCCATTAGTGAGTTCTGTCTTGATATCTTGATTGATGGATGATTTGTTTACTATGTGTGATGTTTTGAGTTTGTTTTGGTTGAATTTGAGCCAAATAAATAGAAAAAGAGATCTAATATTTTCGGTTTTCTGTAAAACTCTGATTGTTATTACGAGTTGTTTTGATTATTTTATGATTTGGTTACTAGAGCTTTTTATTTTTGGGTTTGCTTCTTTCAAATTTTGAGCCAAAGATGGGAGAAAAATGATCTAAATCTTTTTAGGGTTTATGATGAGAAAAAAATGGTAGCAAAGAGGAGAGCACCTTCCTCTCTCTCTTTATCTCTAGTGTACCAATGTCTAGTCATTTTCCCTTTTGTTTTGTTTTCTTTCAAATATTTTATTTTTTGTTTTGAGATTTCTTTCAAACATTTTATAATTTTGAGTCATAAATTGGGAGAAAGATCCAGTCTTTTAAGCTAATTAGAAAACTCAAAAGAGCAAAAAGAGGAACACTTTCCTATCTGATGGTAGCATTATTTAGTTGGATTTTCTTTTGATTGTTAGATGCTTTTCTTAGTACTATTTTTGGAATAAGTTTTGTTTTAACAATTTTTGTGTGCTTATTATGCAATTGATTATACAAATCACAAGAATTCTTTCCTTTTTGTGCAAATTCGTACTTTTCTGGAACTATATGGTTTGCTTAAAGGGATTAATATTGATTTATCTAGTAAGTAATAGGCTTGTTTTACCCTCTCTCTATCTCTCATTTCACACATACACTGTGCAGGGTTTGTCTGTTTGACTATCTAGTAAGTAATAGGCTTGTTTGACTATGGTTTGCTTAAAGGGATTAATATTGATTTTGTCTGTTTCATACATACTCTATCCATCTCAAAAATTTTGTGCTGCTTTGGTGAAATAAATATAAAATTTGACTATTATAATGAAAATTTCAATATAAAGTGGTAATATGACCATTCAATCCAATTAATGTATAAAAAAAAAGAAATATTTGGACTTCATTGTTCAAATGGTTTATCTTTTTCTTCATGTCTTTGGATTTGTTTACAGTAATTGATAAAAAATGTCATATAATATTTATTTTCAAGTTTATTTGCTCAGGTCAGTGTGTTATCATATTCTTAGGATATTAAGGATTATTTCGGTTCATAATATTCTTGAAACCTACATCTATTAGTATAACTATATATTTAATTGCTGTTTTAACAATGGTATTTTTTCAATATATTAGATATTGTTGGTTCTTTGGTTTTTAGATGATTTCAGTTGAGCATAATTACATGGTTTTAATTTGTTGGAAATTACTTTTAGAGATTTATGCACACTATCTTGTAGTAAATTTAGAAAAACGACGCCAGAGTGATCATTTTCTAGGAAGCAACTTGACCATTAAGTATTGTTTTCCTTGCCTAGGGTTTAGTTTCTATTGAGGGCATATCAGGAAACATTCTATCAAGAATATTTGATTATCATGGAGTCCGCATTGCTTATGCTTTTGAGACCTACACAAAGAGAGAGAGGGTGGGTGACCTAGAAATAGGTTTAGAAGGCATTATAAATAGAAAATTGCAATACGTACGGTCTCTCATGCATATGGGTACTAGACACATCTTAAATAAATGTCTCTCTTTTACATTAACTTTTATTTGAGAGAGGGGGGAGGAGGAGCTTTTTTATTGGAAGAGGTAAAAAGTATACAAATTTCGGTTGTGCTATAGTTTTTGTAATGTTTAATCTTATCGTTTTTTTCTCTATTTATGCTCTAATGATACAAATCTTGTTGTTTTATAGGTCAAGAGATGATTTTTGACTGAGGAAATGGTGTTGCTTCCATGCATGTTTTGAGGAGAACATGATAGGGGCATTTAGGGAATGAAGCCTTGTCGGTCCGTGAGCACATACTTGTATTCTTTTTTTCTTCAATTTCGAATTATTTGCTATATTAAGCGAAGTGTTAGCATGTTTAGGCAATTAAGTATATAAATTATTTTGGCATTTGTAACTGATTTTGCTGAGGTAATTCTTTCTAGATCCACCAGCTTATTTTATGATATATTTTGGCTGATTATTGATTTTGTTATCTTTATTTTGTAGCTCAATATAATATTGGTTAATTGTGTTGAAATTTTCATGATATTTTCATTTAGCTGGTTGATGGATTTATTTTCAATTTCTCACAGGGAAATGTGGAATTTTGTTGTGTACAATTTTGACATCACACGTTGGATATATTGCATTTGTGTTTAAGATTGAACCTATTTAAAAATAGGTATAATGTGAATCATCCTTGCAAAGAAAACTACTTAATAGGCAACCCTAAAACAACACAGCAGCTAGGTATAAGATGCTACGAATGAAACAAAAAAATTTGTTACTTCAAAGACAATTGTTGTGAGGAATCTTCCTACCTTCAAAATTGATTATTGTGAGGACTGATGACGAGAGCAGAAATGTTTTAACACAAGTAGAAAACTTGTGTTAAATGATATTTTTATCCTCGTCCATGAAAGTAAAAAGAAATCAATTTTGCTTTTGAAATCAAGGACAAAAATGTCATTTAACATAATTTAGTTTAGCCCCCGAAAACACTTCCCGTTGATAACAGTTTTTAATAACAAGCAAGAATGTTACACTCAGTTAAATCATACATAACAATCTTCTACACAAAGCTAAAACTACACTACATTATAGGAAACATGATATGACAATCCATAACACATTTGCTGCCAACTTCACATCATCACTAACAATTATGAAAATTATCCAAGATAGAAAATATTTCCTAGCTTAAGTTTAGTTAGTACACACATACCGCAAATGAAATCTACAATGCTCTTATTAGCTCATGCTCTAACAGAAGACCCTGAAAAATTAAGAAAGATAAGAAAAAATGTATATAATATTTCCTCAAAAAAATGTATATCATAAAAGAAAGATAAACACAAAATTGGTCGATTAAATTTTCTCTAAGAAAAAAACTGGTCGATTAAGGGTATGAAACGAGATTTTCCTACTTAAAATTATTATTTTTATATAAATAACCTTATTTAGGTGAGGCCGAATAATCCTCTCCTTGAACAGCTATTGTGCATGCATCAGCATTTATACTTGGGGCTAAAACAGCTACATCAGCCTCCAGAACTGTAAATTATAAATTATTGCATAAAAACATAAATAATTCGCAGGGTCTATTATGAAAAAGAATCATCATTAACCAATCTTCTCTTTACCATCCCATCATCAGTTATACTTACATTAGGAGAATTCCATTTAGATGCCTATGAGCTTACAGTGTTGAAAATTATCAACTACTACTAAATTGTTATCATGCTGGTCATGTCCAAAACAAATAATGAAAAAGTAGGGGGGTGGAAATAAAAAATTTAACGAGAAAAAAAGTAAAAGAAAAGAAAATAATAAATATAAATATTTGACCTTCAGGCTCGTCTCTCAACCAATCTTGCGCGCAAATCAAGCCCTGTACAGTATTAGAATCCATAGTACTCAAATAATCATTTAAAAGCCTCGCATCAGAATCAAGCGGTACGGCAGACACCGGTACGGCCAGCACATCACGCGCCATAACAGACAAAACCGGGTATTTTGCAGAAAAGGACCTCCACCAACCCAAAATATCAAACTCGCCCTCCTCTTTCGCTCTATAAACGGGTTCCTCCAAATACATATCCAGATCCGTTTTGAGGCTCTGACCTGTCGAACTGTCTTGTATGTACTGATCCAATCCTCTTCTTGCATTAGATAAAGTTGCTCTAGAAAAGGTTTTGGATTCATCCGACCCGTTATTGTAATCCAAACCCGATCCGGTAAGAGTAACGCTCGATCCGGTATTTCCTGCGTAACACAGAACAGCTGGATTTTTCGATGAGCTGGCGGTTTCTAATGCGTACTCGTTGTATAGGTTTATGAAAACCTTTTGGATTTCTTCTACCCTTGACTTGGCCTCGAACGTCTCGCCGTAAATCTTCTTGAAAAAATACTCGATCGATTTCATTTTAAATCTGGGGTCCAAAATCGAAGCGATTGCCATTAGGGTTTTGGTTAAATCCCAATAAGTTTCGAGTTTTAACAGCATTTGAGAGGCCATAGTGGCGACAACTGGCGAGTCGCTAGTGCACCAGGTTTTTAGAAGGTGATGTATGCCACATAATTCGTTGAAATATAAGTTACTCGTTGCATTTTCTGTGGCCGGGAATTTTTCCGTTATGTGGTATAATACATCTAAAATATCCGTTAAAGCTTTAACATCAGCCCAGTTTTTAGTGTTTAATAAACCGTGGTAATCTGGGTCCCATTTCGCCAGGCTGGCAAATACGTCTTGGTAATAACACGCTGTTTCAAACATTGAATAGGTTGTGGACCAATTGTTAGGCGAGTCCAAAATTAAGGGTTTTTGCGACAGCCCTAATTGCTTGCAAATTTTTTGAAATTCTAAAAACTTGTCTTGAGTGAATTTCACGTGATGAATGCACTCACGGACCCAGCTAGTGAATTCAACCGCTTGTTCTAAGCTTTCTTGTACTGTTAAATTCAGAATGTGAGCGCAAGATCGCATGAGAAACAACTCGCCGTTGGATAAAAGGCATCCTTTTGGGCTCAAAACCCTAATTATTTCTCGCCCGATTAAATCGCCAGCTGTGCAGTTGTCGAGGATTATTCCAGATAGTTTCTTCTCTAGACCCCATTCATGGATCTTTTCTAAGATGTTGTTTGAGACTGAGTCTGGTGATGGGTTCGGTTCGATTTGGATGAAGTTTAGGATCTTTTTGCAAAGTTTCCATTCTGAGTTTTTGAGCTGCTCGATGAAATGACACGTCAGGCAGAGGTATTCTGCTCCTGTGCCTGATCGCCACGTGTCGACTGAAAGGCTCACCCTGCGAATTGGGGTTTCTATTAGCAAAATTCCTTGGTATACATGTAAACATACAAGTGCAGAAGGCATAAAGAAACATTTGTTGTTGGTGGAAGAACTAAACATTTTTGGGAAATTTTCAAAACCCCCTAACTTTTCTGAATATTATCAAACGCCCCTAAGGGGCCGTTTGGTTCGTGCTTTTAAATGAGGATGTCAAGACATCCAGGTAGGATGGATCCTATTCCAACGTTTGGTAATTCACTAGGTAATAAAATAATGGCATCCGAGATGCCCGTGGTAATATTTGGTGGGAATATGATAGCCACCAAAATTGGTGGCTTTCCACATTCCCATGTGGAGGGAATGAAAAAAATAAGGAAATACCAAACGGCCCCTAACTTCCTAACTTGGTAATTCACTAGGTAATAAAATAATGGCATCCGAGATGCCCGTGGTAATATTTGGTGGGAATATGATAGCCACCAAAATTGGTGGCTTTCCACATTCCCATGTGGAGGGAATGAAAAAAATAAGGAAATACCAAACGGCCCCTAACTTCCTAACTTTTCAGATTCCTCAAACCCCCCCTATATTTTTAGGTTCTCTCAAAAACTCCTTAAATTTTCTTAATATTATAAAAAACACCCTAACTAAATAGTCATATTTTCAAAATGACCATTTGCCCCCCACAATTTATTTTATGATAACTGGGGTTTTCGAGAGAACCAAAGAATATAGGGGCATTTTGAGAGAATCTAAAAAGTTAAGGAGTTCGATAACATTCAAAGAAGTTAGGGGTTTCCGAAAAAATTTCCCAACATCTTTTTGCAACCCAACCATAATACATGGACTTTTTTGCAAAATTCCCAACATACCTGGGAGGAAGCCTAGACAAAGACTCCTGGAGTTTCCCCTTGGCACTCTCATAATCCTCATGCAATCATCCTTAACAGTATCGTACTGCACCATCTTCAACTGGGGCTGTAAATTATGCACGAAGGTCCGGAACCCGACATCATCGACCATGGAGAACCGGTACCCGTGCCTCACTTTCGATTTAGACCTTTGGTCCTTGTACTTTATAAATTGTGCACGTTTAGTCCCTCACTTAACAGAAGTAGTTAACACCGTTAAATTTTTTATATCATGACAATTTAATTTTTAACCTTTTAATCTTAAATTTTTTTTTTTTAATATTTTTACCAAGAAAATAAATCTTGCAAATATATTTTCTATTATTATTGAATATGAATAAATTAATGCGTTTTAATATCATTAAAAGGGGTAAAATGGTCATAATATAAAAAAGTTAACGGTGTTAACTATTTCCGTTAAGTGGGGGACTAAACGTGCATAATTTACAAAGTACAGGGACCAAAAAGTTTAAATCAACATACATGCATCTAACTAAAGTACAGGGACTAGCAGTGCATTTATCCCAAAAATTATTACCTAGAAGGGAGCCTAGCGAGAGAGTCCTGTAATTTCCCCTTGGCACTCTCATAAATCCTCATGCAATCATCCTTAACCGTATCGTACTGCACCATCTTGAACTGGGGCTGGAGATTATGCACGAAGGTCCGGAACCCGATATCGTCGACCATGGAGAAGCGGTAGCCGTGGCGCACGATCATCCTCGCGAGGTCGCGCCTGCTCGCCTCCTGGTTGAACGGGAGGACGGCAGTGCCGTCGGGAAGAGAGGAGGTTGGGTCGTTGGGGTCGAGTGCGGTTAGAATGTTGGAGCCGAGTTTCCTGTGAGAAAAATAGGGGGGTGTTTTAGTAGTTGTTGTGTTGGGATTAGGAATGTGGTTGGAAAACTGCTGCAAATCAAATGGATACATGGAAATGAAGCCAGATATAAACGTATTCGGTATTTATGTTATTTAATTATTACTTATACATCAATATAAATGTATTTGGATATTTATGTAGATAAATCAACTTAAGAAAAAGAATTAGTTGTTGTATTGAAATTAAAAACATATTTTCGAAAAGATATCAACATACATGTGTTATAAAAAGTAAAGATAGATGAATACATACAATGAATCCAGATATAAAAAGATGAAAACAAACCCAAAGTTCAAAGAAATAAACCTAGATTGGTGCGGAGCGACAAGACAGATATAACATGTATTAATTAACGGGATAAATGTACAATTAGTCCTTGTACTTTAATAAGATTGCAATTCAGTCCCTGTACTATTGATTTGGCATGTTTGGTCCCTGTACTTTCAAGAATTGTGCACGGTTAGTCCCTAATTCAGGGACTACTTCTGCATCTTTTCACAAAGTACAAGGACCAAGCTTGTCAAATTAATAGTACATGGACTACATTGCAATCCTACTAAAGTACAGGGACTAACGATGCATTCATCCCTTAATTAATTGCTCACACAACAACATACAAAGACATAAACAAATCCAAAGTTTAAACAAACAAACAAACCTAGGTCCATGCGGCGCAAGAAGCCTACTCACTAAAGAATTAGTTGTTGTATTGAAATTAAAATATATTTTCAAAAGGATATAAACATACACGTCAGAAAAAGTACGACAGACGCTCCATACAATCAATCCAGACATAAAAAGATAAAAACAAATACAAAGTTCTACGAAACAACAAACCTGGGTCCATACGGATCGAGAAGCCTCCTGACCAGCAACTTCTTCCTCCGCCCGGGCCCGTTTCTCGGCTTGGTCGACAGACAGATCACCAGATGTTTCCTCAGATGAGTAGTCCCACTCCGGCTGCTGGCGGTGAGCTGCTTCTGGCAGTGGTTGCATACCGCGACGAAGCTCCTGTCGGGACACCGCTCCTTCGTGAACTCATTCCACACGGCCATCTGTCTATCGACCAAACCAAGAAACGGGCCCGGACGGAGGAGGAAGCTGTCGGTCGGGAGGCTTCTCGCTACGTATGGAGAGGTCCCACGTTCGAGTCCCAGCAAACGCAATATTATGTAGCACATATTCAACAGAGTCTATCAACCCACAAATCATGGGTTCCATCCCAAAAATAAAAAAAAGTTCAAACAAACAAATAAACCTTGGCCCATGGGGAGCGAGAAGCCTCCTGACCAGCAACTTCTTCCTGCGTCCGGGTCCGTTCCTCGGTTTTGTCGACAGACAAATAGCCAGATGATTTCTCAAATGCGTGGTGCCGCTGCGGCTGCTGGCCGTCAGTTGCTTCTGGCAGTGGTTGCACACCGCGACGAAGCTCCCGTCGGGACGCCGCTCCTTCGTGAAGTCGTTCCACACGGCGGATCGGAGTTTGCGGGCTCGAGGGTTGTGGACGGGCAGGGAGGCCGCGGCAGCGGCGGCGACGGCAGCGGAGATCGCCGGAGATGAGTGGGGGACTAGGGAGGAGCTGAGCGGTACTTCCATGGGTTTGTTGGATAGAGAGAAATTCAAGTTATTTTACCTAATGCCACAAGGTGTAACAGAATTACAAAAATGTATGTTATAAAGAAAAGGTAAAACGAATATATGAAAAGGTATGTTGATGTACAAAAGGTATTCTTTTTCAGTTGGTTTGGTAGAAAAGTATAATGGATGACTGGAAATGTGTGTGGTGAGGGCGTGGTACTTTGTTTTGAATTTCTAAGGTCGTGCTGGTTGAGAAAATAGTTATGGTTACTAGTCGAAAATATAGTTATTAGTGAAAAATTGGGATGGATAAGGGAGAATATAGGTGCTTGGTACCTCCGTGGTACCAGTATTAGGTTCTGTTGGCATGCTGATAGAGAGAGACAGTAAGGTTGTTTAGGGGGAAAGGATTGTTAATGTTAAGTATCATGAGAGAAATTAAAGTTTCAGGGCATGGTACTTTACATAGTTATAAGGCAACGCTGAAAGATAAAATAGTTATAGGTGAAAAATATAGATTTATAAGTGAAAAATTGGGGAAAAAAATTGGAAAATTGAAGAAATACGGGATTCTTGGTTGATGTATGGTGATAAAAATAAAAAGCTGGAAAATATATACTACTGGACTTTTAGGTCATGGTACTTGGTTCTAACGGCGTTTTGACAAAGAGAAGTTCAATAATTAGACTTTTGAGGCCTATTCTCTAATGTTGTTTCGTATGGTCTCAAGAAAATACAGTTGCGGAAAGATACAAATAAGTTTCAGGATGTCATAACGGCATGAACTATACAAATCCACATAAAATCACATGAGAGGAACTGTTAAATGAAAAATTTGATGGTACTGGGTTCTAACAACATGCTGGACATAGTTATTATAATTTTACTCACATTTTTCAAGAACTATTCTATCTGTGAGTTCATGCTAGCCCTGTTCACTACGTGCAAACATGGTACTTATATTCAGCTGTAATTTACTGGTATTAGAACTAATTTGGTATCAAATTTTAAGCATTGTGAGAAAAAAAATAAAGAGAGGTTTATCATTTATGTCTTGCATGAGACACAAATCGATGCTAAGTACCAGCATGCATCACATGATAAGTCTAATTATAAATGAAAACCAGAGAGATCATGTATTCAATTTCATGTATTAGAAACCATTAACTATTCCCCTCAAATTTCCTAATTCCAGTTAGCTCAATTCCAATTCAATTCCCACAAGTAAATTTCTAAAACTCACTCATCAAAACTGAATTATCGGTAATTCCACACAAAATTGGATTAATAATCGAGCAAATAAAATAAGCCGTTCGTTCCAACACAGATCCATTACTGGTACCACAAAAGGCTATATATGAATAAACAAACAAGGGTTTAAAAGGCTTTACCGGGCGGAGATCGAGTTCCGTAACGGAGCTCCGATAAGGCGCGGCGGTTAACCGGTGATCGTCGTCGCCGGCGGATCGGAGTCGGAAGGGAGGAGGAGAAAGTGAGAGGAAACCCGCAACCCGATCCGCTCTTATTATTATAGGATCCGAGCCAGATTCTTTCGCTTCATCGCTTAACCTAATCCGATTGTCTTTAGATTTTATGTTCTCAGATATAAGTATCTTTCTGTGCAACAGATTCTTTTTTACTGGTTATAAGGCATGGTTTGAATAACACATTGTTATATTTACAACAGAAGATCCTGAAGGAATCTTAACGGAGAAAAATGAGACGGGCGTGTGGTGTGGATAATGTACGGGCCCGTTTAGGTGAATATATTTCTGAATAGACCTGGTCCATGAATATTGTAACACGTGTCACAAATTAATACGACCTATTATTTTTGGTTTGTGTAATACGAACTAAACCGGATGCATTAATAAAATGTGCATTTGCCTTCAGACCCGGTGAATTTTGTAAAATTAGATTGAACTAGGAGAATATCCGGGGACGGGTTTCGCTGCTGATATTTAAAATTTATTGGTAAATTATGCATGTGATTCATTTATAACTAACTGTATTTTTTTTTTTTGGAGGAGTAGTAAGCGATTACCTGTTTATACTCTATTTCATATAAAATAATAAAGGTTTTACAAGAGTTACAAGCGAATGAGCGAGAATTACATCATGTTAAAAGAACATCTAACGACCTATCCATACTATGGAGCGGAATGTAGATTATAGTGCCTTCCAGGAGTCTGCCATTTCGAGAGCTTCCTTGACAATGAGTTTATGTGGCCTTGATTTGTTGGTGAAGATTCTGCGGTTTCTTTCCCGCCAAATACTCCACCAGACGGCAGAGCAAATGGCATTCCAATGCCTCCTCTCTTCTTTTGTCCACCTTAACCTATTATTCATCCAGAATGAGATTATACATGTATGAAGCTCTTGAAATCCTCATGAGAAGCGGGCATGGATCCAAACTGCTTTAGAGAAAATGCATCCATGCAGAAGGTAATCCGTGGTTTCAAGCATTCGGTTGCGTAACACGCATAGCGGAGTGTGCGACCAACCTCTCTTGAGTAGATTTTCTGATGTTATTATCTTGTTTTGAAGAGCAAGTCAAAGGAAGATTTTGACTTTAAGTGGTACTTTCATCTTCCACAACCGTTGATGCCATGTGCTGGTGATGCCGGAGTTGGCTAGGATTTTGTAAGTTTGTGTGGATGAGTAGGACATCTGGTTCTCCCATCGCCACGTTACCTCTCCCTGTGGCCCTTTGGTAGTGGTTGTGAGCGATGAGTAGAGAGGCATTAGGCGCAGAAGGTCTTTCATGACGAAAGATAGGTAACTTTTAAGGATGGAGTTAAGCTCTTCCGGGTTGTCCCATATAATTCCTTGACCGATTCAGCCCACACCTCTTGTGGGTTGCTCACTAGACGCCATAGCCATCTTAAAAGTAAGGATGAGTTTTGAATGGAAAGGTCTTTGTGGCCAACCCTCTATTTGTATATGGTACGGAACATTTTCTCTAATTAACTAGGCATCGCCCCCCCGAGCATTGTTCGTCTCCTTTCCAAAAGAATGCTCAGGTTAGTTTGTTAATTTCCTCAATAGTCCCTACTGGTAAGGCAAATGATTGCATAAGATATGTCAGAAGAGTGGTGAGAACCAAATTGATTAAGGTGAGACGCCCCCCGTATTAGAGGAGTTTCCCCTTCAAAGTGGCTAGTCTTTGGCCGTACTTAGATATCAAAGGCATAAAGGAGATCTTCAAGGGTTTTATGTGAGTGAGCGGAAGGCCGGGATAAGTAATGGGGGAGACTCCTCTTGCGATATGGGAGGATGTTGGAGACAACTTGATGGAGATAAGGTGGGATTGCTATTGGAACGAAGGTACTCTTCTCCCAGTTTGAGACCCGTCATTTGTGTGGAGTCTTTTAGTGTATGTGATAGAATTTTGAGGTTAAGTGGGTGTGTCTCGATAAAAAGAATAGTATCATCCGCATATTGGAGAACTTTGGGTGCCGTCGCAATGTTAGAGGTGAGGAGTGGTGAAATTCTCTGTATTAACTGTTGGGAAATCCATAGCCATGTACGTTACATGCGTAGCGGAACCTATGGATTCAACCCTCCCTAGGATCATCATTAAGGGAATAAAAGTACAAGATTATGCTATTAAAATTTATACCTCGGATCTTCCTAATCCGGGAGAGAGAAGCAGATGTAGGTCTGAACGGACTTCCGTCTTCCTTCCTTCTCATTCGTGCTCCTAAAGCTCGAATCGAACAAACTCCTTGTTTTTCTCCTAGGGAAAAGAAACTGATCGCTCGTTAGTCTTCAAAGCAGAAGACCTCGACTTGTATCCACGTCGAACTTCAAATCGTCGGAACAACCAGACTCGGCTAGACGAGTCTGGAAATACTTTCAGGAGGCTCTCTCTCTTTCTCTCTATATTACGGTAGCCTGGAGGCTCTGTAATATATATTCTAATAGAGGGGGCAGCCCCTATATTTATACTAAAGAGAGATGCGAAGGATTGCTCAGTTACCATAACTAAAACCTTAATTCCAGCGCTTATTCTATTCTCAACGAACCTATTTCGTTCCCAACGGAATAGGGTTTCCTTATCAGAAAACTTGGCTGCCGAGGAATTGGCTGAGTTCTGTTGACAATGGAACTGTTCCATTGGCAACGGAACTTCCGTTGGCAACAGAATTGTTCTGTTGCCAACGGAACTGTGCTCATATTTTTACAATCATTCATATCAATCATCCAATGATCGATTATTTCCTTCGCCTATTTATACATCATATGTATAACCATTTAAGAGCATTTCCTTCCCGACTAGACGTTGTTCTATGTGTGACCGTGTAGGTTCCATTTAACGCTGGTAACGATCTTCCAAAGATCGTAAGTTATGAGTAACCTCTAGACTGGTGTCATGACTACCCATGTTAAATGAAATGATCGACGATCATAAACCTATCAGAATAGACATTGGATTATTCTTTTTGTTCTATGATATATGTCTTGATCACAAGACATGGAAGTATGTCATCCGTGAGTTTGACCAAAGTCTTTTTCCTGATCGAGAATTAGACTGAACAAATACAAAATGATATTAACAACATATGTTAATCCATTTTGAGCATGGCCATGCATTTCCTTCAGTCCTAGTTCATCAGGGGGCTCAAAGATATCTCCCTCTTAACGAGAGGAACAAATCCCATCTTGGTCACTCACAATCCTCGTCATGATTCAGTGCATACCTAATGATGACCCTAATGATCATCCTGTTACGGATGACGTAAGATCATATTAAAGTGTGCAGTTTCTCATACAGAAATCTATGGTGACCTCAGGTCGTAGGAACAAGCACACTATTCATATGAGAATCACTAATGACATATACCATACATATTATCATAGTGTGGTCAGTTCAGTATGTGTTCTCTAACACGTACATATATTCCAGACTTGACATCCCTATGTCCATGATCAGGAGAAAATAATCATCCAGTCTGCGAATATACTAGTATGGATATGCAGCTTCTTACCTGAAGTATGTTTATCTCTATAAACATTCTACATATCACTAGAAACGGTTTAGAATGTCATTCGTTGGTTCACAGTTCTACTATCAGAATCACGTATTCTGATGACGTGAACCCGAAGTGTCATTCATGGTCGATCTAATATATGTAAATATATTAGTCACCCATACACTCATTCATATATGAACTGAATAAACGTGTTTCTCATAATCTAATCTCTAGTCCAACACTTTGGCCTAGGGCATAATTCCTTCAGTCTCCGACTTGCACTAGGACAATCTTAAGCATCCAATGCTCATTAGGCAACATGACCTTCGTGTTCTACTAGCGGAAAATATATGCCTATCAGATTATAGAAATTTGCATTACAAACTTGTAACGACTACTATTGATCTCTATCATTAGTCGAGAACTTCTAAAACAGATGGATGTATCCTTGTTGCTCTATTCTGACCGACTCTTTGTTCATAATATAGATCGTCATGCCTTAAGAGCAATCGGGACTACTCAAAGTTCCAAGATCAAGTGCTTGATCCAAGCATACCTATTGTCCGCTTCTAAAGCGACAATATGGTCTTGTTTCAGTTACAATACCTTATTTTGGAACTCTTTCCAAATTATTGTATTCAAAATAAATGAATTGCGATAATGATCCATGTTAGGAAAGTGTAATCTCTTTCAACTACCTAGCTTCTGATAGATCGGGATATCTTAGTTCTTCATAAGAACTTAGATATTTATTCTCGTCATCAAATGACTATCATTTGCTCTCTTATGCTCCAAGCATATTGCACAGTACGTTGTATGGCTTGAAGAATCTTATTCATCCCTTTACTAGTTTCTTGTACATTGAACCTTTCAATAAACGGATGATATGTCTTCATTATATGAACGTTATAGACAAGAATTCTTTCTTGCATATTGAACTCTTTCAATATATTATTGAAAGCATAGAATCCAATTAATGTACCTTTCATTGTTAATATTAGTGCCAAAACCAAGAACTCTTTCTTGCATATTGAATATTCAATATATATGATCGAAGGTATAGAATCTAATTCTTATATCATTCTATTGTTCAAGTGAATGCCATAAGCAAGGACTCTTTCTTGCATATTGAATACTTCAATATATGGTTGAAGGCATAGAATCTCATTCGTATGTCTTATTTCTTGCGTATTGAATTCTTTCAATATTTTACCAATGTACTTTATCTTACATCCATAAGTCTACATAGACTTCAACTCCCAACTATTAGGATGGTGAAGGTTCTTTGTTGTAACACTAGGAGACTGTCATACTCCCACTGAATTTTTTAAAACAGATGTGGTCTTATCTATTTCGATAAAGCTAAATTCTGCAATTTACTTTGTCAAATAACCTCATTCTGAGGTACTTGCTTTAATCCATTCATGGATTTGAAGACTATTAACTTTCTAGAATTCTTGGGATCATACTCTTACCATGTATCGAAGATACATCCACAGTAAAGTTCCTGTAAAGAAATGTGAGTTTTATATCTCTGTATCCACAATCGCATTGTGCTATGGAAGTTAGAATTCGTAATTGCAACAAGTGAGAAAGTCTTTTACTATAGCCTATACTATAGCAACTTTCTTTTGCTATTTATAGGTTAACTATGCAATGGTCATCAAGCCACTGGATACTCCAACCAAGTTCAAAACTTGACTGGGTTGCTTCTCAGTTCTCATGGTCCAACTATCGATTCTTCACAGTCTCCTCAGTAGAAAGTCGACTAATATTCTATGAAAGATCATATCTCTCACCCTAATGTCTACCAGGTCTGTGAGGAGGACCTTATATTTCAAGTATAGCCTTATCAACTACTTGATAGACTCGTTAATGGTTCATCGCTGGTATGTGGATCTCGAACCTTTCTAGATGTATTACACTCATACTGCTTCTTTAGGAGATGAGATCTCTTTTAAAGAAGTCTGAATTATGAGTAGCAAACAATTTGAACTCATAATGGATGTAAAACAATATCAAATTGATATTCCACAAACATTTATGAGATTGTTGTGTTGACATCGTCAAACCTTTTGATACGATTCGTACTTCCAATTCATATCATATATGGTGTCCATTTGAATCTTATGATATTTAGTGTTTAGTATGTTCAAGAGTATAAACCTATAAAGATTTTGGAGGATCTGTTTGACTTATCATAGATTGAATCTTATCCAATAAGGTTCATCATCTTCTTTATGAACATATCATGATATGTTCCATATAGAGTTAATTGTGAAACCCCTTTCACAATCTCTATGATGATCGTCAAGCTATTTGTCACCTCGATCCAATCGAATTTCATTCTTAAATGTTTTGAACATTTCAAACATTTTGTGTTTCATTAAGTAAACCTTTTACTTCAAATATTTTAAGATGAAATACTGATATTCTTATTTCTAGCTATCTTGCTTGTTGTTTCTCGTACATCCGTATGCATGAGTCTCAACAAACCACTCAACCTTTTGATGGTTGCCATCTTGTCCGATAAATAAAATTCACACGTCTCAATTGATCCTAGATCTAACGAGTCTACCATTCCACATAAGGTGGAGTTTAGAAATGTGATTCTCATTTCGTGACTTAGATGACATTCCTAGAAGTATGGAATAAATAGACTTATCATTTAGCATATAATGGTCATTTTTCTAAGTGAACATTTCAAATAGATAAATCTAGGAAAATCTTATTATTCCAAATTTTTACAACCACTTTAACGCTAATATATAACTAACATTTATTTCATTACAAGTCCACAGTGGCTAAGTCAATAAAATCCTAAAGCTAATGTAGCATCTCTTGCTTCATTCCCCACTCGTAGGTGGACTTCTCCTCTAACTAATCTTCTACTTCTGAGTAATATCCTGCACATTCAAAATGTGAGAATTACAGTGGATATCCAATATCCAAGTAGAGATTTAGGAAGAGGAATACCTGAAATGACAGTCATTGATTCTTCTTCTTGGCATATCTTGCATCCTCCTCTCTAGTGATCACGCATAGAACATGCAATCACCTCTTCGGATTCCTCAGGTTTAAGCAACTCTTTGCTTTCACTCTTGATCCAGCTCTCCCATACGGCCTGTCTATTCAACTCCCTTTCTCTTTCAATCCTGAGGGCATTAATGACAACTTTTGCCTCTATGTCCTTCTCTGCCTGTATAAGCATCTTATGCAATTCCGAGATCATCGTCTCCATCCGACGCTTATGATATTCAATAATGAACAAATCAACGCTCGGAGGAAGCGATCCAAGAATTAGGTCGACCGCAAATTCTCTTGGAATAGACCAACTCTCTCTAAGTAATCGATGTGGCTTCTCATCTTGAACATATGAGTATCCACAGAGGAGTCTTGAGCCATCTTACTCTTGATTAATAACTTGGTGATCTTGTAGCGCTGAATACTAGCCTGTTTTCGGAACATTTCCTTAAGCGCCTTGATCATATCATAGGCATCCATAAAACCTATCTGCTTCCGAAGCTCAGGTTTCATTCCTGCTAACATCATCCAGGCTACTTCATCGGAATTATCAATACTCTTCTGGTAAGTATCTGTAACGACTCTAGAAGCGGTTGAAGACGGTGGATTTGGGATGGATGTCTTAAGGACATACAACTTTCCTTCACTCTTGAGAATAATTCTCAGAGTCCTGAACCATTCAGGGAAGTTTGTGTCATCGAACTTATCCTTCTCAAGGATAGATCGCAAGTCCGTAAATTTCGAACTCATTCTACAAGTTTAATATGCAATGTAAAGTTTTTAATTAGAATTATCCTAATTATGGTTCATATATATTATACTCTCAGGACAAGTGACAATCCCTCTGGACGATGGAGAATTGGAATAAGCCGGATTTAAAACCCATCAAAGAAGGAAGAACCCCCTGCTAAGGAGAAATGAAAATAACATCGACAAAGGTGAGAGAGATTGGACGGTGATCTACGAAAGAGCTTGACCGCTAGAATATTTTTTTATCAACTTAAAGACTACCTACTACCACGGACGAGGATCGTGACAACCTAGTCCGCAGCTCAATAAGCAACCATCTTAATTTTATTTATTTAAAAAACCCTACTAAAGATTCAATCTGAACTACGTTAAAGAAACTAAAATTAACTATACCTCCATGTAGATTCGACATCCAAAATATGCGTAAATCGTACGCTTGCGATCGAAACTGAGTAATCTAGAGTAATTTGGAAAGCTATTTTATTATATATGCTCATCACACACCATTTAACAAAACCCATATCTCATCAACCCTATTCCAGTGAAATTGCTAAACCTCTTTATTCCTTGATGAACGGATCTCATTTATATACATGAATTTCATATAAATCTCGAGAGATCTCACTTATATATACATTAATTTAATTTTGCCTCTGCTTAAATATATACATTAGTGAAGAGCAAAATATGAAAATATGGGATCCAAATTCTAATATACAAAAAATCTGCTATAGATATGAAAAATATATTCTTTATATATGATCCTGTATGAAAATATATTGTTGTTCATTATAATTATTAGTAGCTATTAAGAAAATATGTGTGCATCTTTCTGGATACAAATTTCTATTTATGCAAAGAAAAAAATAGAAACTTTTAATTACATTCTAAATATTTATTTGAATTTTAAATAGTGCATTTATTACAAGATAAAAAAGATTACAAATGATGCAAATTTAAGACAAAGGGTAAAATTATCATTAAATAATTATGTGCATGTACTCATCAATTAGTTGTCTTCCAATATCAATTCCCAAATTTTTTGGAGTATTTTGTTTGTCAATAATGATGCAGATAAAAGGGACAAATTAGATATTAAGACCCAAAGTATGTATTTATTGGTTATGGGTTGAAATACTTTGATTACTGATTTTGGGTCGAACAAAGTCGAAAAATAATTTGGTCTAGAGATGCATTCTTTAACGAAAACGAATACTACAAGGATAGATTTGGTTCCAATGGTGAATCTAACTCTAAGGGTAGAGTCAACCAAAATTTCGTCATGGAAGAAGTTCCAAGAGAGTCCGAGATGTTTGAATTTTTAGTCTATGAATTGACTGAGAATGAAAATAAATCTGTGGCCGAAATTGCACAAGGCCAAAGTCCAGAAACTCCGATTTTGAGATAATCAAATCGGACTATCAAACCCACCCACAAGCCGTTATTCATCATCAATTCACTACCTGTTAACTAATGTTGGTGAACCTGAGAACTACCAGGAGGCGATTGAGACAGGAGATGAAATTGAGTCTCTCCGAATGAACAAGTCTTGGGTATTGACACGGTTAACAGATGGCAAGAAGGCACTGCAAAATAAATAGTTTTATCATAAAAAAGATGAACTAGATGGTGACAAGCGATAAAGTGCGAGATTTGTAGTAAAGGGGTTCTTACAGAAAGAAGAGGTTGACTAAACAGAGGTATTCTCGCTGGTGGTGAAACTCACAACCATTCGTACAGTGTTAATGTAATCCGATTTTTTATTCCAAAAAAAATACATTCAACTCAACTATCACTACATTCGAGAACTTGTTAAAGATGGTACAATATCATTAGAGAAGATCCAAGGTGCCAAGAATCCTGCCGATATGTTGACCAAGGAACTCCCGATTGACAAATTGAGGTTGTGCTTTATTAGTGGGTATTACACCCCGACTCCAATATCGATCCGAGGTGTAACGGTCATACACCCTTAAGGTTATACGACGCTAAAATCGTATTATACCATGGAATAATAAAAGGAATATACAAAATCAAATATCTAATAGTTATTTTTATATTTATTATTATATTTAGTTTACTCGATTTATGTCGACGCTCAACCCAATGCACCCGCCTAATAAATGAACCTGAAATCTGTAGGAAGGGAAAAAGGGGGGGAGGGGTGAGTACAAAACTCAGTAAAGGTATGCTTCGCATACGTTAAAAATAATATTAATTTTGATAAATAAATAATTAAATAAATTCATAATAAAAATATATATTGGTAATATAAAATTCTTTTAGTTTGGGATATCTCTTTCTTCACTTTCACTTCACACTCATTAGATCATACTCCGTGGCATCAAGTATGCGCATAGATACAAGTCTTTCTGGGCTCGTTATTGGGTGATTCAGCGGCCCTAGCTTCCACCTACTAAGTTCGGCCTATCACCTTGATCATAATCAGCGGCCTTGGCTTCTACCTACCAAATACGGCTGGATTGACCTTAACTATTTCACTTTTTCAACATCATATTTTTATCCCATAAAATAATCTCTCAAAAATATATTATTGTTGTTAGTTAATATTCTATTTTCATAAATAATAAAATATTTTGTATGAGCAATATAAGCTCAAATAAAAATATAATTCATATTATAGATATTTATCAATATCAAAATAATTTAAAATCATAAATGTATTTGAGAGCAAAATCCTTTACCTCAAAAGTAGTGAAGAAAATAAAACGACAGCTTTAGATTTCTATGCTCGAAGAAAATAGAAATAAAACGACAGCTTTAGATTTCTATGCTCGAAGAAAATAGAAATAAAACGACAGCTTTAGATTTCTATGCTCGAAGAAAATAGAACGACAACTTGAAGATCAGATCTTGATTACTCTTGAAAATCTCAAGTACCGAAATATGTTTCATCCAATATAGATATAGAAATAAAAGAAGATTTGTGTGACAAAGGACTACATGAGATTTTGTTTGTTGGGAATATTAGGGATTGAATGATATTTATAGGGTTAGAAACTTGCCTAACAAGTTTACAAAGAATTGAAGTCTCATCAAAATATATTTCGGTTAACAAAACAATAAATGAGAGAATGCAAACCTATAACCATGCATGGCCCGTTTAATTTGTACCAAGTAATGACAATCAAGACCCACGTTTAACCCGGTCAAAGAAGCTGATATCAAAGAAAACTTTCTGGAGAAAGAATTATGAATCCAAAATGATAAAATTAAGAAGTTATACATATTTATGTCTCATGCTTTTAGTAAATTAAATATAAATATTAATAATCATAAAACAGTATAAAAGAAAATTGATCTTATAAATTTATGAATAGACACTTATTTGTAATTTATAAAAATATGATATAAAATCCAAAGTTAAATATAATTCAAATCTTGACAGTGTTAGTTGCTGTATTTTTATTTTAAGATCTAGAATTTAATAAAAAATATTTATGTTTAATATTTGTGAAAATTCAGATTTAGCAAATTTACGAAAATACCCTTTTATATTTTTTTCCCTAAAATTGGGGCTGGTCGAGTGAGTCAGTAGGACATGTCACCGAGCTTTAGGAAGGGGCGGCAGAAATGAATAATGCATTCAATGCGAAGGATTGATGTCATTATGAAGTCTCAAGTGGGAGATGTTTAGTATGAGGACTTTTGGAAAACTCTATATATCCTGAAAAAGAAAACCCTGCAGAAGATAAAAAAGTTCTCCATATTTGTTTATCATGATTTATTTCTATAATTGATAATTGGAATTAGAAACATGCTTATTTCATAATGTTTTTATTTCCATGAATTAGACATTAATTGAGTTGTATTTTTTGGATTATTTTCTTGTATTAGATATGTCTATCACAATAAATAGAGCGGTAGTATGGAGTTTTATTCATTTAAACAATTAAAAACAATTGTATCGTATTTCTCTTTTTTCTAAGTTTAAAGAAAAATGTTTGAGTGCCGACGTCCGTGATTTTCACCCTCTTTAGAACTACATTAAATATTTGTGTTCATATATTTGTTTTCTATGTTTATTGTTATGTTTTGGTTCTTAATATGTTATTGGTGTTCACGTTGCGAAGATTATTTGAGAATCTATATTGGTACATATTTTGGTGATTCTACTAGCATATATACCACATATCTAAATATTCTAATATGAAACTAACTTGGCTGCATCATTCTCAACTTGTAACGGGTAGTGTTGATAGTTGACATCAATATATAAGCACTGCTATATTATTGTTATAATGTTATTTCATGCACTAAACAACCATGCTAAATCATAAAAAATTACCCTTTTAAACTAGCAAATAGCTCGCACTTGTGCGAGCGTGATTATTTTCTTTTATCGCTATATTTAAATGTTATTTTGCGTACTAGACTTAGTTCACATGTGTAACAACTTCAACTAATCTCTTAAGGAAATAAATAAGCAAAATAATTTAATAAATTTTATAAGTCATGATGTAATTCGCAAGGAGTATGGCCTGGAGCAGAATATAGTTATATGCTTATATGCTTGGCTTTTGTTGGTGTCAAATCAGATAAAACATCAATAAGGTAATATTATGCTTATACATAGAATAATACAATTAAAGGTAATTTAGTTTCCAAATTAAAGGTGCTTTCTTATATAGTAAAGTCCCCTTGAATCGATCCTTTATGAATTCAAATTAATGATTCTGACATCCCAAACTATAGCGGAACGTAAATACAAACTCTTGTAATAAATCTAAACTACTTTGTAGAATAACCGAAACCTAAATATTAACTTTCATAGTAAATCTAAACCACTTTGTAGATCGGCCTCACTGTAGATTACTTTTCAAGTATACTATTATCCTTAAAAATATCCACTAAAATACTTATCAACAAAAAAAAAGACAATTTGTACTTGAAAATACAATATCATTATGCGCATTCACTTGGCTTTTTGCTTCTGACCCACTTAAGAAGTAGGCCGCTGCAAGTCGATTTGAATTTGGCCATTTTTGGAATCAATTAAATTGTATATCTCATTAATTCTTCTGTTGCTTACTACATCACCAAGATTTACATCCTATCCTACCCAAGATTCTTCAAATAAAAAAAGGAAAAAGTTATATTAGTTAGGCTTAAAAAAGAAACTCTCTTTTTCTCTATGATAATAGCCAAAGATTATGAATAAATGAAAAATAAGTACCTGCGAGTGTATACTAATCCGAAAAAGCTTCTAAAACCTCCACATGTGATGCATCATTAGTTGTTGGGGGTTCCTATCCTTGCACATAAATTGAAATTCTTCTTCCAATCTAGGGTCTCCGTTTTTCTTTATATGCTGCACAAAAGTTTACACAAAATATGCTCCACAAAAAATGAAGCACCTTGGAGAAAGAAAGAAAGAAAGAATCCAAATACTGATCTAAAAGTCGAGAGGCGATTCTCAAGGCGAGCCCTGGTGAATCTCAGGCGAAACTTACACGATCGCAGACGACGGTGATCCGACGTAGGAACTCTGGTGAACTCTTTATCTTGAAGAGTCACATTCTAGTATCGAGATCTTTATTAACCCGACCTGGATTGTGGCCTGTAGTCTACCAGGTCATTAGGCCAGGCGGTGTTGAGTGAGCATCTCTTCTTGAACAGAGGTATCCAGGCGGTGTTGAGTGAGCTTCTCATCCTTGTGAAGTTTTGAGATCAGGCGGGCGAATCGAGATGGGGGACAAAGTAAATCTTGAAGAGATCTTTGAGGAGGCGATGAAAGATGCAAGAATTTCCAAGATCATCACAGATCAAGAAAAAGAAAGAACGATTTCGACTAAAGAGATTGCTTATGTGCTTAAAGAGACATTAACTTCTGAAAAATCTATTTCAGAAATACGAGAGAGATTGAAAAAAAGGTAAGTACAACAACCTAGTTCAAGATCAAGAACCAAACCAAGGAAAGATTGTAAACGAATGGATTGAAGTGGTTACAAAGAAAAAAAAAGAACATTCAGAAACATATTCAATGTTACAGATGTCTAGCTAATGATCATACTCGAGAAAATTGCAAAGCAAAAATCAAATGCTATAATTGTAATAAATCTGGCCTCATTGCCAAATACTGTTGGGGGATTAAATCAATACCAAACAACAAACAATCACAAAAACCTATAATAAAAGATTACATCAACCAAGCAATCCACAAACTCAAAAGGAAAACACAAACAACAATTTATCTACAAGATAGTCCTAAATTATCATTAGCCTCTCAACAGAAGACCACGCAGAGTAACTTCCAAGAATGCACCATCACATTGAAGAAAATTGCACATGCTTTAACAATTTCAGGCATTCTTAAGGCCATTGTTTCTAATTTTGGAATTTTCACAAGGCTGAATTACATACAAGGGCCGACAAATCACAAAGAAGTCTCAATGATCATCAGGGTCAAGGATTTCACTAATATCCCTTATTCTTTATTGTTTCAAAATGAACAGTGCTCATTTAGGGTTCCAATTTACTTATTTACCCCAGTAAATACCTCATTGAAACAAGTACGGAGACCCAAGAGGAAAATTCTGCACTTGTGGAATGAGAAAGGTGATTCGGGGATTCAGAATAATTGTACCGATTTAATTTGTTGGAACCCTAATAAAGATTCAGAGATTGATTCATCACTATCCCCAATTCTAAATCCACAAGCACGAGAATCCCTTCAAGCCCCCATAGACCAATGCATTGAGGATGTTGAAAACAGCCAAATCCCTGATCTACACCATCTTGAAACATTTCAACCTGAGTCTTTATCAATGATTGCACCACAAAACTTACATAACTTGGAGAATGAATCTCACTTAACAGAGGATCCAGAATTAAATTCTGCTGAACAATCTGATCTTCAGCTTGTGGAGACTTCCACTCAGTCAAACCAGGAAAAATCTGCACTCATTAAACCACTAAAAGGAGGCCCTATCAGAAAGAGTGAGAGGATAAGAGAAAGGCAACCTAGTAATTACACCACAGTTGTGGAGAAAGCTCAAATGGTGCAGTATAAGGAGGTACCTCATGGGTTTCAAAAGAGATATTTTAAACCAAAACAAATTATAGATCCCGTATTGACAGACAACTTTGAATAAAATCATGTAATGTCAGTTGGTGATGTTTATAAGCTTATTGCTGATGTGGGGATCTTAATAAGCCCTGAGTTGAAGGAAAAAGTGGCTACTCTCTCAACAAAGGTCTCTGAAAAGTAAAAACAGAGAAAATAATTAGAGCAAAAAATCAAATAAAGTTAAAAATGAAGTTTAGAAATATTAAATTGATTACTTGGAATGTGAGGGGTTTGAACAATAGTAAAAAGAGGAGTAATGTAAGGGATAACCTAATTGAAGAGAGCCCAGATATCATCTCATTACAAGAAACCAAACTCAAAGAGTATTCAACTAAATTACATAAAGAAATCACTGGTACCAATTTAATAGGCAATGCAACACTGGATTCTCAAGGGGCCTCAGATGGTATTTTGGTTGCATGGAATGAAAATTTATTTACACTAATCATTTCAACAAAATATAATTATTCTGTCACAGTCAAGCTTGAATGTAAGTGGGATGGAAAAGTGTTGAAGGTTACTTGTGTATATGGGCCACAAACAGCTGAAGATAAAGTGATATTCATCAAGGAATTAGAAGAAGAGGAAGAGGATGCAGCCGTACCTTGGGTAATTTTAGGCGATTTTAACATGGTCACATCCATTCAAGAGAGGCTAAGTGATTCTGATAGAAACTGGGTTGAGTCACAACATATGAGAGATTTCCTGTCTAAATTGAATCTCATTAACCCCCCTTTACAAGTCCAGACTTTTACTTGGTCAAACTCTATTACACATGCAAGAATAGATAGATTTTTCTTTAATCTATCATGGTCACAACTCTTTCCGATATATTAACAAATCACATTAACTAACACATGTTCTGATCATGTGCCAGTTATGCTTAAATCCACTAGTTCTTTTCCCATGCACCAAGGGTTTAGGTTCGAGAATGGTTGGCTGAGAAATCAAGAGGGAAATGCTATTATTGCGGAACATTTAAGTATTCTTAAAGCAATCAATTTACAGGAGTTATCTTCCAAGTTCAGAGATTTGGGGAAGAAGTTGGGAAATTAGAATAAAAATAAAAAGAGAAATTCAAAAAGCTATAAAGAGAATTGTAAGAAAATAATAAATTGGATGGACAAAAAATCAGAAAAATACGAGCTGACAGAACTGGAAAAATGGCTGAAAATGATTGTAAAAGAAAGGCTAAGCGAATTAATTCAAGAAGACGAAGAATATTGGAAACAACGAGCAAAAAATAGATGGGTTAAAGAAGGTGATCAAAATACAAGATTTTTCCATAGGTATGCATCACACAAAAAAAATAAGCTTATGATCCCTATTTTAAAAGACCCAAGCACAGACATAGAGGAAAGCAATCACAATGAAAAAGCCCAATTGTTATTTAGTTTTTATAAGAATTTAATAGGGGCCGAACCAGCAATCGGTCCAGATACAAGCTGGGACCTTAATAAAATATTTTCAAGAGATGTCGTTAATCTTGCTTCTTTAAATGAGGATATCAGAATAGAGGAGTTGTATTTAGTTGTTAAAAAGTGGAAAAATAACAAATCACCCGGGCCGGATGGTTTTAATGGAGAATTTTTTAAAAAGTATTGGGCATTAATAAGGGAGGAAATATTTCATATTTTAAGTACCAATGTCGTGGTAGAGGGGCTTGGTGATTTCTCCCTATCTTATATCGCCTTAATACCAAAGAAAGATGGTGCGAATATGGCCAAAGATTTTAGACCTATTAGCTTGATCAGTAGTATTCAAAAACTATTATCACAAAGCTTAGAAAATCGACTAAAAGGCCACATCAACCAACTAATTTCTGCCAATCAACTTGGCTTTCTTGAGAAGAGGGAAATTTCGGAGTGCTTTGTTTTTGTGAGGGAAATTATTAGTTATGCACATCATCACAAAAAACCATTGTTGCTCTTTAAAGCCGATATACAAAAAGCTTTCGATACGGTTTCTTGGGGATTTATCATCAAGGTATTGGAGGCAAGAGGTTTTGGGGATAAGTGGATCTAGTAGATTAAGTACTATATTTTGAATGGAGCGACAAAGGTATTACTAAACGGTATTCCTGGAAAGAGTATACATTTGAAGAGGGGAGTGAGACAGGGGGACCCCTTGTCTTCTCACCTTTCATTTTGGCTATAGATACCTTGGCTCGAGTGGTAGAGGCTTTAAGTGCCCTAGCTTTTATAGAGAGACCAATCAGCAACTTTAATACCTCCCTATTCTGACTCTTTGTTTATGATTAAGCCATAGTTAATGCAAGCTAAAAGGCTAAAGTTTGTCCTAAATTCTTACGGAGATGTTTCAGGTTTGCACATTAATTTTGAGAAATCAGAATTTATAATGCTACTTGATTCCCTCGAAGACACAGAAGCGACAGCTCAGGAGTTAGGCTGCCCCAAGATATCTCCGCCTTTTAAATATCTTGGCTTTCCTTTGCATTATCAAAGGCCAAGCATGGATGAATATAGAGGGATTTTAGAGAAATTTGAAAAAAGACTTGAGGGCTGGAAGGGTAGTCTGTTGAGTATTGGAGGAAGACTGATCTTAATTAATTCCATTCTCACATCATTGCCTTTATACTACCTCCAAGTATTCAAGTTTCCGAAATGGTTTATTAGTGAGTTGGATAAAATAAGAAGAGAATTCTTGTGAAAAGGGACAAAAGAGAAGGGATATAACTTAGTAAAATGGACTAAGGTCTGCCGACTAAAAGATGTTGGAGGAATGGGTATAATTGATTTGGAAGCTTTTAATAATGCTTTATTATTAAAGTGGGTTTGGAAATATTATAACCAAAATGAAGGGCTTAATTGGCAATCTCTGATGCCTAACTTTGGCGAAATAGGGATTCGTAAGGGGAATTACAGGATCTTATTTCTGGAAAGATCTTAGAGACTTAAAACATTACTTCATGCACAGTTTTGAATTTATAATTGGTGATGGTAAAAGAGTGAACCTGTGGTGTGAAAATTAGGGTGAGGGACTCCTCTGCTACAAGTACTCCTCATTATTTACTCATGCTGCATCTGACAGGCTCACTGTAACTCAATTCAAAGAGGGGGAAGAGATAAGGGAGCTATTTCACCTTATTACTGCAGAAAGGCCAGATCAGGAGTTGAACTTTTTACGTGCCAAGGTGGAGGAGTTGCAGTTAACACATGATAAAGATAGAGTAAGATGGCGTTGGAATAAAAAAGGAAGTTACACAGCAAAGAGTGCATATAGAAACATGTTGACAGAGGCATATACTTCCACTGATTTGGGAAATCTATGGAAAATAAAAGTTCCTCTTAGAATACAGATACATTTGTGGCTAACAAGAAGGGGTGGAGTGCTTACGCAGGACAAGTTGCAGAGGAGAGGAATGGTGCTTGTAAATAGATGCCACCTTTGCTGTGCGAGCTTGGAAACGATCGAACATCTATCTGGAGATTGCGACTTCATCGCCTCTCACTGGGATTTGTGGCGAAGAGGAATGAATCGAGAAACAGAGTTGCCAGCTTTAATTTCAGAAGCAGCGAATACCATTTATCAAAAGACAGGGAATATGGCAGTGAAGAGAGCAACGACGATCTTCTTATTTGTGATTTGGAGGGAGCGTTGTCACAGAGTGTTCAATGAAGAGCAGAGATCTCGAGCGATCTTAATTGAAGAAATAGAGAGTGATCTTTCGTTGGTTAAGAGGATGAGGATCGGAGAAGAAGATCTTTGAGGGAGAAAAGTAGTAAGGGGAAAAGAGACAACAGTGCGATAGAAACGAAGAAGAATGGTATAAAGCGGCATGGTCTCTTTAGGTCAGAGTTGAAGAGTGATGAATTAGATCAAGCAAGTTTTGGGCTTTTTGTTTTTTTTCATTTTTACATCCGTTATGGATTTTTTAATGGGCCTAGCTAAAAGATTATATAGTTTTTAGGATAGAATTTTATTTTTTCTTTTGTAAATTCTGTACATCAATTTTGAAAAATTAAATAGAATCACATTTGGGAAGAGGATAATAAAAACCCCTCCTAAATTTTCTCAAAAAAAAAAGTTTACACAAAATATGTTAATGTCATAACTTGGTGAAAATAAAATAAAAAAACTTATGATTTAAGTAAAATAATAAAGGAAATGACTGTGGCAGCAAAGAATCTTGGCTGCATAGCCCTCAATCTATCATTTTGTACAAATAAACAGGCAAATTGATGTTTTAAAAATAAATGGCACAAATAATATAAATTACAATCTTTATAGGTAATGACCAATTTTTGTATCTATTAGACATTTTTGCATATATAATACAAAATGATAACACACAAAAGTTAAATTGATAAACTACATACTAAAACAAAATACACAAAAAAAAGAATTTCTTCATAAAAATACTTAAAAGACAGAAAGACATTGAGAAAACAAAAAAAGAGAAAAAATACATTGCCTCGGTTTTCTTTTCCTCTCCTTTGAGGAGCAACTTAAAAAACGGATTAGTATGACGCTTCCCCTCCAAATCATTCGTCTCATGCACACTAACCAGCAATAAGCTGGCGCCGTCAGTTTTCTTTTTGCCTTGATTTTCTCGTTTTGCAGGTTGTTTGTGTTCATGCTCTTCTTGAGCTTCCCGGTGTCCAATGCTTGCATTGTCTTGTCTAAGCGTAAATCTTCATGAAATAATGCATTCTAGTCCATCACGGCTTGCATCAATTCAAAGATTTATCTCAGATATTGCGTCTATTGAAAAATTTATCTTTTTCTTTAAGGCAAAATCAATTATATCTCTATGATATTCCTAATTCCATCTAAAACCTTACCCCCAAAATAACTAATTTGAAGAAACAAAGATTATAAGCAAAAAAAATTAATAAGCAGAAGTTTCTCAATTATAATAATTACTTATTAACGGTCCATAGTAGATATTTTCTTGGCTGCTCGAGAGACTCTACATTTCTATCACAAGAGGAAAATACCAGCTGTAATGTTCAAAGTTGATTTCAAAAAGACATTTGACAATATATCATGGACCTTTATCTTAAATCTACTACAAGCTAGGAGATTTTCTCATAATTGGATCACATGGATCCATAACTTTTTTATTTCATCTAGTTCCTCGCTGAAAATCAATGGACACACGGGTTCATTTTTCTTCGTAAGAGGGGCCTACGACAAGGGGATCCATTATCTCCGCTTTTATTTATACTAGCTGTGGATGTACTTCAACGAATTATGGATAAAATAACTCCAATTATGATAGCAGCGGCAAACACTTATGTCAACCACACTACAATTCGCAGATGGCACTCTCTTATTTTGTGAAGCATGTGAATAGTCTAAAAATTATTAATCTAACACTAGAGTATTTTGGCATAATTTTTGGCCTTAAGATAAATAAAAGTAAAAGTGGGTTCTTCCCCATTGCAATCCCCGACGTCTTACATAATAAAATTAAATCCATATTGGGATGCGAAAAATGACATCTACCTACAAAATACTTAGGTTTCCTACTCTCTATTAAAAGACCAACAAAATTATGCTTCATGCCTCTGATAAAGTCGAAACATAATAAATTAGCGGGGTGGAAAGGAAAATCTCTCTCATATAAAGGGAGAATGTTCCTAATTCAAGCAGTTCTATCAGCACTGCTGACATACTTGATGCAAACATTCTTATTACCCAAAGGGGTAATTAACGATATTAACAAAGCCATATGCACATTTTTTTGGCAAGGGGAGAAAGAATGCACACCGATACATAATCTTGTCAAATGGGACAAAGTGTGTCTGCCAAAAAAATCAGGTGGCATAGCGTTGCTGAACCTGGAAGCCAGAAATAATGCACTACTTTAAAGTTACTTTGGCAAATTCAAAATGGGGAAAGTTACATTTGGACATCTCTTCGGAGACAAAATCAATTTCTTTTTTCTTCATTAAAGATCTAATCCCCCTTATACCTTTATTCCATAACTCCCTATAAAGAAATACAAACCACTCCCGGATATAGACTAGAAATGAGGAGTTCACTACGAGTTTGATTTATAATTTCTTAATAAATCCAGGGGGGTACAATGTGCATGGGCACATAGACTCTGGAAGGTCAAGGAAGCTCTCATATTGAAGCCATTTGCATGATAAGCCTTAAACAATAGGATTCTGGCTTTCCCAAATATTCAGAAAAGAGGCATCATGGGCCCGTCTATATTTTATTTATGTAAAAATTTGTTAGAAACAACGGACCACATCCTTAGCCAATGTGAATTCTCGACTAGGGTATGGAACTACTTAGCTCAAAATAAAAATAGTACCCTACTTCACAACGGGAATATAGTCTTAGACTTTTGGTAATATACTGGAAATTACATGGATAGAATAATGAGAAAGCAATGGGATTCTATTTGGCTAACAGGGTCATTGCCTTTGCAAGTTCAAGTATATAATATATCGCACAAGATAAATCTCCACTACGTAAAGCACAACAACAATAAATTATAAACCGAATCAAGTATTACTAGGTTACTAACATATTTCCCTAAAGGGGACTCAGTTACAACACATACATAAACAAGTTAAAGCGAAGAATCCAAATACAACATAAAAGATATAGAAAGACTAAGCCCCGTATGAGATCGGATCCTAGTGTTGAACCTGCGTCGCCCCCTTTTGCCTTGGAATAGACCTCCTTCTAACTACTCTCGACCGCAGCGAGGCAAAGCCTTACCGCGGGTGCCTGCCTTCTATTATTTGATGTGGGAATTGTGCGGTGGCTGGCTTGCCCTTCTCTTCTATGGGGGTCTCCTTATATAGGGTAAAAGGCCCCCTCCTGAAGACGGCAACGCATTCAAGGCAATGATTTGCCCTAGTTTTATTTCTCTCTTTGTTTTTGCCAAGCTGCCATAGTTGACCAGCTGTGAAGATCCATGAATTACTATGCCTTGGCTTTTCTATTGGCTTTTCAATGCATATTCACTTGTCCCGGCCTGAGGTCCAGAGAGTGAGTTATGCTCGAAATACTGAACAGTTGTCAGCAGTCTCTCAGCTCGACACGCGAGCGCGGATGAGGATAACGCGGGTGCGGGTTTGAGGCCTCCGGCGTGCGGGAATAGGTGATGGAACTATTGCTCTTCCTCCAGTGAAGTGTCCGCACCACGCCAAGTCGTCTCTAGCTCCAAATGTGTTGTTTTTATCGTTTTGTGCTTCTTTCCTGAAACACAAGTGAACACTAGCAATAACTTAATTCTTGACTAAAACATAAGCAAACTACTAAAATAACTAATAAAAGTGCAGAAAATAAGATACAAGCTATGCAGTAATTATCTATATAAAATAAATAGAAATTACAACTGAATTAGTTAAAACAATAATTCGGTTAAATTTAAAGAACTGAGAAGACAATTATAACATCAACGACGGAGTAGCAGCTCGGCAGATCAAGAGAAAGAGAGAGTGGGACCTCTCCAAGCAGGCACATCAGCGCAAAAGTTGTAGACACTGGCCATCTGGAGGAGCAGCGATGCTTTGCAACCCTTAAAACATTATGGAATTTCCAAATTATTATTGGCTAAGTCGGTTGACAAAAAATGATAGAAAAGACCCTCCATTCGTCAAAAGTAGCTTTTGTTTTTGCAATTTCGTCATAACACAGGGCTTTAATGAAAATCTCTCCAAAAAAGAGCATAACAGGGCTCTTAATTTACCAATTTTCCAAATAGAAGAATTAGAAACAATACTAAAAACAGATAAAAAAAATTCATTAAAAGATACCTTATGTTGCTTCTCCAAGAAAGCAAGCTTTGATATGCCGCAAAGATGCCAGGCGGAACAGTCACGGAGGTGTCTGTCATTAGAGATCTGAGAGAAAAATTTTGCTCAATTTTAAAGAAATTCAGAGAAAAAAAAAGAAAAGACGAAGAACGGCGGACCAAAGGTGCTACAATGCAGCTACAAGAGCGGCTAAAATTCAGGTCAGCCATTGAGAGAAGTAGAGGGAGCAGAAGAGCGAGCCAACGAGCGGGGCGGAGAGAGTGAGAGCAACCGATTGAGAGAGGGAGAGAAAGGGAGGCGGAAAGATTGGGGGAGGGTGAGGCGGACAGACCAAAGTGAGGAAGTGAGACATGTGGGCTGGTTAAAAAAATTCAATCCAATGGTTCAAATTAGTTTTTATCAGTACCTTTTTTTGATCTAACGTGTTCAGATTAAAAGACTGACATGGCAGGCTAGTAAAACAGTAATTTTTTTAAGCTTTATAACCTATTTATAATTTGTAAACTACTCTTATAGAATGAGCTTTCTATTTGAATTCATGAGCTCCTAGTTCATTATTGTAGAATGGGTATTACTATTTGAATTAGTAAATTTTCTTGTTTATTATTGTAGCATGACTATCATACTAATATGTATATACCATATTTTCAAACAAAATAAACATAATAATAATAATAATATAAAATATTAGAAATATGCTAGATAATCAATATAAGATTGGCCCGAATTATAGATATGAATTTGGTCTATCAGATGATTCGTTCTTCACAGAATGCGTCTATACTTTTCTATTCTCCACTCATATTACTCTAGGTTGTGGAAAATTAAATGTCTGGTTAAAGTTAAGACTTTTCCTTGGCTTATGATTTAAAACAAATTGCTCACTCAAAATAACCTAATATCATGTGGATGGACACAAAATCAACTGTGTTTTCTTTGCTCTCTAAATGAATTAGAAACGCCTAATCACTTGTTTGTCTGATGTCCCTTCGCATCCAACATTATCATAACGCTTTCGAAACAACTCCTCTTATTAAACCCTTCATCTTTGGGAATCCAAAAGGAAACCGCTCAATCCAGTAGATCGTAAAACATGGGAAACTATTTGGGGCGCACATGCTGGCTTATTTGGAAGACACGCATAATCATAAAATCTTCAACAGAACTCAACCACGGCTAGCGCGCCTGTTGCCGAACATCATTCACGAAGCTCGGGAATGGAAGCTTCACCCCTAACTTGAAGCTTGTTGTTTTGTTCATTTCTTGATTAGAGCTTACATCTTATTTGCTTGTTGAAATTATTATTTGTATTCATTATTTTCTCCTTTCTTCTGTCATATCTTGTAATCAAAACAACTCTTCTTTTTAAATTTTTTTAATGAAAGCATATTGGTAGGGGATCACTTATTCAAGTTTTAAAAAAAAGACAATAAAGCTATGAGACATGTTACTAAATGGGGTGCATGTTCGTTGCGTGTTGCTGGGTTTAATACAACCCGAAGTGCCGAAGCAGAGTTGCGATATGAGATATGATGGGTCAGCCGGGTGGGAGATGATACCACGCAAGAAAATTATATAAGTGAGCACGATGATTGTTATCAAGTTTCTATCAAAGTACTCATAGATATCCTTATGGACAAGGATAGATGCGATTATCACGACCTGAGGAAAATTATATGGAAATTTTTGGGGAGTTTATAATTTTGGATAAGTTGAAGGTTATATATGCAAAACTACCACTAAAATCAGGTGTCTTGTCGCTAGTAGAAAATGGATTCTGGACTGATTATTTTGGGCTGTGCACTGAAAATTGTTTGGGCTTTATCTCGTTAAATATATTATCGGTCAGTGATATTAAATCAAATTTGCATTATTCTGTTTTAGCCATTTTCCATTCATTCCTGTCTTGGTTTATTTCGGATTTCGGATCACTCAGGATTACTCAGGATCAGTTGCATAAGTTAAGTTTTTCTGGTTACATCCGATTTTGCCGGCTCTAGCTGCACTAGGCTATTAAAACTGATTAGTATCTTCAACATTTACAAAATATTATAATTAATACTTTAATATATAATTACCAATAATTTTTAAAAAATTATATTCTAGTTGCTCGTAAATTCTAAATATTTTTTCTTCATTCCGTTAAAAATTTAAGGTTTTACTGTACTAATTTGGTGTAGGCTTTGTAAGGGCATCTAGCCAAATAAGGGATTTAAAAATTTAAATATTGTCTTTCAACTCGTTATGTAAATGTTTCTTATACAGTGAAAACGTAAAAATATAATAAATCAAGGTTTGTACACATGGTCAGTACTCGGTACCAATTAAGCATAACACCATTAATGGGGGCAGAGGGTTTCTTGAACCCCACAACACGAACCACTATCACGAGACAAAATGGCAAACTCAGAGAGCCAGAGGGAGAATATGTCCAGGACGTCCTGGCCTCGTTGACTCAAGACTCCTTCTAACACCTTCTAACACTCCATTTGCTAGCAATTTTCTGTAGGAAATTTCTTCTAAGATTTTTTTTAAAAAAATTTGATAAAATATATTTTGTTTAAAAATATTTTTTTCGGTAAGTATTTGTTTAGAAAAAAATATTTTTGATGAAAATTATATTTGGAAAACATTTTATCATAGAGGCAAAATGAAAATTTCAAAAATAATAACTAATAATTAGATGGAAAGTAGATGTAGGGTGTTTTTTGAAAAAAAAAATACCACCACTAAAATAATCTAGTGATATGGTACTAACTTTATTTTTCCATAGGTGAGGGTTCAAATTCTGCATCTAGCATGATTGATTTAAAATTTATGTATGTCATATGAGCTCATTCTAAAGAGAACGAAGCAGATGATCGTCTGTAGTTCTCTCACATTTTGAAAATAAAACTTTATTATAAGGATTATTTTGAAAATATGAAAATAGAGGAGATTTTTTGTAATATTCAGAAACGTTAGGGGACTATTTGTAAATCTTCCTATATTTTATTATAGAAAACTTATATAACCAAATTTCTACGAGTTTACTAATTTGCATTCAAACACATCATTTTCGCATCACCCTAGAGTTTATAATCCTCTACTATTTGAATTTTGCAAATTCTAATCCTTAGAAATATTCTAATCCAAAATTAACGATTTTTTAAAGACCCTTCAGAACCTCTGTATGGAGAGCAAAAGAGGGAGACAAAAAAAATAATTTCAAAAGTGGGGTGGAGACAACCCTAGTGGCGCCTTCATCCCGCCCCGCCCCTCCCCTCCTCCACCCTCTATCCCTTTCCCTTTCCCCTTCCCGTTTCCCCCCTACCCCTTTGCCCCCTTTCCCCATTTCCAAACCCTAATCCCACTTCTTCCCCTTTCCACTCCTATACCTGTAAATCTGTTCGGTCAGATGGATCGTTGCGCTTATGGTCAATTAACCTAGACATACTCTTGCTCGCAGTGCACTGCTGCACTTACTTACGGACACTAAACCCTAGACCTTCCCTTTGCACTCACGGTCGCTGCACTTGACAGACCCATTAGTAAGGGACGGGAGCTCTATGGATTGGGTTTGAAGCTCAGACCTTTGTCGTCTAATGTTTTTGTTGGTAATACTCTGGTCTACTTTAATGGATCTTGTCGGCAAGTCAGTGATGCAGTGAAGGTATTTGATGAAATGTCTAATAGAGACATTGTTTTTAAAATCCTTCAATTGATTTTTAAGACTGAAAAGTAATGGATCTGGCATTAATTCAATTCATTTAGTAAGTGTGAATACACTTTGTGCTGATCTCGTACAAAGGTAAAGACCAATCATACAAGGACATTATTGTTCGATTACGGCTTAAAGGAGAGTAAACAGGCCTAATTTCGTGCGGAAGCGTGAATAATTGAACTTTTTAGGATTTTACAATTCTAAGTCTTAGACCTTTTAGATGATGGTTGTATAAATTCTAATTAACAAAACAAATTAAAATAAACAAGAAGTAAAATAAATAATTGAATGTAAATACGATACGGAACATCAGATCTGTTAACGACGTTCGGCGAGATGGTTGCGTAAGTCTTAACCACCCGTTTACTTATTAGCGGCCCTTACCGCGTTCACGAGTTGCCTATTCTCCTGGACTTGCCTTGCGGCTCCGATTTCCAAGATCGTTTATAGGATCTCGAACCACCGTCGCTTTACAACAACCACTTGACGGCCAGTGGAACAATCAACTTATAACCCGATCTCAATAAACTCAACGAACAAACACAAGCAACATGCTTAAAACTTCACTAATCTCAATTAAAATTTAGAGTAAATTAATCGATATTAAGAAAAGAGAATTTCTGCTTTTTCAATAGAGAATTCGTGAAAGAAACTGAGGAGGGCGGCCCCCTTTTGAACGAGGAAAAAGTAACCCTAAAAAAATGGAAACCTGCGCAGTTCCATTGCCAACGGAAGGAAATCATTGAGGATTTCAAATCAAACGGCTATATTCCTTTAGTTCCGTTGCCAACGGACTAGGTCCATTGCCAACAGAACTAACGCAACAATTTTTCAGCCAAAACTCTAGGAGAGAAAAATAGCAACAGAGAGGTCCATTGCCAACAGACTGCTTCTGTTGGCAATGGACTGGGTCAAATTGAATAAATTACAGATTTTACTCTCTTTTTAGTACAAATTAAATTACTTGCTTCACACAACACACTAGAAGACTAAAGAATCTTGCTCCCACACCTTGAAATCCTCTCTTGAAATCCTTTAAAAGTATGACGACTTCTAGTCTTCCCGAGATCAGAAAGATGCTTCCATTCCGAGAAAATCTCAATTTCCATAAACTTGAACGTATGACATTCTAAGCTTATAAGACATTCTAAAAAAAGATTAGTAATTACGGAATTATTTTAAACATCATGAAATCGAGAACAACAATCTCCCGCTTTTGATGATTTTCAAAATAATTCCGTAAAATACAACATTTATATCTTCTCCCCCTTTTTAAAAAACTGTCAAAAGGGATCATAAAACGAGAGAGAATAAAGCTCCCCCTAATTAGATGTTCCCCTTAGTTCAATAACCCATAAAAAAAAAACTTAGAGATTACTTTAAGGTTTCACAAAAACTGTTCAGAAAGTGTTTTATAAGAAACGTTCATCAAGACAAGGTTCAAAAAAAAATTTGATATTATTGAAACATACATATAATATTTTAAATAAAGTTTGAAAACAATGGTCCCAAAAAAAAATCCAAGGAGAAGACATAAAGCACCGAAGAAATAATATATAATGAGTAAAGAAAATTTTGGATTTGATCGTGAATAGCATAACCTCGACCAAGTATCAGATAGATAACAAGATGCTCGTAATTTAGTCAAAATATTGCGGACTTCAATCCCATTTAGCTAACTCGGTCAATTTCTTTACATGTCCTTGATTTGCAAAAGACACAAGTCGCGCCAAATATTCACATTTCTCGATTGATTCCCGTCAAGTTATCCAATTTTTCTATATCTCAAACAAAAACTTTCTCGACCCACAAGTTAGACCTGTCAAGGCAAAAATTAAATAGAGGGAAATCGAAACGTCTAGGTGGACTTCGATTTCTCCTCATTTAATGAGAAGGTGCTTTCAACATATATGTCTTTCCGCAACCACACAAATTTAAAAGAATAAGTGGGTTTACACAAAGAACACTCTAGAGAGATATGACCAATTTTACAACAATAGTTGCAAAACAAACAAGTGGGGCTCAAAGTGTCTTCAGTACCTTTCACAAAATGATTCTTATAGTGGAATGAAAACTCGGCTTTCCTTAGTCTCGGCTCGGTCGACTTAGGACTAAAAACGTTTGACTTTGAAAGATTGTTTGATTTTTCAAAATTATTTGATTTAGCGAAATTGTTTGAGTTTGAAAAATATTGTTTTGGATGTTCTTTAGTATAATGTTTGGGAGCTTGATGTTGTGATTCATTAGGTTGAGTCTTCCTCGGGACATGTGTGTCGACTATTTCATAAAAATAACCATTATGACATCCTTTATAAAGTCGTTCGGTTGTGATACCTAGGTTATTTTCATGACTTTGCCCCGAATCGTGAAAATAGTGAAACCTATTGTTGTTACCTAAAACTTTTAAAAGTTCGACTTTTAGGACTTTTATCCTTAGAATAATCTCGGTACATAAATGCACTTCTTCTACTCTTAGGTTGATTGACCTCTCTTATTTATTTTTGATCTTTAGGTCTTGAAGGAGCGGTTTTAGTACCGATTTCTTCTTAAATCCTAGACCAGAGTTGTCGTTAGGTTTTTTCCCTATTAATATGTTGTCTAAATCAAATCTATTTGCGACATTACTGGCATAGGCAGACTGGAGAGATATATTTTCAGTTTTTAGACTTACAAGTTAGGCTTTTAAATGACTTATTTCAATTTTCAATTTTCCACATTCACAATTATTGTTATTAATTAAATTTAGTTTTTCAAATTCTTTTATTTGGGCCTTCTACGACCTTACTGAGGCTTCAAAATCGATTAACATCTGTTGAGTACTGACAAGAGATTCCCGAAGACTATCCAACTCTTGTACTACTTCATCCCTTGGTCCAATTTCTACATTATTGTTTAAATTGCTTGAACTTGGAACTTTTATTTCTTCTAAAACATAATTAAGAGTAGGATCTAGAAATACCTCATGACTCGTGTCACGGACTGAACCAGAAGATGATGCGTTGTCGAATGAGGGTGCCACCGGAGGTGGAGGAGGTGAAACTCATCTTCGTTTGTGGAGCATCTCTTGAATGGCCCGTTCACACACTTCATCCACATTGTTGAGCGCCATGAAAGCAACGTTCGCCATTTTCGTATCGGTGTCGGATTCCGATTTGGCCGAATTGGAGGAATCGCTCGAGTAGCTCCTCGACGAATTCTTCTTCTTATCATTTGCCTTGTCATCATGTCTTTTCTCACGTCTTTTCTCACATCTATCATCATATCGTTCTTCTCGTTGCTAGTCTTTCTAGTTCCAAGGTGCAAGCTCGGGGTGAAGCGTGTAACAATTGTCCATCGTATGTACCATCTTGTTACACTCAAAGCAATACGCCTTCTTGTTTTTGCGTCGACGGTTGTCGTTAAGCCGTTTCTCTCAAGCTCGTAAATCACTAAACCATTTCACAAGAAATGCCATCTCTTCATCATTTGTGTCGATTGCTGGCATGGCTACGATTGTCGGTTGAGAATCTGTTTGCTTGAGTCAAGCTTCCTAGTACCGAAAGTAACTGATTAGATCTTCTGGCCCGATTTCTTGCGTCGCTATAATTGTCTCCAATGAAACTCGAAGCGCTTCCCAACTTTGCGGCATTGCCATAATTAATTTTCCTACAACTCGAGAATTTGTTAGGGTCTCTCCTAAGCGATGAATCCGTTTCGGATATGCGGCATACGAGTATACATATCCTCGATGGATTCACCTTCGATCATCCGAAAAGAGACAAATTGTTGTTCGAGTCCCATTAATTTGGTCATCTTCATCTGACTGTTCCCATCAAATCGATTTAGGAGAGCATTACACATTTGATGAGAATTAGTACAACCATCCGTTATAACTGACAATGTGTCTATCATGTTTGTGAGTATTAGTATTTGTGACATTATGTCAAGTGTGATATTTGTTTTGGTTGTATTGAAATGGTTTGTGGTACTATTGGATACAAATTCTATGGTAAAATCATTTTCTACTACCTGACGAAGTCCATAAAATTCGAAGACATTTACCATGCATCTCTTTCAAAGATTCTAATTTTTATCGTCGAGTTTCTCCGGATAAAATACGTGTAGCTGATTCGTCGGGTGCGTCACCACAGATCGAAAATACACGTTGTTTCAAATTGAATTCGAAACGGTCTGTATTCCTTCTCTGGTACCAATTGTTGTTAGAGTACGGTTTAAAGTGGGGTAAACAGCCCTAATTTCGTGCGGAAGCATGAATAATGGAACTTTTTAAGGTTTCACAATTTTAAGTCTTAGACCTTTTAGATGATGGTCATACAAATTCTAATTAACAAAACAAATTAAAATAAACAAGAAGTAAAATAAATAATTGAAAGTAAATGCGATACCAAACACCAGATTTGTTGACTAAGTTTAGAGAGGTGGTTGTGTAAGCCTTAATCATCCGTTTACTCGCTAGCGGCTCTTACCGCTTTCACGAGTTGCCTACTCTCCGGGACTTGCCTTGCGGCTCCGATTTCACTAACAAACAAGATCGTTTACAGGATCTCGAACCATCGTCGTCTTATAACAACCTCTCGACGGCTGGAGGAATAATTAACTTACAACTCGATCGCAATAAACTCAATAAACAAACACGAACAACACGCTCAAAACTTCACTAATCTCACTTAAGATTTAGAGTAATTTAATCGATATTAAGAAGAGAGAATTTCTGTTTTTTTAATAGAGAATTCGTGAAGGAAACTGAGGAAGGCAGCCCCCTTTTAAAGGAGGAAAGAGCAGCACTCAAAAAATGGAAACCTGCTCAGTTTTGTTGCCAACGGACTGCAAAAACAGAAGGAAATTAGTGAGCATTTCAAATCAAACGGCTATATTCCCGTAGTGCCGTTGCCAACGGAACTAACGCAATAATTTTTCAGCCAAAACTCCAGGAGAGAAAAATGACAACGGAGAGATCCGTTGTCAATGGACTGGATCCGTTGCCAACTGACTGCTTTCGTTGGCAATGGACTGGGTCCATTGCCAATAAAACTAGCAGAAATTGAATAAATTACAAATTTTACTCTCTTACTTACTCCACACAACACACTAGAAGACTAAAGAAGCTTGCTCCCACGCCCTGAAATTCTCTCTTGAAATCCTTTAAAAGAGTGACGACTTCTAGTCTTCCCGATATCAGAGAAATGCTTCCGATGAAATCTCCATTTTCGTAAACTTGAACGTGTGACATTCTGAGCTTATAAAACATTCTCAAACAAGATTAGTAATTACGGAATAGTTTTAAACATCATCAAACCGAGAACAACAGAACTGTTGGCGCCAATCATCTGTCGTGAAGAGCCGACCAATCCGGTGTTTTTCATCCGCGGCTGAGATGAATCTCGCTAGTCTCTCTCTCTCTCTCTCTCTCTCTCTCTCTCTCTCTCTCTCTCTCTCTCTTCTGGAAAAAATATTGAAGCTTGTGTGATCGGTCTCACCGAGCCAAAGTGGAGATAGAAGGAGAATAAACCCAACAGAAATCGTTCTTTGGCTCTCCCCTCTAAAAGGCGAGTGGCCCATAATTTAGGATTTACGGTTTAGGGTTTTAAAATGTTTTAATTTTAGTTATTTCTACTGTTTGCTCTGGTATGCGATCTTTTCTGAACCTATGTAATGACTTACTTGTAACAACATATTTGTAACTCGATTTTTAATGCAATATAAACTTTGAATAGTTACAACTTGCAATTATTCTTTCAATATATATATATATACTAGAAAATTTTACACATCTTAATCGTATACTATAGTACTAGAATATAAACTGCTTCATAAAATTACAGAAAGCCATGTACCAAATGAATTAAATTTTCTAACTAATGAAATTAAATACTATTTTTTCTGTAATTATTAAAAAGAATACATTTTATGATTTTGCCAAAAAAAACAATAATTTAAGATTTCACATTTTACTAATTTGTTTAGACAATATTATTAAAAGGCTAAATTTCAACAGTTAACATATTTGTCATCTCAACATAGCCAACATCGGTTATATCGTTACACTTACATATTTCCATCTCAGAATCAGAAGTCCTCATCCAACTTTCATCGAAAAATATATAATTTTAGTATGTTGTAGATTGATTGAATTTTATAATACTTTGTATTTAATATTTTACCATCATATAACTTGATTTCCAGCCATCATTTTTTTTTAAATTTTGATTATACATGATGATGAAATAAATAAATAAATAAATAAATAAATAATCATACTATTTGGTCATTTGAAAAACATTTCGAAAATATTTGGTCATTTGAACCTAGCCCATAAAATAAATAATCGTACTATTATATGACATTATAATGACATGAAATTAACTACTATGGGTTTTAATTGTCGTATTAATTGCTAGAAATATAAGAACCAATACTCAAATTATCAATTCACCACATGGTCAGTAGTTCTAGGGCAGTGATATTTACGGTCACACATTTGACTATTTACGGGCTCTAGACTTTATTTTACAGCAATTGACAAATTTGCCCCTGATTCTAATTTAGTAACTTTTCATCAATAATTTGCTTTCATCTCTTGCTCTCAATCAGGAAAATATTTTTGTAAGTGATTTTATTAGATCAAAGTCTTGAAAAGCCAGCAAATATGAAATTTTAAATCTGATTCATGAACGTTATCTAATACTAGATTTGTAACCGAGACTCCGAGTGATGTACGTGCAAGCTAGACCAGCTCCGACAAGACTCGAAATTGAACTCTAACCTGATTGACTCAAAATTAATCTTTGTCATCTTAATTCCCGGTTCAAACCCGAGATCCGAGTGGTCGGAACCTAAGACTGACCTTAACCCAAATAAACATGAAACCCAAATGCAATTGACCTTTATTGTTACATGCCGGATCCATTTTCTACCCGAGATGCAACGGTCGTATATCCTCAACGTATCTTAAGGATATACGACGCTAAAATTGTATTAAAGCAGCGAAAAATAAAAGAATTAAGTATCTACATATTATAAAAATCAATTATCTACATTTAATTTTTTTACATTAATTTCTCGAAACTACGACGTTGGTCAACCCGATGCCCCATCTAGTAATCAAACTTGAAATCTGAGGAAAACGAAAAAAGAGGTGAGTTGAAACTTAGTAAGAAGATGCTTCGCATATGTTAAAAATAATATTAATTTTAGTAAATAAATATTTGAATAAATCATAATAAATATAAATATATTTAAAACTCTTTTACATTGGGATATCGATTTCTCATTCCACTTTCACACACACATACATTAGATCATGCTCCCTGACATCGAGTATGCGCACAGATACAAGTCTTTCCGTGCGTGTTATTGGGTGATTCGGCGGCCCTAAACTTCGACCTACTAAGTACGGTCTATCATCTTTCGCAAAACAGCGGCCTTGGATTCTACCTATCAAGTACGGCTGTATTGTCCTTAACTATATTTACTTTTCTCACAAACCATATCTTATCCCATTAAAATATTTATTTCTCAAAATATTTTATATAATCCAAACATTTTATATTTTCTCAAAACGATTATATACTATTCTCAAATATTCTATTTTCATAGATAATAAAATATTTACTATAAGCAATATAAGCTCTAATAAAATATAATTTATATTATTAATATCTATAAAAATAAAAAATAGTTTAAAAACCGCAAACGTATTTGAAAGTATAAATCAGTACCTCGAATGAACACGACGTAACTAACCCGAAACTTCCAATCATAATTATCCTCTTGAATGAACTCACATCCTCAATACCAATATTGTTGGGATTTGATCATTTATTGATTTTATTGAAGAAACTAGTGTGGAAAAAATTGTGGGTAGGATTTGGAGAGGTTTATCAAAGTATTCAAATCAAACTTTTGATTTATTTTTTTTATCATAGAGAGAAACGAACAGAGAGAGAAGTAAAGGGACTAAATAAAGAATGAGAGAATGAGAGAGCGAGAATAAGAGGTAGAAGTGATTATATACATGTCCTACTTGCATCATTTCATTTTATAATCTTATCCTATCTCTTACTTAAACCCATTTATTTTATAATTTTATTTTATCTCCTACTTTCACCCATTTATTTTATAATCTTATCTTATCTCATATTTGTATTCTTTCATTTTATACTCTTTTTATTTCATATATTTATTTTATTATACACACCATTTCAAATATAACTACACACTCCAATTCAAATAAAAATACACATACCATTTCAAAATTTTCACATATACCCTATATATAACTAATTAATTAAATATTAAATTTATTATTTTAACAAAACCTAATTTTCAATAGTTCTAATTTAACCCCTATCTTCTAAAATATTCAAAAACTTACCTACAAATACTACAAAATTTTAATTTTATGAAAATACTTTTAATAAAAAAATTCAGGATATAACATTCTTCCCCCCTTAAAAGAATTGTTTGTCCCCAAACGATCAAATGAAAAACTCTTGATGTAACTTAAAAACAAAATTTGATAATTATTTATTTAACTTTTTCTTATATATACTAATAATATGAACCTACAAATTTAATTTATTTTTTTATTAACCCCCGCTCGCTCACCGCAACTTACAAACTTGATTTTTATAATCCGAGAACCATCTTGCTCTGATACCATCTTTGTTACACCCCGGATGCATTTTCGGCCCGAGATGTAACGGCCCTATACCCTCAACTTATATTAAGTATATACGACTCTAAAATCGTATTAATGGAGCGGAAAATAAAAGAATTAAGTATCTACATATTATAACAATTAATTATCTATATTTAATTTTTTTTACATTAATTTGATTCAAGACATTCAAGAAATTCGAGAAAACCAAAAGAAACGGATCAGTGAAATACGATTAAGTCAAAGAAAAAAAGAACTTAAAGTTCATACCTATCGGATCGAGAATTGATCCGATCTCGAACATGAAGCGGTAGAGCCTTTCTTCTCCTTTTTCAAAAACCGGTAACGATTACCGATTTCCACCACACACCCGTTCGTTTAAAATCGCCTCCAATCGCTTCTCCTACCGAAACGATTCACAACCAATTCGATTCTCCAAAATGACTTTCATAAATTCAACCGAACCAATAAGACGCCACGAATCATTTCACCCTCTATCTGTATCCACACGGAACAACCCCTTTAAACGGATGAAGAAAGGATATGATAGTCTCCGTTCTTCACATTTTGAATCGCAGAAAATTCCAAAGAGAAATTCGGAATTTTCTCTCTTTTTTCTTTCTCTCTCTATTGTCTAACAAAATGGAATGAGAATTATGAATGACATTTACTGAAATTTAAGAGCCTGTTGGGTATATATAGTCCATCTTTTCAAAGCGGAGTCTTTGTTCATTTAATCCTATGTACTTAGTTACTATGTAACCATGTGTGTAATACATCTTATTATATAAGATGTAGAATTATATGTGGTAATAACTATATAACATTTTATATAACTTATCAAATAATTTATGATTTTTTGTGTACATTTCAATGGTTCTTTGTGTGTGACCCTATAGGTTTGTTTAATGTTGGCAATAATCACAACTGATTATAAATCATGAGCGGACTCTAGCAAGCCAGACTACCCAATTTAAGTAAATATCAATGATTCTATCCAAACCTATGTGTTGTCCTTGTATTGTATCCCTTTGTTACACGATATCTGTATCGACCATAAGGCATGGATTGTGACAATCTTATGTAGTACGATAACGTTTTTTGATCCCGAATTTGATCGAACCATGAATGACATTAGTAACTCCTTATTAATTCATTCGAGCACGGCCGTGCATTTTCTTCAATCAAACTTATCAAGAGGCCTTAAGATATCTTTCTCATTTATGAGAGGAACAAATCCTATCTTGATCTATCTCATTCCTCCGCATGTTTCATTATGTACCTAATCATAACCCTTATGGTTATCCGGTTAAAAGTAACGTTAGATAATGTTAAAGTACATAATTCCATTTGTAGGAAACCGAGATAATCTCAAGTCTAAGGATAATAATACTATTGATGAGACATACCAATGACACGAACCATGTGGTATTCTCCTGGTGGGTCAATCCAATATACGTTCTCCAACATAAATCTATGTTAATGATTTAGTAAAACTTACTCATGATTAGTAAAACATGACCATCAATCAACTAATATACTGATGTACATTTCTAGCTTGCATACTTAAATAAATATATTGTATATGATACCGCAAGTATATTTGTCTCCACAAATATCCTATAAATGATCAGGGATGTTTTAGAATGTGTTTTTCATAATACTCTGTAGTTTTACTGTCAGAATCACATATTCTGATAATACAAAGCTGAATAACATATTCAAGGTTTATTTTAAATCAAAAGAAGAAAATAACCAATACGCACTTTATTAAATATCTCTAAATAAATACAAAGTTTGATTCACACAACAGATACAACTAGGTCTCATATACAAAGACCTAGGGCATAAAACCAACAATCTCCCACTTGCACTAGGCCGAATCTAATAAGTATCTAATACCCATCGACCTAACATGACCCTCATGTTTTGCTTGAGCAAGGAGCTTCGTCAACGGATCAGCGATATTGTCATCATTGTCAACTCTACATATATCAACGTCTTCTCTCATGTTGATCTCTCTGATCAAATGAAAACGGCGAAGTATGTGCTTGGATTGCTGTTGTGATCTCGGTTCCTTTGCCTGAGCAATCGCTCCATTGTTGTCGCAATAGCTAACTATGGGATCCGCGATGCTAGGAACCACACCAAGCTCGTCAATGAACTTTTTCATCCACACTGCTTCCTTAGCTGCTTCCAAAGCTGCTATATACTCAGTTTCTCTCGAAGAATCCACAAATGTGCTTTGTTTGGAACTCTTCCAACTTACAGCACCTCCATTCAAACAAAATATGTAACCTGATTGCGATCTGAAATCGTCATTGTCGGTTTCAAAGATTAAGTCTGTACAACCCTTTACAACTAACTCACTTTGAAGTCCTCTATAGACTAAGAATGAATCTTTAGTTCTTCTCAAGTACTTAAGAATATTCTTAACCGCAATCCAGTGACTTTCACTAGGATTAGACTGATATCTGCTTGTTGCACTTAATGCATATGATACATCTGGTCTAGTATATATCATGGAATACATGATAGATCCAATAGCCGAGGCGTATGGAATTGTACTCATGCGATTTCGTTCCTGCTGACTAGTAGGACATTGAGTCTTACTCAATGATATGCCATGTGATATAGGTATGAATCCTCTCTTAGAGTCTTCCATGCGAAACCTTTTCAGCACCTTGTCAATATAAGTACTTTGACTTACACCTAAAAGCCTTCTCGATTTATCTCTATAGATCTTGATGCCCAATCTATAGGCGGCTTCTCCTAGGTCCTTCATTGCGAAAGATTTTCCCAAAAATATCTTCACATTTGTCAATGTGGGAATGTCATTTCCGATGAGTAATATATCATCCACATATAGTACAATAAAAACAATCGTGCTCCCACTAACCTTCTTGTAAACACAAGGCTCATCTTCATTTTTGATGAAACCAAACTGTTTGATTACTTCATCAAAACGAAGATTCCAACTTCAAGAAGCTTACTTCAATCCATAAATTGATCGTTGCAATTTGCATATCTTTCCCGAATTCTTTAGATCGACAAAACCTTCGGGTTGTGTCATATACACATCCTCGAGTAAATTCCCATTAAGAAATGATGTTTTGACATCCATTTGCCATATCTCATAGTCATATATGCGGCTATGGCAAGCAGAATTCTTATGAACTTAACCATAACTACTGGTGAGAAAGTTTCGTCATAGTCAATACCATGGGTTTGTCGAAACCCTTTCGCAACCAGTTTTGCTTTATAGGTATGCACCTTACCATCCATGTCGGTTTTCTTCTTGAAAACCCATTTACAACCACTGGTCTTATTACCTTTAGGTGGATCAATCAAGTTCCAAACTTGATTATCATAAATGGATTGTATCTCGGCTTTCATGGCATCTTGCCATCTATTGGAATCCGAGCTTATAATAGCTTCTTTGTAGGATGTAGGCTTATCATCTATGAGCGTTACATCATCCTCATTACTAACGAGAAATCCATATCTCTCGGGTTCATGATGAGTCTTACCTGTTCTACAAGAAAGCTCTTGTGTTTCAACATTGGCTCTTCAACTCTTGAAGATTCTAGTGGCTCTTCCATCGACTGTTCATTGCTTTCATGTGGTTCTTGAACTTCTTCAAGATTTACTTTACTCCCACTATTTCCTTTGGAAATAAACTCCCTTTTCAAAAAGTGGTCATTTCGAGCAACAAACACTTTGTGCTCTGACGGGTTGTAAAAGTAATATCCTCTTGTTTCTTTAGGATATCCCACAAATAAGTATTTGTCAAATTTTGGTGTTAACTTGTCAGAAATCTGACGCTTAACATAAGCTTCGCAGTGCCAAATCTTTAGAAAAGACAATGTGGGACTCTTCCCAGTCCATATCTCATATGGAGTCTTTTGAACAGCTTTCGGTGGTATTCTATTAAGAATGAACGCGGCAGTTTCAATGGCACAACCCCAAAAAGATATAGGAAGATTCGTTTGACTCATCATAGAACGAACCATATCTAATAAAGTTCGGGTTCTCCTTTCTGATACACAATTCCATTGAGGTGTTCCAGGAGGAGTGAGTTGTTAAACTATTCCACACTCTTTTAGATAATCGTCAAACTCTAGGCTTAGATATTCACCGCCTCAATCCGATCGAAGTGCTTTAATCTTCTTACTTAGCTGGTTTTCTACTTCATTCATAAAAATTTTGAACGATTCAAAAGATTCAGACTTATGCTTCATTAAGTAGACATACCCATATCTACTTAAATCATCAGTGAAAGTAACGAAGTATTTAAAACCACCTCTAGCCGGTGTACTCATTGGACCGCATACATCCGTATGTATAAGTTCCAATGACTCACCGGCCCTCTCACCTTTCTTAGTGAAAGGAGCTTTCATCATCTTACCTAATAAACAAGACTCGCACGTCTCAAATGATTCCAAATCAAAAGAGTCTAATAATCCATGTTGATGGAGTTTCAAAATGCGTTTCTCATTTATATGTCCTAGGCAACAAGGCCAGAAGTATGTGGGATTCAAATCATTCGATTTAAACCTCTTGATATTAATGTTATAGATAGACTTGTAATGATCATGATCATGATTTAAAATATAAAGACCATTTTCAAATTGACCACTCGCATAGAAAAGGCTTTGTTTACTTAAGGAAAAGTTATTATACTAAATACTAAACTTAAAACCATCCATAACCAATCTCGATATAGACACAATATTCCTGTTCACAGCAGGTACATAATAACATTTACTTAAATTTATTTCAAGTCCAGAAGGTAAAGATAAAACATAAGTTCTTACGGCCAATTCAACAACTCTTTCTCCATTTCCGACACGTAGGTCAACTTCACCCTTCTCTAATCTTCTACTCCTTTGCAGCTAGAAAGATTAATTTCTATAACATGTATACCTGAAGTGGTAGTCTCACTACCCTTCGTCTTCCTTAGATCCTCGAGGTAAGCCGGGCAGCTCCTATTGTAATGTCTAGGCTTGTTGCAAAAGTAGCAAGTGACATCCTCGAGGTAAACCCTAAATCCTAAACCCTAAACCCAAAACATGACCCATACACACAAATATATAAGAAATAACCTTTATTGAATAAATAATAATGTCTTATTACATAATCTATTTCTTAGCACAAAATACGTTTGGCCTAGGGCATTAATCCTACAGAGGGATTGGTTAAATTGGCAAATATTTGTTGGTAATATAGGTTAAGACGAATATTGGAAGAAAAATTACAATAAGAGATCTTTTTTTTTTGGAAACATATACACTTTTTCATGCAAAGAGTATCCTTTAATGTGGAAAAAGGAGATAAAACAAACATGTGGGGATGTAATTGGGGAAGAGATGTTTTGTGTCATGAACTTCCTTCTTCGTACACCCATGTTAGATCCAATGCTGGCTCCATATCACAATATAAATGTACACAAAACAGAGAGATCTTCTTCAATCTCATCACATCAGATCTCCCAGCTCGACAAATGGATTACCTCAACACAATAATATATGAAATACAATTAAAAGAAGAGAAGAAAGATTTAGTAAAATGAAAATCATCCAGTAAAGGAACGTTTTACACAAGAGATGTCTACAAAATCTTGATGATTGGGGTTTTTACTCACTCCAAAATAAAATAATATTTGAAAAATTAAATTTTTACGCATGCACATCTTCTTTGGGAGTTAGGTCATAGGAAAATATTGACGCAGGATAATCTGTTGAAGAGAGGCAAATTGATTGTGAATAGATGTCCTCTTCGCAAAAACAGTTGGGAATCGATTGATTACCTCTTTGGAAAACCTCTTTGGAGAATGTGATTTTATCAATCTTCATTGGAATCTGTTGCGGCGCGGGTTTAACAGAGAAGGATCCTTGCCAAACTCAGTCATAACTATGTTAAGCAATTTATACTAAGAAGTTGGTGATCCAAAGAAGAAACAATGGTTGATGGTCATTCTATTCTGCATGTGGCGAGAACGATGCCGTAAAATCGTCACAGAGGAACAACGAGCTAGATCTAGATTGATTGAAGAAGTGGAAGAGGAATTAGCTCTGGTTAAAGTCTTTGAGGAGACAAACAACAGTAGCAAGCCAATGGAGATAGAAAGAAAAGGTGGATCGAGCTCTTGGCAGTCTTTCTGAGTGGTTGATAAATGGCGGAGAAGTTCAGATTTTGAGGGAGAAAAGCTTTATGCTAAAGAGAAAATGAAGGCGGCGGACTGATCGAAGTGAAGATGGAGATTGTAAGACGGAGTTTAGCCACCTGGCAAAAAAGAGTAACCTAGAAGCAAATTAATTGTGCTGGGCCAGTTTTTTGTTTGGGCCAAGTAATTCAAAATGTTATATGTAGTTTGGGTTGTTTATTTTCCAGTCTATTAGGGTTCTTAAGATGAAAGTGTAAATAGATAGTTATTAGGTTGTAAATAACTCTTATAAAAAATGGAATTTTTTTTTACATTTGGATTAGGGATAACAAAGCCCTCTCCAAATTTTCTCAAAAAAAATAAAAAAGCCCCTATATTTTTAGATTGCTTCAAAAACCCCCTATCTTTTTGGCCTTTTTTTAAAAAACCCCCTCTCATTTAGTTATATTTTTTTAAAACATTTTACCCCTCCCAAGTTAGTATAGTTTAATTTTTCCTTTTTTAAGACTTATTGTTATTATTCTCAACATTCCAACTTATATTGAAAAAAATATAATTCTTACAAAAATATACAAACAAAATGAACACAAATTATTTGGAATATTTTTCTAAATATTCATAATTTTTTGCAAAAAAAAGCCCCTGCATTATGTCTAAATTGCAAAACGGCCCCTATATTATTGGAAATTGCAAAAAAGCCTCTACATTATTGCTAAAATTAAAAAAAAAAACTACCTTTAGATTGAAACTAACACCGTTAGTTATTGTCGTTTAATCACTTGAAATATTACGAAAAGAATTTTTTTATGGAATATTTTGAAAAATGATTTTTGCAAGAGAAATATTTTTCTAAAAAAATGTTAATTAATATTAAAAAAATATTTTTCAAGTGATTAAACTACTAAAACTAACGTTAGGGACTTATTTGAAATTCTGGCAATAATATAGGGTCTTTTTTGCAATTTCCAATAATGCATTTTTTTTTGTAATTTAGGCATAATGTAGGAACTTTTTTGTAAATTTCCCGAAAAAATATTGAAAAAATTCCAATTGTTTTTTTTTTCATTTTTTTGTACATATTTATAAGCATATATTTTTTAATATAATTTGGAATATTGATAATAGAAGCAGAATTCTTCAAAAAAAATAAAATAAAAATAAAACTTTGCTAAAATGGGAGGGGTAAAATTGTCATATCTAAATATATAATTAAAATGGAAGGGATTTTTGATAATATTCAAGAAAATTAAGGGGTTTTTAAAGAATCTTAAAAATATAGGGGGTTTTTGAAGGAATATAAAAATATAGGGGGATTTTGATAATATTCAGAAAAGTTAGGGGGTTTTTGAAAAATTTCCCTAATAACAATAAAAAAGAGATAATTGGAGGAGACAAATTGTTTATTCAATTATGGGGTTAAGAATATAATAGCAACACTCTCTTTTATATAGTAGAAGGTGAGTGCTGACCAAGATATCTTACCTGATTCACAATTAAAAGATTGGAAATAATCTAACCTGTATGGTGGGGTATTAAATTCTTCTCTTCCTATCCCTGTCTTTGTGTGGAACAATTGGAAAAAATGAAAGATAGAACATACATGCTAAAATCTTTCATTTAAGATCTCAATTGCCATGGTTCCGTCGCGGTATCGTTTTATCTTATCATGCCTCTTTATATATCTTTTATTTTTGTAATGAAAATGAAAATCTAAGCAAGAAATATGAGAAACAATAGAACTTGAATTAACATATCAAATATGTTGAAAGGTATATTTTGGATTAAAACAAGTCATAAGTTTTTTTATTACAAAAATGCTTTGATATAAATATAAAATATTAGTTTGAATTTTGAAGGAAGAACATTAAATAGCTTATATTTCATTGTAGTATAATCTCATTTAGCATTGCTAACTTTTTCATTTATCTTTTTAAGAAAAATAAGACTGAAGTAATTAACTTCAAAATATATTACTAGAAACTGTTGTAAAAACGTAACAAAGTACAAAATCATACTACTTTATGAATAATAATATTTAAATATTTTTCTTGTAAATTATTTCTTAAAATAGTTTATGTTACTTTTCGATAATTTCAAAATTTTATTTATGAGTGATTATTTTACGATACAAAATAAAATTGGGCATGAACGCAGTGAAAAGCGGGGAAGAATAATTTATTGTTTTATGATAGATAATAAAAGTAAGAAACAACGCAGCGAGGCGCGGGACGTCTTCTAGTTTATGTAATATTTTGTTTTTTAAAGGTCGAATTGCTCCTTGATTTTGTAAGAGTAAACATCAAATTCTTCACAGAAGACCAAAAAAAGCTCATCATTGTATAGGTGTATAAATTTGATCTTGTTTTTAAAGTATATCTCATGTTTTGTTATCATATGAAAGATATATTAGTCAAAATATCATGGGATTTTGAGTCTCCTCATAATACTCCACAGAGTAATTTGTCACCAAAAAACTACACAATAAAGTATAAGCTCTTTACTTGTTGACGTGTTTTTAAAGGGAAGAAAATAGTGCAAGAGGTCAGCATATCCTAGAAATATGACCCATCTCATACTTACTCTAAGACGGTGTGGCACACTAAATCTACAAATTATTACCTCTCTCTTTATATGTGTCTAAGAATGGGACAAAATAGTATGATGGGTATAGCATATACTACAAAGGTAACTCATTTCATATTTACTCCAGGGATATTGGCACAGAAAATCTCTTTGAATGGGACACGTGTCAGAATGTTATCAATTTCAGTATCGTTAAAGAGAAATAAGTATTGGTCCGAGTAAACGGGTTTGAATATTTTTAGAAAAATGGGTTCATATTACTTTAAGATGTTTATATGAGTTAAATGGGTTCTTAAAACCGGGTATCTGTTTTTAATAGTTATCCGGATCTGAATTCGGATCCACCTGATATTTTAACTCCTGTATCTGGATCCAGATCGGAAAAATGGATCTGGGTCAGAATCAGATCTGAACAGATTCGTTTTTTTTATTTCGGATTCGAACATATTTTTCGGACATGGTTTGGGTTGGTTTGGATATTATCCAACCCGTTGACACCCGTAACCAAACCCCATGTTACACCCCGGAACCAAATAGTGGAAAAAAGGGGGGCTAGTTGATTAGTTAATGAAAATTGGAGTTACTTAAATAGATTAGTGCATTAACTACTAGCACCAACCAAGTTTAAGTCTTTTTCAGGACAATATGGTGTGGGTCTGAAGGTTGGGCTGAGCCAGTTAATGTACTAGACTCTAACAAATGGTATCAGAGCAGTTCGATCCTGGGGGTTCTATCGTGCGGCCGAAAACGTACCATACTGTTATCATACCCAAAGAACCTGAGGATCGTATATGCCTCAGTGGGGATACATGTATGGGGTGAAGGTGCGCACGGATGTGTACTAGGACGAGACTGAGACCAGGTGCTAGTTCTGACGGGGACGTCAGAAATTTAAGCGGGGGAGTTTGTTATACCCCGGAACCAAATAGTGGAAAAATGGGGGGCTAGTTGATTAGTCCCACCTTGAGTAGTTAATGAAAATTGGAGTTACTTAAATAGACTAGTGCATTAACTACTAGCACCAACCAAGCTTAAACCTTTTTCAGGACAATATGGTGTGGGCCTGAAGGTTAGGCTGGGCCAGTTAATGCACTAGGCTCTTACTTATGGTATCAGAGCAGTTCGATCCTGGGGGTACTATCGTGCGGTCGCATACAGATATTTATTGGTTGAAAAAGACCTGAAGTACTATCGTATTGCGGTGCGCACGGATGTATACTAGGATGCGACTGGCCATCTGTGAGTTCTGACGAGAACGTCAGAATTTAAGTGGGGGTGTTTGTAACACCCCGGACCGGAACGTAAGGAGGGCTAGTGATTAGTCCCACCTTCACTTGTGAATGTGAAATTGCGTTACTTAAATAGACTAGTGCATTAACTACTAGTACCAACCAAGTTTAAGTCTTTTTCAGGACAATATGGTGTGAGCCTGAATGTTGGGCTGAGACAGTTAATGCACTAGGCTCTTACACCCCACATGAACTATTATTCTCAAATGTGAATTCTACAAAATGAAAAATGAAAATGGTGACTTTGACTCTAGCTACGGATCCTTGCTCTTTGCTGTTTTTTTCTCCTTGTCTTCCTGTAGCCATTGCTTGCAATTTTTTGCCACGCTACTTGTATTTCTCTTTTTGCCCCTTGTGATGGACAACAAAAATTATACCAATGTAAGGTACCAAAACCAATGGTTGTTGTCGTAGATATATTATTTTAGTTTATACTTGATGTCGTATTGGTCAATTTTGCTCAATTTTTAAAGTTAGAGTTAAGTAAGATTCATGGTCCATGTTAGTTTATATTTAATATTTTATACTGGCTTTAATCTTGGCACATGGAAATATCTAGACATTAGGAGATAATTCTTGAAATATAAAGTCGGTTTGACTAAGTTGTTGACTAGATTTAGTTATAATTTTTTAATATGCTAAAGACATTGTTCATATATTGTTTCTTCTCTGTCTCAACTTCTAGAGTGATGAACATATGGGCCATATTTTTCTCCTTGCGCATGCATAGTTCTTCTCTGTCTCATTGTTCGTGTATTGTTTTCTTAGTTTATTTTGTAAGAGTTTCAAGCTGTTTTTTTAATTCAAACTTTAGTTAGAGAATACAATTTTAATGTCAAATTGAGAAGAATAAAAATTGAATTGTCAATTTCAACCATTAGAGGGTTGAAAAGTAAGATTCAGGTACTTTTTTCAAAAGCTGTTTAACTTGACATAAATTATTATTTGTAATATTTCATATGGCATCAAGCTCTTAAACTCCTCAACCTCCTAACAACGACCGTCTCCTTCACCCGAACCCACTGCTAAAAAATCAAAGAAGTTGAGCTCCATAGTTTGGCAAGTGTTTGATGGAGAAGTAATTAAGAAAGTAGAAAATGAGAAGTAAAAGAGATAGTAGTTACTTGTAAAAGTCTCGAACGGAAGCTCAATGGTAGTAATGGCGCGGGCACCAACCATTTGAGTAATCACTACAATAGGTTTAATAAAACACAAAGTGGACACATGGAACTCAATATAAATACAAGAAAAATTGAGGCTTTTAAGTATGATGAAAATGCTAGTAGGAAAAAAATTAATGCTAGCTATAGTCATGCATGAGTATCCCTTTACTATCGTGGAGCATGTGTATTTTGTGAATTTTATTAAATCTCTCCAACCTTCATTTATGATGAAATTATGGATTTACTTGTAGGAAAGAGATGCTCAACATGTGCGTGGACCAAAAAAATGAATGTATATAATTTGTTGGGGGTCACTTTCATGTAGTTTCAATGGTACCATGAATATTTGGACCTCAATGCAAACCAAAAGTTACATGTGTATAACGGTTCATTTTATTGATGATAATTGAAGCATCAAATTTTTTTTTTGAATTCTATGTGTTTGGGAGGCAGGCATGCAGGGGATAATCTAAGTGAAACGGTATTAAAAAAAAAATGTGTGATTGGAATCTTGATAGAAAAGTATTTACATTTACATTAGATATGATAGCACAAATGATGTATGCATTAAGAAAATGGAGGAGCGTCTTAATGAAAATAATTTTCTTGTTTGTAATGGCCAAATGGGGACTTCTTTCATCATATAAGATGTGCGGCTCACATAATTAATTTAGTTGTGAAAAATGGTTTAAAACAGATTAAGAAAGTAATTCAGTGTGTACGTTGTTAAAAAAAAAATCACCCTTTATTGTATGAAGATTTCCAAATTAGAGCCGAAAAGAGTTCACTAAGTAAATAGAGAGGACCTTCAACGGATGTGTCGACTCGGTAGGACTCGGTTTACATGATTCTTAGTGATGCATACTATTTTCGAGCCGCATTTAAAAGGATACATTTCATTAATCCCTTGAAGTTCACTAATTTTCCTACCGACCAAGAATGGTATGAGATAAATGGTGTTGCAAATGCTTAAAAAAATTTAAGCCATTCCCGAATTTTTTTTGGAAACATTATATCCAACATCCAACTTGTTTTTCTAAAGAAATTGTGATATTAAGTTGAATATTGAAACATGACTCCGATCATTGTTGATATAGTCACTTCAAGGAAAGAAAAATTTATTAAATCCAATTGAACACCATATTGACTCCGATCATTGTTGATATAGCGACTTCATCAATTTTTTTTACTCATGTACTTTTTAAAATGATTGTAGAAGCCAAATTGACAATAAAAGTGTTAAGGAATCTACATTCGGAATACAAATTATAGTTTCAAAATATTATGAATCAAGTGGCTCAAAATAATAGGTTTGGTATCGATGACAGTTCGAGTAATGGTAATGTTGATGAAAATATCGAGAATATGGAGTTTCAAGAGTTTATAAGGGAGAAAAGCAACCAACTTCATATAAGTCCGATTTGGATAATTATATGGAAAGACCCACTATTTCTAATGAACAAGATTTTAATATACTTACTTGGTGGAAGACGAAAGGAAGGAATATTTAATTCTTTCAAGAATTGCTCGTGATATGTTGGCTATACCAGTTTCAACCGTTGCATCAGAATTGGCTCTTCACTACGGGTGGTCCGGTAATTAATCCATATAGAAGTTGGTTGGACCCTGAGATTGTTGAGGCGGTGGTTTGTATCCAAGATTGGATTAAAGGCAATAGAATAGGTTATATATTCTTAATGCTCAAATATACATACATTTTTATTTCTCTTACTTGTTGTCATTTACTATTTTTCATTTATTATAATTTTCTTAATTGGTTATTTTTTATTTTTAGTGATGTTCCATCTGATATAGCCATTTAATTAATAGTAGTAGTATTATTATATTTATGATGTTACATTTTGAATTATTTGTTGTATGAAGATTATGGTTTTATATGGAAATATCAAATAGTAATGCTTTTTTGTATCCAATAGAAGTGCCATTTTTTTTAAGAAATGTGATGGTCAATTTGTGAGGTAGTATGGTGATATAATATGAATATGTGGTAATTCTAATTTTTAGCAAATTTCTTATGGTAAAATCTCATGATTTGATTGTATTAGTTATATGACAATGTTTGCATATTCTGTTACAATATCTGTTTTGATATCCGAAACAACTCCGTATTTGTATTCCTATCCAATAATATCTGGACCATATTCATATTCGTATATATTTTCACATCGAATTCATATCCCGAGCTATCCGTATTTGTATATGGATTCGAAAAAATAATACTGATACGGATATGATTTTTGCTTCTAGATAGGAGCAGTACTCATGCAAAATAAAACACGGCTTGCTTATTTGGATAAATGAATCAAGATAAAGGCTGACAAACTTTCCACATATGAAAAAGGGTTTCTAGCATTATTTTCAAGGATGAACTTCTGTCATTAAAAGTGATCAAAAGCTTGAAATACCTCTTGGAGCAAAGATTAAAAGTAATACTATATACAACACAAAAGTTTATGTAAATTACTCGGTCGATTATTCCATTGAATATAAAAAGATATGTGAAAACAAGGCGGCCGATGCGTTATTATGAATAAAGAGAGAAGATGGATATCTTATGGTGATAATAGCCACCGATTTCGGGTTAATGGCGTTGCCGCAATGAGGATTATTAAGTCCTCCGGGATTTAGCTGTAAAAGGTACACAAAATTCAATTTATTACTGTTGAAACATGCGATTGAGATTAGTAAGGGCGCGATAAAGGCGGTGAAGGCTACTCACCAAATTAGAGGAGAATGCGGGTCAAAATATCTGTTGACACAGTTGATCCGTTTGACTCGGTTTCACCCAGTTGACCCAACTGGAAACCATGCACAATTTCCGAGTTGAAGGCCGTGACAGAAATGATTCCAACATGGCTGGTAAATGGAACTTATAAAAAATTATGAAAAGGCCGAAGAACTCCTCAACGACCTCACGAAGACTCCATCTTTTCCTTCAAAAGTGTCATATATGAAAAATGAATAAACATGAGTTATAATAACTTATTCCGGTACTGGAAGGGGTGTGGCAAAGGATTTATATGGATTTTATCAGGGGACTCCTAAATTGAATGGTAAGGATGTGTTTTTGGTAATCATGGACCACTTAACCAATCATGGCCATTTTCTTCCTCTCTCATACCCGTTTATTGATCAATGTACCGGCTTCATGGGTTACCTCAATCTATAATCACGGATCGATATCACAAGCCTCTTTTGAAAAGAACTATTCGCTAAATTGGGAGTCAAACTTAATTTTAGTTCGGCCTATCATCCGCAAACCAATGACTAGGCCTAATCAATGTTTGGAAGGGTATTTGCGGTGTATGGTGTTTGACCAGCGAAAAAGTGGGATTCTATTATACCTTTGGCAGAAATATGTGTAACACCAACTTTCATTCCGGACTTAAAATCACGCCTTTTGAAGCTCTATATAGGCACACCCCTCGATCTCATTTGGCTCCATCCCCAAAAGTCAAGTGGATCACGTAAATGTGAAATATCATGATCAAGATTACGCTCTTACATGTTTGAAGGAGAACCTCCACAAGACTCTATCCGACATAAAGAAATATGTGGATCGCAATCAAAGCGAAAGATCCTTAAAGAGAATGATTGGGTCTACCTAAAATACCTTATCGACAAGTATCCGTTGGTGACCGTGGAAATTTCAAGTTGAAACCCAAAGTTTACGAACTATTAGATGTTTTAGAAAGGGTAGGAGAGGTGGCCTATCCGTTAAATTTACCACCCAATTCACTAGTTCACCTGGTGATACATGTATCTCAATTGAAAGGGGTATAAAAAAGCGGATAGTAAGTGGGACCCTAAGTTACCAGTAATGATGTCGGAAGGTATGATCCAAATTGAACCCAGCCGATGAATCAACATGTGAGGATTACGATTGAATTCAGGCTCAGTTTCTGAATTTGCTCCTTGAGGACAAAGGAAAGTTCGAAGGAAGGGGAATGTCAAATGCGGACTCAATAATGGTTATGAACTTGTATAAATTGATGTATGAATGTGTGGATTCGCGATGTCGCTATAATAATTTGTGCGTGATTTTATTTTATTTTTATTTCTATTTTTAGTTTTTGTGAATAAAAATGGGGAAAATATAAAAAACGAAGGGGTGCTGTCAAAATTTCTACTAACAATACTGATGGCCCGTCGCAATTGAGGGGTCAACACCGACGGTCCGTCGGTATTTATAGAGAGGCACAACGGAAAAATATGGTGGGTCTGCCCTCAATAGCGACAGCATACAGTACTAACAGCGACGGTTAAAGCTGTCGGTATTGGTTAGTTACAACGGTCCGTCACTAAAGAGGAACCGTCGGTATTATTCAGCAGTAACTATGGCACCGTTGTTATTGAATTAGCCGTCGGTGTTGACTGTCATTACCGACATCCCGTCGGTATTGTTGACAATAGCGTCGACAGTACTACCTATGGCTCAATATCGACGGGGGTACCATCGGTAATACCAATGCCTATGGTTTTTGCCTCAATAGCCACGGGTTTTGGTCGTCTTTGATGACTTATTTTCTAGTCGTGATTGACTTATGTTTTGTTTCGAAATTCAAATTTTAGCAAAATTTACAAAAACTTGAAAATTAATAAATATAAAGAAAGTACTCTAATTTTTTTTTTTTGCAAATTTATGTTATAACACAATAAACCTTCTTGGAATATCAATATATTTTTTCGATTAACAATTTGCTTTTTTTTTGAATAAAACTATATCTAATTTGAATATCAATATAACTTTTTTGAGTATCTTATACATATTAAATACTATTAAAATTTCTTCAGCAACATTATACTTCTATTGAATACAATATACAATTTCAGAATATCATTATAGTTTTTCTTGAATAAATATTTTTAATACAATTATACCGTGCTTTAAATGTAAAAAAATACAATAAAAAGAAACGCCATCCAAGACCGGTCCTGTGTTTTCGAAAGCCTTGGACAAATTATTATTGAGGCCTACAAATAAAAAGAAAAAAGTGCAAATTAAATTTGAGAGAGCTTGTGAAAATGGTTGTGAATTTGGATGTGAGAGTGGATTTATACTTTACAATATTTCCATACATAGGTACAAACAGGAGATAAATGTGAATTTTTTTTTTCCGACTTCACGACCCGTAGGCCTACACTCACACACACTAGAGGCCACATTAGATCCCAGTGTTAAGCCTCTTTATGATTTTTAATCCAGCCTGAGGCAGGATTCGATCCCGTGTGAATTTAAAACAAAAAACAAAAGTTTATATTTTCTGGCCGTTTATCATGTACGTTGTGAATCAGCCATGTGAATTTTGGAGCTAACCTATGTATGTCCATTGGTCCCTTATGTTAAAAACAAAAGCGTGCTATTTATGGCCATTTGTCATGTATGTTCTGAATCAGCCATGTGTGAATTTTGGAGGATAGCTATGTCAATCGGACCCTTATGTTTCATTATGAATCCGATCTACATTATAATTGCATGTAGATAGATGTCATATATGGGGTTGGGTATAGCTCGTCTTAATTAATAGTGCACATGGCTGAATAGTTTTCACTCTTGATGTTTCAGCTCATTTTGTTCACATATAGCATATATATTATCTTCTATTTTTATGTATTATATACTATTTAAATATTATTATATATGGTTTGTAAACTATATATTATTTATATAAAATATAACAAAAAGTATTATTATGTATATCGTAATAAAAGAATATAGTAAAATGATAAAATACATAGATATCCACAGTAAAAGAAATATATTGTTATAATAAGATAAGGGTGTTACTAAAATGACCTTATTTATACCCCACTTATGCTTCCATGGCAGTAATTAGAATTTTTTTATATGGGAAAATAGGCATATTAATATATGGTAATTTGAATATCTTTGATCACTTTGGAAACTAAAAATTTCAAAGAAATTTAAAAAATGAATTCAAAAAACCCAAATTACCACCTTGGGGCCACAAATGGAGACATAATTTGGAACCAAGTAGATTTTCCCATAACATAATAATTGTAAACTGGCAGATAAGAAGAAAACAATAGTGTTAAATATAGATATAGTTATATCAAAATTACATAATGTGAATTTTATATGTGTATTAATTGATTAATTACTTGTGATGATTTTGATGTGCATATTTTATTTATATATTTATGATTGACTCAACTAGAAATAACTAAACTAGGAGTCAATTGAACAATATCAGCAACTTATTCTTGAAATAAAAGACTAAGTTGCCAAAACTTATTAGTTCAAGCAATAGGCATCCGTTGAATTTTGGGAGAAATCATAAATTCGAGTCACGACGAACGTGTTTAGCAGGACTGATATTTAGATAGTTTCACAATCCTTGACCGTGAGTTTCTCTAAACAAAAGTAATAGACTAGGTCACGTTTCTCCTATTCCATCAAATTGAATAGAAATCTGAGAACCAATGGAAAATAAAGCAAATGACACTCTTACGAATATTTCGATATTTCTGTATGATTTTGTTTGCAACTAATGCTCATGTGTCGCTATCTTTTTTTGATTGAATTAAAAGATACAAGTGATAATTTTTAATGTGTCACTATATATCTTCCTACTCGTAGGCAAGCATGTATTAAGATAGACAATTTAGTTTCTAATTTATGGTTGATTCACTTGATGTCTTAAGAATCGGCAAACCGTCTCAACATTTATAATTCATACAAGCATGCACATCATTCGTATGGTCGCATGCTCATGTTTAATGGTTTTAACTTTTTCCTTCATTTCTCCTTGCTATTGCCTCCAAATGTAATCTTAGCAGGGTTGTAGCAGTTTTATCTTTTTTTGAATGTAGACGATTGCCTACCTGGATTGCATTAATTTAAAAAATTGTTTACAATATATACAGCCCATATGTACAAGCATTACATCAAACAGAAACCTAGCTAACTACAGCCTATCTAAATGAGATCCTGCTGTAGAACTCCTCTTCCGCCTGGAGAAATACGACGTGAGGTGGTCGTGATGTTGCGTTGACGATCCGCGCTTTTCGCTCCTTCCAAATTTGCCAGCAACAAGAGAGCTATAGTGATTCTGCTACTCTTTATTGTTCATGTGATACTAGTAGCTGTTTTATCCTGATTTACTGTATCTTTTTTTCCTTACATTGAAATTTTCTCTTATCTTCAAATCTGCTTGCAAAGTTAGGTTCATATTGGTGTTTTGGTTCCTGATTGGACCGAAATGAGAATTTATTTTAGAGACAATACGCCAAACCACATCTAGTAAAGTGGTAAGACATCATTCCACTAATTCAAAGGTTATGGGTTTAATACTTGATAAACCCAAGTTTCTTTGAAGGGAAATGAAAAAACACGACGGGGGACTGTAGCGACACTGTAGCGACGGATTGAAATTATATATTATTTTCTTGCGTTTCTATATACGCTATATACTGTTTTCATTTTTTAAAATATATACTGTTTACCGAATGAATTTTTATATACTGTTTATTTTCAGCTTATATGATTTTATATATTGTTTTCATTTTTTTAAATATATACTGTTTTACCGAATGAATTTTTTATATACTGTTTTTTTTCCAGCTTATATGTTTTTTTTCAGTTTTTATATACCGTCGCTACACGGTCGCTACAGTACCGTCGCGCAGTATCAACTCCCATCTTTGAATATAGACGAAGAATATATGAGACATCTCTATAAAATAAAATAATGAATTTTAGAGACAATACAATTGCACTTGTGCACAATAATGTAGCAACCTTGATAATAGGTGAAGTGAAAAGCATACAATATTCAATGCATCCCTTGCAAACTTATCTTATGATGTTAGTTCTGTAAATAAACGTGTGTGTGTTGATGTGGAGTGGAAGATTGTTGGGTTCGGAAAGAAGATAAGAGGTGATAAAAGAAATTAAGTATTTGGAAAAAAAAAACTATCAATATAGGATACATATTTTTTTATTTTAATAATATAGATTACACATTTATAATTTATAATAGATACTAATCCTTAAAAATTTACTGTTTTACTAGCCTGCCCCGTCAGCTTTTTAATCTGAGCCATTGGATTAAAGATCCGATTTAATCTGAGCCATTGAATTAAAAATTTTTACTACAATCAACTGAAAATTCCACGAATCCAGAATCCTCTTCCTCTTTGATCTTTCCTCCCCTTCACTCTCTAAACTCTAATCTCTCTCCCTCCCTCTTAAATTCGCTGGCTCTCCTCTCTCTCCCTCTCTCAATTGCTGGCTGGAATGGCGCTGCTAATCATCCCCCCCCCCCCCAACTTTTCTTTGCTTCTCTGCCCCCTCTCCATCTCTCTCTTCCTCTCAATCCTTCTAGCAGAGAGTTTCTTCAAGTTGGTCCGGACATGGGAGTTCTTCATTGTTCAATTTATGAACACAGACCAAAGAGTGAGAGAGAGATCTTTCGAAAAAAAAAAAAGAATGAGAAAGAGACGGATTCTGTTGACGAACTCAAGCTGACGCTTCTTAAAAGGCACTTCTACGCATAGAATCTCCAGCTCTCTTTCTTCTCTAACACACATATGAAATCAACAAAATGAGTCTCATTGGTCAAAATGAGGAAACAATTTACTTGGAAACGAAGCATCAGTCAAATTTTGCTTCTCTCTCTTTTAACATTTCAGTCAAATTTTGCATCTCCCTCTTTTTTTAATGCAAATAATTCAACATCAGTTTCCTGGTAGTGTGCTTATTTGGCTGTGAGACGAGCAGTTTGGATTGAATTCGTGAGATTCTTGGGTGGGAGAAATTGAATTTAAAGTTTATAATTTGCAGTTACCTGTTAATAATTTCTTTGAACTAGAACTTCATACTTTTCTTTATTTGAAGCAATATCTTGCCGGAGCCCTCAAATTAAATGCACACGACTATATAAGCTATAACCCTTCTCCCAATTTCAATAATAGTTGATGTTGCTGGTCAGAGTCGGTCCAGTGATTTGAGAGGCCCGAAGCCGTCACAAGATCTCATAATCGAAAAATATTATTGTTCAAAAGTAATGAAAAAAGTTTGCACACATAGAACAAATAAATATAATGTGGCATGAACTAGTAATGACGACATGGGTATCATCGTTTTTGCTTTTGTATTATTGAGATGAATTATTTGTATTTTCAGAGAACAAATATATCTATCTAGTACGCATTTCATTTTAATAAATATTTAACAAAAATAAAAGAAATTATATTTTAGTTAGTGGAAGGAAAAAGCTCACTTTAGCATCCTTAATTCTTGAGTTTGCTCACTTTTACACCCCCAATTATTTTTTGCTCACTTTTGCATCCTAAACTATTTAAATTGAGCAATTTTGCATCCTCCATCCGTTAAATGTCTAGTCAGCAGTTAGATGATGACATGACACTATGATGTGGCAAAAAATATTGTTTATTTATGATGACTGGATATTTATTTAAAAAAAATAAAAAAAATATACCTTCCCTTCCTCTTCCACTTCCCTCCCCCCTCTCTCTCCCCTCTCTGCCTCACGAAAGAAAAAAACAAACAAAAAAACACAAACACACCCGCCCCTCCTTCCATCTCTGTCCGTCCGCCGATCAGTTCGCCGGCTGCCGGTCACCGCCGCCGGCCTCTCTCTCGCCGGCCGCCACCTCTGGCGGTAGACTATTTTTTTTTTTTTCAAATTAGTAACGGTTTTTATGAAAGAACCGTTACAGAATTGCTTTGTAACGGTTCTTTCAGAACAACCGTTACTAATTGTTATAAATAGTAACCGTTTTTGTTAAACAACCGTTGCTAAATGTTATAATTAGTAACGGTTTTTGTAAAAGAACCGTTACAAAATTGCTTGTTCTGTAACGGTTCTTTAATAAAAACCGTTACTAATTTGGAAAAAAAAAAAAAAAACTACCGCCAGGCCAGGAAAAAAAAATACATAAAATGTCTATGAATTCTTAAAAACACATAAAATATTACCAAATGCATACATGTCCTCAAGAACACACATGTTTTATGTTTGTTTCAATCTGAATTAAGTAATCTACCGTTCTTGCATTGAAGGTGGGATGTGACGGCTACTGAGAAGCTTCCGGAGTATATGAATACATGTTTAAAAGCACTCTTTGACACGGTCGAAGGACACAGTATTAATGCCATGAATGAAAAAGGACTAGACATTAGTCCACATCTGAAGAGAGCAGTAACAAGCTCAATATTTGTAGTATATTATGCAATCTCATAAACAATGTTATTCTTAACACTAATCCAACTTCCCACAATTGATAAATGATACAGTGGACAGATTTGTGCAAGGCATACTTGGTGGAAGCAAAGTGGTATCACGACAGATATATACCGATATTAGATGAATATTTGGAGAATGCATGGATCTCAATTTCTGGACATATTGTTCTTACTTATGCTTTGTGCATGAATGAAGATGTTACTGCAAATGATTTAAAGCATCTCATGCTGGGCTATCCTTATATAGTGCGTTTGATATCGATGATTTGTCGTCTTTCTGATGATTTAGCCACATCCGCTGTAAGTACCATAACTAGATATATTTGTAATATATTGATATAGGAAATTAGCCTTTTGATGGTCGTTGTACTTCAGAGAAATTGTAACAGTAAAGCATGAGTCAAAAAATAAAATTATTCAAACAAAAATTCAAAAGTTTTGGATCTATAATCATTATTGTTGATGAATCTCCATTACATAATTACATTAGTTGACCACTTATATCTTTCGTTATTTTAAGGAATACTTTATATCTTGCGAATTAATCAATGTTATTAAAATATTATTGTGCCGTCTTCTTTTATTACGTAGGCTGAAATGGAGCGAGGTGATGTTGCGAAATCCATTCAGTGCTATATGCATGAAAAAGGTGTTACAGAGTTCATGGCTCGAGAGAAAATAAAAGAGATGATATGGCAGTACTGGAAGTTGGTGAATAGCCAAGTTATTTGGAATTCTCATTTGGAAGAATACTTCATAAATGTTGCATTGAACATTCCCCGAATGGCACAGTGTGTTTACCAACATGGTGATGGATATGGAGCGCCTAATGAAGTGACTAAGAATCGGGTTGTTTCAGTTTTGTTTGAGCCAATTGAGATTTAAAGACACTAGGATAATATTTCACACTATTTTAGATATGGGGCTAAGTGAAGTCTGTTGTAGTGGACCAGCTTTTACTTGGAGAAACAATGGCTTTTCCTCTATTTTTTTTATTTTATTTTAAGCTTTTCCTCTATTTTCATTCAGGCGAGACTTGATAGAGCCTTGGCTACATTTAGTGGTTTATGTTATAAATAAAATAATAATAACAAGGGAAATTTTTCAAAAAACCCCCAGCTTTTCTGAATATTAAGAGGTAATAGGTGATTCTTGAGAGAGCTAGGCGATTCTTGAGAGAAATCTCCGACGATCTACCACTAGCTGGACGAGTCTCCTACTGAGGTTAAGGATTGTGGCCTGTCGTTGAGCCTTAACTCCGAGAAAAAACTCGCCATCTAGTTCAACTCTTAGATTGGAATTTCAAGAACTCTCAAAATTCTTTTCAAGAAAATGATGACTTTAGAGGAAATATTTGACGAGACGATTCGAGAGGCGGAGGCAAGAAGAGCGGGAATGATTAATCGACAAGCATTTCTTCGAGTCATCAAAGAAACCCTTTATTCAGAACATAACAAAGAGGAGATACAAAAATGATTAGACAAAGGGAAATTCCAATGGATCGAAGAAACACAACAAGAGCAGCCATGGATAGAAGTATCCAGAAAGAAGAAAAACAATGAAAAACCTATATTATGCTTTAGATGATTATCACATACTCATCTCAGGCCAGATTGCAAAGAGAGAATTAAATATTACAAGTGTGAGAAATATACGCACATTACCAAAAATTGTTGGTTTACAGGAAAAAACACAAACCCTAATTCCAAATAAACCAACCCTCACATCATACGTAAACAAACATTTACAAACTACCATTTTCCTCCAAAATAGCAATCTTTTGTCCCAAGCCAGCAAAATACATGTGACCTACACAATGCAATAGATAAATATCATCATTAGAAAGATCCCCCAAGATCTCACTACCTCAGGGATACTAATCATTTTTAATTTTGGAATCTTTGAGAAGTTGAATTATATTAAAGGAGACCAAAATTACAAAGAGGTTTCATTAAGTATCAAAGTCAGAGATCCATCTTACATATCTTATATATTGATTTTCCAAGATGAGCTTCACAGATGCAAAGCTTATATCACCATCCTAGATCATAGAAAGCAGAATTATTCCATTAGGGTTTGGAGACCAAAGGAAAAGGTAATTCAAGTTTGGAGAAGAAAAGAACAATATTTTGGGAGTTCAAAATATATGTAGAGGGCTAGTTATTTGGAACCCTAATGAGGGTCCATGTTAGGATTTCTTGTCGGAAGCGTGAATTTTGACGTGGATTCGAGGCACCTTTTGGTGTCTTTAATGGTGGCCAAGAGAGAGAGAGAGAGAGAGAGAGATGAAGAGATGCAAAATGAACCCTTGTCTTATCCTTTATGTCAAAGGTCTTAAATACATACTAAAAATAAAAGCCCAAATGAGCCCAAATATGCAATTAGGGGGTCCATTCAACAATCTCCACCTTGGACCCGAATTGCATCATAACTAAACATAAACAAATGCAAAAAATAAAAACATACATAATGTACTAGCAACATGCTAGTTACAAACTGAAATTAAATCGGAACACAATTTAAACTTAGCAATCGGAAGAGGCTTGGTGAGCATATCTGCCGGATTCGATTTGGTACCAATATTATTCACCACAATGTTTCCTTCCGCCGTCACATCTCGCACAAAATGGTACCTCACGTCAATATGCTTCGTCTTGTCGTGGTACATGCGATCCTTCGTCAAATGAATGGCACTTTGATTGTCACAATACACCGTGACCGGATTCTGAATGGACAATACCTCGCCAACAAAACCCCTTAGCCAAATACCTTCCTTTATCGCTTCGGTTAACGCCATGTACTCGGCCTCGGTAGTCGAAAGAGCAACGGTTGATTGAAGTGTGGCTTTCCAATTAATCGCACACTTCCCAAACGTAAACACGTACCCAGTTAGCGAACGCCTTTTATCGAGATCGCCCGCAAAATCCGAGTCAACATAACCCGTTAACTCACCATTCGGATCGGATCCGAATTCTAAATATGCATTCATCGTACCTTTCAAATAACGGAAAATCCATTTTACCGCTTCCCAATGTCCCTTTCCGGGACATGACAAATACCGGCTCACGACACTAACCGCTTGCGCCAAATCCGGTCGGGTACACACCATCAAATACATCAAACTCCCGACCGCACTCGAATATGGAATCTTCTCCATATATTTCCGCTCCGAATCGGTTTTCGGAGATAAATCCGCCGACAATTTAAAATGAGCCGCAAGAGGGGTAGAAACTACCTTCGATTTATGCATATCAAAACGGCGTAAAACCTTTTCGGCGAAACCCGCTTGCGAAAGAGTCAACTTCCGCTCGGGTCGGTTCCTCGAAATCTCCATTCCAAGAATTTTCTTAGCGGGTCCCAAATCCTTCATCTCAAAAACGGAATTCAAATCCGCTTTTAACCGCTTAATTTCCCCCAAATTGGACGACGCAATAAGAATGTCATCCACATAAAGAAGTAGATACACAAAACTCCCGTCATCTAATTTCTTTAAATAGACGCAACTATCGTAATTAGATCGAGAAAAATTAACGCTTACCATAAAAGCGTCAAACTTCTTGTACCATTGTCGGGGCGATTGCTTGAGACCGTAAAGCGATTTATTTAATCGACATACACGAGTCGGTTCGGTTTGGGGTTCGGTTAGGTTTTCAAAATCCGGAAGTCCTTCCGGTTGGCTCATAAAAATTTCCTCCTCCAAATCGCCATGAAGAAAAGCCGTTTTTACGTCCATTTGCTCGAGTTCCAAATTTTTCAACGCGACAATCCCGAGCAATAATCGAATAGACGTGTGTTTCACGACCGGAGAAAACACGTCATTAAAGTCCACACCTTGGACTTGGCTATATCCTTTCGCGACTAGCCTTGCTTTGTAGCGCACATTCGAGCCATCGGTTTTGCGCTTAAACACCCATTTGCACCCGACAACTTTCTTATTTTTCGGAGGGTTCACAAGAGACCATGTCTCATTTCGCTTCAACGAATCTAACTCCTCCTTCATAGCGGAAATCCAATTTTTCGCTTCTTTTGAATTAACCGCTTCTTTATACGTGGACGGTTCGCAACTATCCACGTCTTCTGCAATAGCCAAGCAATACGCAAAATCAGAATATCCATATCTCGAAGGTGGTCGAATGGTCCTTCTGACACGATCGCGGGTTAGCTCGTACGTTTGCGGATCGAATTGGCTTTCTTCTTCATCAACTCGGGTCGTGTTTAACGAATCGGGTTCGGATCGGTTTTGGTCGGCTTGGGCTAACTGGTCTCGGGTTTGACCTTTAAAACCGTCTGCACTTAGCGGTATTTCATTCCCAACATTTTCCGACTCATCATGCTCCACCTCGGAATGAACCGTGTCATTTATTCTCAACTCATGCGCATTTTTTCCTCGAATCATTTCCGCTTCGTTAAAAATAACGTCTCTCGAAATGATAAATTTGCCCGACTTGGGACACCATAATTTATACCCCTTAACATTCTCGGGATATCCAACAAATACGCATTTCTTCGACCTCGGTTCCAACTTGCCGTCATTGACATGCACATATCCGGGACACCCGAATATTCTCAACATCGAATAATCGGCCGGTTTTCCCGACCAAACTTCTTCCGGCGTTTTCAACTCAATCGAGGTAGTCGGAGATCGATTAATCAAATAGCACGCCGTGCTAATCGCTTCTGCCCAAAATTCTTTTCCCAAACCCGCATTTGAAATCATACTTCTCGCACGCTCAAGAAGTGATCTATTCATTCTTTCGGCCACGCCATTTTGTTGTGGGGTATGCACAACGGTTTTGTGTCGCAAAATACCTTCGGCCGCACAAAAATCATCAAACTGGCGATTACAAAATTCCAACCCATTATCGGTTCGCAACCGCTTGACCCGTTTACCCGTTTGAGTTTCTAGAAGTTTCTTCCAAATTTTGAAATAATCGAATACTTCGCGTTTTTCTCTCAAGAAAAATACCCAAACTTTCCTCGAAAAATCATCAATAAAAGTGAGCATATACCTTGAACCTTTTCCTTTGGACGGTTCGCGAGAAGGCCCCCAAAGGTCGGAGTGAATGTATTCCAATTTCTCCTTTGTCGTATGAATGGCGGTCGAAAAACTCACTCGCTTATGCTTCCCGAAAACGCAGTGCTCGCAAAATTCCAGATTTCCGGTACTTTGACCGCCCAACAAATTTCGCTTGCTTAAAATCGTCATACCACGCTCACTCATGTGACCCAATCTCATATGCCACAACTTCGTAATTTCCTCATCCGTAATCGAACTTGAACGGACAACAGCGGCAGAACTGAACGAGACGGGTTTTGTTTCGGGTTTGGTTGTTGGAATCCAAACCGGTTTGGTTTGAACCGGATTCGGTTTTGGGTTGGACTTGGGTTGAACCGGATTTTCTTGAACCGGTTTTTCTTGAACCGGGTTGAACCGAGCCGGTTTTTCTTGAACCGGATTGAACCGGACCGGTTTTTCCTGAACCGGCGCGAACCGGGCCGATTTTTCCTGAACCGGAGCGAACCGGGCCGGTTTTTCATGAACCGGCATGAACCGAGCCGGTTTATCCTGAACCGGCGCGAACCGGGCCGGTTTTTGCTGAACCGGCGGGTTTTCTTGAACCGGGCTTGAACCCGATTTTTCCAAAATAACTGTACCGGCCTTTCCGGTAACCGTCGAGGCTTGCAAAAAATAAAGTGTACCAATGCGTTTCGCCTTCATGATTGTGAGGGCACCGATTGAAACGCGCATTACTCCACCTTCACTTCGGAACTTGCAACCTCTTTCTTCAAGCGATCCCAACGAGATAAGATTTTTCTTCAAATCGGGTATGTGCTTCACACCCGTTAACGTCCGAATTCGCCCATCATGAAACTTGAGCGATATTGAACCGGTACCGGCAACCTTGCAAGAATTATTATTTCCCATAATAACTCTCCCATCCGTAGGCTCGTACTTTACAAACCAACTTCGATTCGGAGTCATATGTTGAGATGCCCCCGAATCCATAATCCAACAATTCTCATCCTCTAAGCAATTATCGACAACGGAAAGCGAATCAAAATTGTCGATATTTGCTGAATTAGCCGATTCGGAACCTTTGCCACGATTATCCGCCGATTGCTTATTCTTCAATTTGTAACAATCGACCTTGATGTGGCCTTTTTTCTTACAATAATTGCAAATAATATTTGGATTATATTTACCCTTGGATTTCGACCGGCTTCTCCAATTTTTCGACGACCGATCCGATGACCGACCGCGATCCACAAACAAACCGGAACCCGTACCGGTTTTCTCGTTGGTTATCTCACCATCAATGTGAGATTTCGCTTGCAAATTCGATTTAACATCCTCAAGAGAGATTTTCTCCCTTCCATAAATCATCATATCTCTAAACCCCTTATATGAAGCGGGTAAAGAGCACAAAAGCAAAAGAGCTTGATCTTCATCATCCACCTTTGCGTCAATTTTGGTCAAATCATTAATAATCGACGCAAACTCCGAAATATGTTCGGACACGGAACCTCCCTCCGACATCCGGAGCGTATAAAGACGCGACTTTAACCGCAATCGATTCGTGAGCGACTTTTTCATATAAATATTTTGTAATTTTTCCCACAAATCTTCCGCCGTCTTTTGCTCCATAACCTCTTGCAATGTCCCATTGCTAAGGCATAATTGGACAATGGAAAGAGCCTTATCATTCATATCTCTCCATTTCTTGTCCGTTATCGCATCCGGCAAATTGTCTCTCCCAAAAATCGCATCTTTTACCCCATGACTGGATAAAATTGCCAACATACGAACTTGCCACAAGGCAAAGCTCGTCTTACCGTCAAACTTCTCAATATCAAACCGTCCCGACATGTCCATTAACCCAAAAACTAAAGTTCCTCCTTCGGTTTTGAACCGGTTTGTACCGGTTTAGGCAAAACGTGAAATCCGGTAGAGATTTACGTGTAGAACCTCGCTCTGATACCAGATTGTTAGGATTTCTTGTCGGAAGCGTGAATTTTGACGTGGATTCGAGGCACCTTTTGGTGTCTTTAATGGTGGCCAAGAGAGAGAGAGAGAGAGAGAGAGAGATGAAGAGATGCAAAATGAACCCTTGTCTTATCCTTTATGTCAAAGGTCTTAAATACATACTAAAAATAAAAGCCCAAATGAGCCCAAATATGCAATTAGGGGGTCCATTCAACAGTCCACAAAACCAAAACTCATCATTACCCCAACCCTCCAGTCCTCCATCCACACAAGAACCAACCCTCCAATTCAATCCAATTACTAATCATATCTCAACTTCTGATTTACCACAACAAAGCCCAATCCCCATCTATACAATCCCCCCTGCCACAAAACCATTCTCAAAGGAGGTTTTACAATTGCAAATGGACTGACCCTGGTCCAATTCAATTGGCAGCTTCTCAAGAGACCCAACCACTTAAAAGGGGGAGCTCACCAGCATCAAGAGACAAAATCAACACCAACAGGAGAGAATTAGGAGGCAAAGTGAGAGGCTGAAAAATAAACAATCCAACAATTATATCTCGGCAGTGGAAAAAGCACAAATAATTCAATACAATGAAATTAACCATGGATTTCAGAAGAAGTCTCGAAGGATAAAGCAACTTCATGAAACACAACTCCCTGACATAAGTGAGAAAAATCATTACCTCAATGTAGAATCTGTGTACTCACTGTTTGAAGATGTTGCCATCCAAATTAGTGACGAAATGCAGTCTAGGCAAAGAGAAAGCCTCTGATCTGAAAATATGATAATAAGTACAAGGTCAAAAAAAATTATAATGCAATTAAAAAAATATAAAATCATTACATGAAACTTAAGAAAACTGAATGACAAGGATAAAAGAGGGGAAGTTAAAAATAATATTATGAGGGAAAGACTTGATATTCTTTATTTACAAGAAATAAAGTTAAAAGAATATGCAAATACCTTGCACAAAGAGTTGTGTAGTTCCAACATGAGTGAATATGTAGTTCTAGATTCTTGTGGAGCATCAGGTCAGATTTTATTAACTTGGTGTGATAGATTATTCTCTTTACAACTAATTACCAAAAAGAATCATTCTGTCACAGCCAGGTTAAAATGTAAGTGAAATGGTGCGACTATTAAGGTGAAGAGTGTATAGACCCAGTCAAATAAAGAGGTTTCTTTGAGAGAGTTGGAGGATCTAGAGGACAATGGTAGAATTCCTTGGTTATTATTGGGGGACTTTAACCTAATAGCAGCAGTAGAAAAAAGAACAAGTAATATTGATAGAAATTGGGAAGAAGCCACCAATTTTAGTGATACAATTGTCAAACTAAATTTGATTAATCCTCCCTTACAAAATAAAATTTATCCCTGGTGAAACACAATAGCAAGGGCTCGAATTGATTGCTTTCTATTCAATTTACACTGGTCAGAAGCTTTTACAAATTATGAACAAATCGCATTGGCTAAAACTTGCTCAGATCACCATCCAATCCAGCTACTAGCCTCTAGTTCCTTTCCCATTTATAAAGGATTTCGCTTTGAAAACGCGTGGCTCCAAAAACAGGAAGCTCAATCTATCATCACAAATCACCTATCCATGCAAAAAGCTAAATCCTTAGAAGAGTTTTCGGAAAAATTAAAGGATCTCGGGGTTAAATTAAAACAATGGAATAAAAACAGAAAAAATCATTCTAGAAATTACCAAAATAATTGTATAATAATTATGAACTGGCTGGACAAAAAAAAAAGAATTACATAACCTTTCTGAGTTGGAAAAGTGGGTTAAAATAGTTATAAAATAAAGGTTGAAAGATTTGATTAAAATGGAAGATGAATACAGGAAACAAAGAGCGAAGAATAAGTGGATAAAAGAAGGAGAGCAAAACACAAAATTCTTTAACTCTTAGGGTTCTAAAAGAAAAAATAAACTTAAGATTTCATCTTTAAAAAAAATTGGAGAAGATAATGAAGTTCGTGATCATAAAGAAAAATCCAATTTAATCTTTACCTTCTATAGAAACCTAATGCGGTCTGCTCCAGAGGTTCAGTTTGATAGTTGTTGGAAGCTCAAACTACATAAATGAAACTCACAATCTTTCCCATTTAAATGAGGCTTTAAAAATAGAGGAGTTGGATTTAGTTATCAAAAATGGAAAAATAACAAATCGCCAAGGGCCGATGGCTTCAACGGCGGATTTTTTAAAAATATTAGCCTTTAATGAGGCAAGAGGTATTTGATATCTTAAGCACCCATGATACAACACAAGGGTTAGGAGATTTCTCTATCTCCAATATCACTCTCATACCAGAAAAAGATGAAATTATTTTTGTAAAAGACTTTAGGCCAATAAGTCTAATTAGTTGCATTCAAAAAATAGTTTCAAAAACCCCCTAAAACCCGATAAAAATAGTAATTAATGGCCTGATCCTTCCCAATAAGTTGGGTTTTATGAAGAATAGAGAAATTGTTGAATATTTTGTATATGCAAGAGAGGCAATTCACTATGCCCACTCTCACAAGAAGTCTCTCGTATTATTCAAAGATGATTTGCATAACGCCTTTGATACGGTGGATTGGGATTTTATTCTTCAGGTGTTCGAAGCTAGGATTTTTGACCCAACTGGATCCAATGGATCAAATGTTGTGTGTTTAATGGGGCTACCAAAGTTCTTTTAAATGGGTTCTCGGGTAAAAGCATTCATCTAAAGAGAGGGTTAAGACAAGTGAATCTCTTTTCTCCCTATCTCTTTAGTTTAGTCGTCCTTGGCTAGAGTGGTTGAAACAATAGGGGCCTTGAACTTTATTGAAAGACCACTTGGTAATGCGTACACAATGACACCAACATACACTTTTTTATAGCTGTTTGTACATTATTAATACGCTATGTTAAGCGGATACTTCAAAACATCAGCCGTACGCGTATCGGATACGCATCGGACACGGATACGGCACCGATACGTTTCGGACACGTCACGTGGCGTATCCGAATATTTTAATATATTTTGACTTTCAGACACGGCTCCGATGCACCGCCGATACGGCAGGACACGGCTCCGATACGGCCGCCCAATGTTTTAAATCCCAATTTAATTTTTATTTTTTTCTATAATTCCATTTTCGCTTATTTATTTATTTTTTTAAAAATGATCTTTTTTAAAGCCTATTTTTTTTAATATTATTTTTTTCTTTTTTTTATTAATGAAAATAACTTATGAGAAACATAACTAAAGACGATAATATATCTCTTCTTTATTTAAAAAAATGATTTTTTTATGATTTCTCACTCTCATTCTTTTTTTTTGTCATTTTCTTTATCATATTTAGTTATTTTTTATATTTTTAAAATATTTAGATATATAATTAATAATATAATAATATATATATTAGACGTATCGTGTCCACAGATTTTTTTGAAATTGCCGTATCGCCGTGTCCGCATCGCATCGGATACGACGCGCGTATCCGTATCGGTGCAACATAGTTAATAAGCCACACAACAACACTTTCTTGTTGTACATGTTCCTTAATGCAACTCAACAATTTGTCCAAACATAATTCTGGAAATAAGGCAAAAAAGCAAGAAAAGGGAATAAACATCAAAACAAAGATGGATAAAAAGAAACATAAAATAAAAGGAAATAAGAAAAAAAATAAAAAAAATCTTCAAATGATTTATTATTATTATTTTTTTTCATATGATCTTTCATTTTCATGATTTCACTACAAATATTAATCCATATTTTTTTCTCTTCTTTATTTTTCTCTTCTCATTTTTTTTTAATATTTTTTTTTTGCTTAATTAAAATCTTAAGCATGTTTGTTATTTTCATTTGTATGCTTCATGTCAGTTTTTAAGAGTATATTATTTTCAAATTCGAAAACCACAACCATAATCGTCAAAGGCCTCCAAAAGTACCGGACTGGCCCTGTATGTATGGTTCACAACAACATATTCTATAAATATTTATATAAACAAATATACTTATATTTCTTGTTCTATAAATATTTGATAATAAAAATTAAGCATAACAAACTATAATTGAACAAAAAAAATTATATTAAATTATAATACTCAATACATCAAGTATCCAATTTAACCTATACAATTCTATCAAATAGAACAAATGAATCCCATAATAAACCAAATTATGAAGCCATTGAATTTGTTTTTTATGATTAGTACATTACTTTTAGCTCCTTCATTAGCACTGAATCAGCAAATCAGTACATCACACATAGTAACAAACTGCCGAACTCTTATTAAAATTAAATCCTCTCAAACTAAAACGAGAGTAAGTAATTCTCTGGTTTCTCATCCGGAATAATCTAACGATCTTTATGAGGATGGATGGCTTCAACAATGGCTTCTATCTCAGCCTTGGCTCTCTCAAAAATGTTTGGACACTTCACCTTCTCAACCAGACTTTCTTTATCTATTTCTTTGCTCGTGCCGTGAGTCTCTGTTTTATTTGTCTTTTCGTACTTTTTTTCCTCCTCTTTTTCTTTTTTTCTTTTCTTTTTCTGAAAATCATATCAATTAACTGTACATTAGTATTGAGTTATGCACAAACAAACAAGAGTAATAATAAATAGATGAAATCGAACCAGAAATGAAATGGCAGGTGTATTGTATTATTATGCTAATAGTGATAGTTAATGAGATATGTTGATTAGTCCTGATGTTTAAGGCTTGATTTAATCACACTCACTATATGCAAGCTCGAATACACTTAACTATCAGAAGAAAAATGAAATTCAGAGTTAGAAGAATGAAAGGAAAGATCAATAATTTGAGATAAAAAAAAAGGTAAAAAACTGGCCCAATTGGTATGAATCAGGTACCGACTATGGAATCCAAACCAAGAGGTACGAAATGAAGAATTGATATAGTAGCATTACCTTGGTTAGGATGATGAATGGTGCTGACAAGGGCCTCAATGCTCTTCCTTGGCTCGCTCAAACAGATTCGGCGCTTTCACTTTCTCTGACAAGTTACGGGAGAAATCAAATCAAATCAGAAACTAGTCTAATACAGTTTCAGCGGTGGAGACAGCAGCGTCGACGGTGGTGGACGGGCCGTGGATGCCTCCACCTCCATCACGTCCCAAACGCTCTTCCTGATCCGCCACTTCCCTCTGGACAGTGAATCCAGTAGGAGTCTCTCTGCCATTGAACTCCGGGATTGATTGCCGAGATGAAGAAGGGCGACCTGGCCTGGGGGTTTGGGGAGGAGTTGAGAGAGCGGAATACAACTAGGGGAGAAGGAGTTGAATTACCTTGGATGTACCTACAGTTCAGATGAGTAGAAGAAGGGTGTGAACTACCCATGCCTTTGACCGACCTACCTATCGGAGTTCTTTTTGGTGCCAGCAGACAAATCTGAAAAAAGCTTCAGATGTGATAATCATACGTAGATGAGTTTTGGCTGGTACAACCACTCTATTGTCCACTTCTAACAGACGTAATTGACCTAATTCTAAATCAACTTCTGGAATCATATAACTGTCAAAAGTGAGTGACTGTTCATCGAAACTGTTATAGTCCGAATACTCATAAGTCCAATACCATTGATGTCCAATAGCTTTGATAGTAACGGCTGGATCTACTACTAACTCGTTCATTGAGTATAACAGAGCAAAGGATGGTATAGCAATGAACATCAAGATAATACTCGGAAAAATGGTCCAAATTATCTCGATAGTAGTTCCATGAACAATCCTTTGCGGGATTGGATTCGTTTGCTCGTCTGTGACGAGAAGAAAGATAAGAAGACTAGAAGAGTACGGGTGAAAAATATGTACATCATAATATTTTGTATGGGCCAACTTCTATTATTTTACGTGACCCAACTTCTTTTATATCTAATAATCAAGAATACGTAGAAAATAAGGTCCATTATGGATGTGTTATCTAAATTGAGCCCTTCAAAATTTCAGGCCCAATGCGCTCAGGCCTTATGGTATGAACTGAGGTTGGGCCTGGTCTTTAGTCTAATCAAGTAACGACATAGAGAAAGGAGGAAAAAAAATGTGGCATGGCAATATAATAATTACTATTTTTTTTGACACATCAGCTTATCCACATGATCTGTTAAACGGTCCAGTCAAACATGGAAGGACTTGATATGAAAAAAATTCACAATTGAGGGAGTGATTGAATAAAATAAATTTTTTAAGGAGTTGATTGTATCTTGATTTTACTTCAAAAATTTTATCATAAAATACATTGTCGTATGCATATAAACTATAAACTATCGTATGCACGAATGCTTAGTTTTATCAAGGCATTTAATTAAAATTCCAGCATTAATTTTTTTCTATTATTGTCATGCACGTGAATGTGTGTATCATTTATTTCTTTTCATAAGTTGCTTACTTATAGAAAGAAATAAAAGTATTCATTTGAGTCTTGATTTAAGCATAACAATACAAAAGGACAAAATATGTATAATTTAGAAAAAAATTCTCTCTCCATTCAATTTAAGTAAAGCTTCGCTCAGAATAGTCGCGCCCGTTACTAATATAGTTTCCGACATATACATATTACAGTTAATGATTTATTTCCAAATAAATACTACCAAAAAACTATTACCTTTTAAAACTTCGAAAACATATCTTTTTTCCCTTGCTGCCTCCTCTTTAAATATTAAAATAGAACCACCAAATACCTATTTATTCACAAGTTCTCTCTCTATGTTTGTATTACCTCCCTCTCTCGCTCTCTTGTGTCTTCTCATTGGATTCCAGCAAAAAAAAGAACTTTTTTTGCTTACTTGAACCAACCGCAGGACCGGCCACTCCAAATTCGTCACATCAAAGCATCTTCGTCTCCTCCTCAGCTTAAGGTACTATTTTGCAAGTGATTTATGCTTTTGATTTATATTAAATTTGGTTAAACCTTTTAATTATTTGGATTGGTGATTATTTTATAATTAAGTACCATATGTTGATACTACGTATATTTATATGGTTCGTTATGTTAGGATTTCTTGTCGGAAGCGTGAATTTTGACGTGGATTCGAGGCACCTTTTGGTGTCTTTAATGGTGGCCAAGAGAGAGAGAGAGAGAGATGAAGAGATGCAAAATGAACCCTTGTCTTATCCTTTATGTCAAAGGTCTTAAATACATACTAAAAATAAAAGTCCAAATGAGCCCAAATATGCAATTAGGGGGTCCATTCAACAATCTCCACCTTGGACCCGAATTGCATCATAACTAAACATAAACAAATGCAAAAATAAAAACATACATAATGTACTAGCAACATGCTAGTTACAAACTGAAATTAAATCGGAACACAATTTAAACTTAGCAATCGAAAGAGGCTTGGTGAGCATATCTGCCGGATTCGATTTGGTACCAATCTTCTTCACCACAATGTTTCCTTCCGCCGTCACATCTCGCACAAAATGGTACCTCACGTCAATATGCTTCGTCTTGTCGTGGTACATGCGATCCTTCGTCAAATGAATGGCGTTTTGATTGTCACAATACACCGTGACCGGATTCTGAATGGACAATACCTCGCCAACAAAACCCCTTAGCCAAATACCTTCCTTTATCGCTTCGGTTAACGCCATGTACTCGGCCTCGGTAGTCGAAAGAGCAATGGTTGATTGAAGTATGGCTTTCCAATTAATCGCACACTTCCCAAATGTAAACACGTACCCGGTTAGCGAACGCCTTTTATCGAGATCGCCCGCAAAATCCGAGTCAACATAACCCGTTAACTCACCATTCGGATCGGATCCGAATTCTAAATATGCATTCATCGTACCTTTCAAATAACGGAAAATCCATTTTACCGCTTCCCAATGTCCCTTTCCGGGACATGACAAATACCGGCTCACGACACTAACCGCTTGCGCCAAATCCGGTCGGGTACAGACCATCAAATACATCAAACTCCCGACCGCACTCGAATATGGAATCTTCTCCATATATTTCCGCTCTGAATCGGTTTTCGGAGATAAATCCGCCGACAATTTAAAATGTGCCACAAGAGGGTAGAAACTACCTTCGATTTATGCATATCAAAACGGCGTAAAAGCTTTTCGGCGAAACGCGCTTGCGAAAGAGTCAACTTCCGCTCGGGTCGGTTCCTCGAAATCTCCATTCCAAGAATTTTCTTAGCGGGTCCCAAATCCTTCATCTCAAAAACGGAATTCAAATCCGCTTTTAACCGCTTAATTTCCCCCAAATTGGACGACGCAATAAGAATATCATCCACATAAAGAAGTAGATACACAAAACTCCCGTCATCTAATTTCTTTAAATAGACGCAACTATCGTAATTAGATCGAGAAAAATTAACACTTACCATAAAAGCGTCAAACTTCTTGTACCATTGTCGGGGCGATTGCTTGAGACCATAAAGCGATTTATTTAATCGACATACACGAGTCGGTTCAGTTTGGGGTTCGGTTAGGTTTTCAAAATCCGGAAGTCCTTCCGGTTGGCTCATAAAAATTTCCTCCTCCAAATCGCCATGAAGAAAAGCCGTTTTTACGTCCATTTGCTCGAGTTCCAAATTTTTCAACGTGACAATCCCGAGCAATAATCGAATAGACGTGTGTTTCACGACCGGAGAAAACACGTCATTAAAGTCCACACCTTGGACTTGGCTATATCCTTTCGCGACTAGCCTTGCTTTGTAGCGCACATTCGAGCCATCGGTTTTGCGCTTAAACACCCATTTGCACCCGACAACTTTCTTATTTTTCGGAGGGTTCACAAGAGACCATGTCTCATTTCGCTTCAACGAATCTAACTCCTCCTTCATAGCGGAAATCCAATTTTTCACTTCTTTTGAATTAACCGCTTCCTTATACGTGGACGGTTAGCAACTATCCACGTCTTCTGCAATAGCCAAGCAATACGCAAAATCAGAATATCCATATCTCGAAGGTGGTCGAATGGTCCTTCTGACACGATCGCGGGTTAGCTCGTACGTTTGCGGATCGAATTGGCTTTCTTCTTCATCAACTCGGGTCGGGTTTAACGAATCGGGTTCGGATCGGTTTTGGTCGGCTTGGGCTAACTGGTCTCGGGTTTGACCTTTAAAACCGTCTGCACTTAGCGGTATTTCATTCCCAACATTTTCCGACTCATCATGCTCCACCTCAGAATGAACCGTGTCATTTATTCTCAACTCATGCGCATCTTTTCCTCGAATCATTTCCGCTTCGTTAAAAATAACGTCTCTCGAAATGATAAATTTGCCCGACTTCGGACACCATAATTTATACCCCTTAACATTCTCGGGATATCCAACAAATACGCATTTCTTCGACCTCGGTTCCAACTTGCCGTCATTGACATGCACATATCCGGGACACCCGAATATTCTCAACATCGAATAATCGGCCGGTTTTCCCGACCAAACTTCTTCCGGCGTTTTCAACTCAATCGAGGTAGTCGGAGATCGATTAATCAAATAGCACGCCGTGCTAATCGCTTCTGCCCAAAATTCTTTTCCCAAACCCGCATTTGAAATCATACTTCTCGCACGCTCAAGAAGTGATCTATTCATTCTTCGGCCACGCCATTTTGTTGTGGGGTATGCACAACGGTTTTGTGTCGCAAAATACCTTCGGCCGCACAAAAATCATCAAACTGGCGATTACAAAATTCCAACCCATTATCGATTCGCAACCGTTTGACCCGTTTACCCGTTTGAGTTTCTAGAAGTTTCTTCCAAATTTTGAAATAATCGAATACTTCGCTTTTTTCTCTCAAGAAAAATACCCAAATTTTCCTCGAAAAATCATCAATAAAAGTGAGCATATACCTTGAACCTTTTCCTTTGGACGGTTCGTGAGAAGGCCCCCAAAGGTCGGAGTGAATGTATTCCAATTTCTCCTTTGTCGTATGAATGGCGGTCGAAAAACTCACTCGCTTATGCTTCCCGAAAACGCAGTGCTCGCAAAATTCCAGATTTCCGGTACTTTGACCGCCCAACAAATTTCGCTTGCTTAAAATCGTCATACCACGCTCACTCATGTGACCCAATCTCATATGTCACAACTTCGTAATTTTCTCATCCGTAATCGAACTTGAACGGACAACAGCGGCAGAACTGAACGAGACGGGTTTTGTTTCGGGATTGGTTGTTGGAATCCAAACCGGTTTGGTTTGAACCGGATTCGGTTTTGGGTTGGAATTGGGTTGAACCGACCCGGTTTTTCTTGAACCGGGTTGAACCGGCGCGAACCGGGCCGGTTTTTCCTGAACCGGCGCGAACCGGGCCGGTTTATCCTGAACCGGCGCGAACCGAGCCGGTTTATCCTGAACCGACGCGAACCGGACCGGTTTTTGCTGAACCGGCGGGTTTTCTTGAACCGGGTTTGAACCCGATTTCTCCAAAATAATTGTACCGGCCTTTCCGGTAACCGTTGAGGCTTGCAAAAAATAAAGTGTACCAATGCGTTTCGCCTTCATGATTGTGAGGGCACCGATTGAAACGCGCATAACTCCACCTTCACTTCGAAACTTGCAACCTCTTTCTTCAAGCGATCCCAACGAGATAAGATTTTTCTTCAAATCGGGTATGTGCTTCACACCCGTTAACGTCCGAATTCGCCCATCATGAAACTTGAGCGATATTGTACCGGTACCGGCAATCTTGCAAGAATTATTATTTTCCATAATAACTCTCCCATCCGTAGGCTCGTACTTTACAAACCAACTTTGATTCGGAGTCATATGTTGAGATGCCCCCGAATCCATAATCCAACAATTCTCATCCTCTAAGCAATTATCGACAACGGAAAGCGAATCAAAATTGTCGATATTTGCTGAATTAGCCGATTCGGAACCTTTGCCACGATTATCCGCCGATTGCTTATTCTTCAATTTGTAACAATCGACCTTGATGTGGCCTTTTTTCTTACAATAATTGCAAATAATATTTGGATTATATTTACCCTTGGATTTCGACCGGCTTCTCCAATTTTTCGACGACCGATCCGATGACCGACCGCGATCCACAAACAAACCGGAACCCGTACCGGTTTTCTCGTTGGTTATCTCACCATCGATGTGAGATTTCGCTTGCAAATTCGATTTAACATCCTCAAGAGAGATTTTCTCCCTTCCATAAATCATCATATCTCTAAACCCCTTATATGAAGCGGGTAAAGAGCACAAAAGCAAAAGGGCTTGATCTTCATCATCCACCTTTGCGTCAATTTTGGCCAAATCATTAATAATCGACTCAAACTCCGAATTATGTTCGGACACGGAACCTCCCTCCGACATCCGGAGCGTATAAAGACGCGACTTTAACCGCAATCAATTCGTGAGCGACTTTTTCATATAAGTATTTTGTAATTTTTCCCACAAATCTTTCGACGTCTTTTCCTCCATAACCTCTTGCAATGTCCCATTGCTAAGGCATAATTGGACAATGGAGAGAGCCTTATCATTCATATCTCTCCATTTCTTGTCCGTTATCGCATCCGGCAAATTGTCTCTCCCAAAAATCGCATCTTTTACCCCATGACTGGATAAAATTGCCAACATACGAACTTGCCACAAGGCAAAGCTCGTCTTACCGTCAAACTTCTCAATATCAAACCGTCCCGACATTTCCATTAACCCAAAAACTAAAGTTCCTCCTTCGGTTTTGAACCGGTTTGTACCGGTTTAGGCAAAGCGTGAAATCCGGTAGAGATTTACGCGTAGAACCTCGCTCTGATACCAGATTGTTAGGATTTCTTGTCGGAAGCGTGAATTTTGACGTGGATTCGAGGCACCTTTTGGTGTCTTTAATGGTGGCCAAGAGAGAGAGAGAGAGAGAGATGAAGAGATGCAAAATGAACCCTTATCTTATCCTTTATGTCAAAGGTCTTAAATACATACTAAAAATAAAAGCCCAAATGAGCCCAAATATGCAATTAGGGGGTCCATTCAACACGTTAAATAAAAGTTATTTAATGGTGGATAATATTATCTATTTAATTTAGGATTTTATTTTTAGGTTGAATATTTCACTTTTAAGATTTATGTTAATCAGACGTAGAGATTATGCTAGTCGAAAGAATGCTAAATTGTTGGGGCTCGCTTTTTGTTGAATAAGAAGCTAATTTTCTTGTTGGTTAATGGTTATGTTATATTATTCTTGTGTCAGGTAGTTGTTGTACAACTCGAGGTGCACAAAACTTTCAAATTTAAAAATTTAAGTAATCTGCATTTGGAATTTGGGACAATGGTTGCTAATATTTATTATTTTTACAACAATTATAGAGACCGTACAACCAAATCCCAAATCAACCATGAAAACCCAAATTAGAAAATAAATAATGAGATCATGGAAATTTTCTTTCCTTATTTGATTTAAGGTATTTCAAGTTTGATGTATATTCCAAATACATCATCATGATTATACATGATTTTGATAATACATCTTAGTTGTTTGATTTGGTGTTTTTTAAATCATGTAAAGAAGAATCCATTGTTTGACTTTTTTTTTATGTAGATTCAGAATTTTAATTTTGATTCAAGTTAATTGTTTGATACTTGTAGAATATTTACATAAAATTGTGTATCAGTTCTTCAAAATTATTTTGTGCAGTTCAATTTATTTTATAAGTTATAAATCTCACACATATTACACATACAATTATTAAGACAAAACAAATAAGTACCATTAGTTGATATAAAAGATTAATTAAACAAAAAAAGAAATTAAATACAAGGCATTTAAACATAAAAAGAAAAAAAAATAATCCGAGCGATAGTATCTACCCTCTGGTTCTGATTGGAACCCTAATCCAGGGATTAACGCTACCATAGTACCTAGCTTCTCAATATCCTTCAGCCCTAATTCATAACAAAATAGAACCACGTAGTAGCTAACAGGCCCTAGCTGAATTCTGACCATCCCTATTACTACCCAAAGGGATCTCAGAACTTCATTACAACAAAAGAGACATGCTTCCACAAAAACAAAGAAAAGAAAAAAGAAAAAACTAGTCATCTGAAAGATAATTTTTTCAGGAATTGACCCAAATTTATTTATAAACATGGTGATTACTTAACTTCTTGATTAAACTGACTGTCAATTAGACGACAGCAGCAGAAATGCGCTCATCGGAGGCTTCCGCTTCCTCTTTGTCTTTTTTACCATCGTCTTCAAGCTGGATCAATGCGTCAATTTTTTTTCATTTCTTCAGTTGTCTGAATGCCCACAACGGAGAAGATTTCTTCTGCATCCTCTTTGTTTATCTTCTGTTTGTTCTCGATTTGGAGTTTCTCAATTTTGGGTGTCTGGATTCGCTTTCTCTTTTTTTTATTACAGTCTGATCAACTTCTTTGTACTTCACTTGCTGAGCTTTTTCCACTTGCGTGGCGTAGAGACCAGTGCGCTTGCTGGGGAGACGAGGTCTTCTTCTAACTGGCGGAGGAGGAGTCGGTTCCTCAAATAGATCGACGAGGATTTAGGTCAGATCGTCAGATTGAGGTGAGAGATAACAAGTGGAGGTGAGGGGGTGGAGGTATGGTGGGTTGGAGAGAGGGGGTTTTGAAGGGTGAGACAGCTGGGCCATAGTCGGGTGGACTAATATTGAGATCAAAGTCTAGGCCTTTCTTTGACTAGGATATAAGGCTCTCTTTGGGCTTGGCTTTAGTGGATGCAGATGGGCTCGATTTTAAAAAACCAAATGGGTCAAATGGAGGCATCCATTCAACTAATTGCAGTCCTTCTCCTCCAAGTGGTGATTCAGCCTTCATTGTTGTGCAATGGCTAGTTTTTCTCTGATTGACATCTGGTTGCGTGATTTGAGTTTGAAAAAGATGACCGTTGTGATCTGGTAAGTTTGAGCACGAGGTGGAGAGAAGCTTTTAGAACAGGTCATGTGGAATGGCGGGTGAAAAATCGACTCGATTAACCAAGTTATCTCGGTGAAAAACTACAGCAAAGCAGCCAACATTTTGTGAAAAAATTTGGAACGAGAAGTGATTTTTCTGGTACCTGACTGTCTTGAGGCTTGATTATGGCCAATTGTTCAATTGATGTAGAGGTGACTGGAGCTTTAGGCCTCCACACCTGATTCAGTCTTGCTTTCTTCCTCCAAATCAACTTCTCTCTGAGTTTATGCCTGAGATAATCCTTGGTAGGGGGAGGAGGAGGGTTGTCTGGTTCTTCAGGCGGCTTGTGAGGGGGGGTAGTTGGAGGGCTTATGATTGGTACACTTGAATTAGTAATTTCATTGTTGCTTTGATGGGTGGTGCTATTAATATTATCAGATTTTGATGATTCGAATTCACTGTCAAACGCTCTTAGATCGGGATCATCAGAGCTGCTAAAATCACCAGGGATGAATTCTCGGACATCCCAATCGACATGAAAAAAGATCGTTCTTTCTCCACATCCTTCTTTGTAATTCATGGAGTAAGAAATTTTGTCGGGGTGCACATCGAACCGACATTGGAATATCTCTAAACATTCCTCTCTGAGGGCCATACGGCCCTATTGTTAGTGGTTTTCCAAAGCCACGAACAATATTAGTCATGTCATCTGTGTTATAGCAGTGAAGGGGTGCATTTTCCACTCTTTTCTTGGCATCAACAATGGAGTGGTTATGAGTGGTACCAGTATGAGGCGTGACTATTTCAGTACTATAGATTATATCCTCAACTCTGATATCACCCAAGCTAACCACATCATCTCTCAGCTGGATGGATGAGCAAATGCGGACAAAGCTCTCAGGGAAGTAGGGAAGGAATTGAAAATCCGGTTCATACCTACACACAAAGAGGCGCTGCAAGAAGCGATTCAAGTAATCAGCATGATGAGGTGCAACGACTCCTGTATTGATGGTGAAGATAGCAGATCGGAGTAAGTATTCATTTTCCTGCCTTAATTGAACTCTGGAAGGTAAATGAAGTTCAATTTCATCGTCACGATTGAGGTCATTTGGGTGTATTTCCATGGTTTTGGTCTTAATCGCACAATGAGGAATGGGTGGTTGTGGAGAAGGTGTTTTGATTTTGTATGATTTGGCAATGTGTCCAAGACGTTTGTATTTATAGCATCTAATGGGCTCCCTGCAGTCCCATATGAGGTGATCTGCAGCAAGACATTGAAAGCATGCATCTTTCTTTTTGGATTTTTGAGATTTTGCATCATCAGCAACAGTGCGATAATGAGTAGGTATTTGTGAATCAGATTTGGGGTTAAAATGGCGGTAATGTGTGTTTTCAGAGGTAAGCGATTTTTGTTGATTGCTCGTTCGCTTTTTAGATCTCTAAACTGTTGTTCTCAGTTTGATGATGTTTAAAACAATTCCGAATTACTAATAATATTTTGAGTATCATGAATTAGTGTAGATAAATCACAAGTTCAAGAAAGATGTTCTAAGAGTAATCTTCAAGACGGACGCGACGCCCTTTGTTCAAAGGAGTCAGGAGTCATGGAGTTCTTATTTGGAGCTCTTTATATTTTTGTTTGATTTTTGGATCGAAACATAAAAATGGAGCAAAGCAACAAAGATGGGCCGAATCAGCCCGGAATTTGCTGGTATGTCTTCAGTATTTGGGCCATAACTCTCACACCGTAGATCATATGAAGGAGTGTGATATGACTATAGAAAGATAACAGAGCGAGTCCGAAACGGAGATCTTGATAGCAGACAAAATCTGGACAGATTTGGCAAATATAGTAAAATTTGAAAAACGAAAATAAGGGGCAAAAATTCAGATCTCTCTCTTGCTGGTGTTTAAGAAAATTTACTCAATATTCTTTAGTGAGATTAGAGAGAAATTAGTGAGTGAGTTAGTTGTTGTTATTTGATTGAAAGAAATCGTTGTAAGTTTTATTTCATCGCTTCGCTCCGAGTTGTTGTAAAGCGAACGGTGAATCGTGGTCTTGTAAAAGAAATTACTATTTGGATTAGTGGAATCAAGGAGCCGAAAGGCATACCCGGAGAGTAGGCGCTCGCGAACGCGGTAAGCGCCGCTAGTGAGAACGGGTGGTTATAGTAAAAGCAACCACCTAGCCGAACTTCGTCAACATATCTGGTGTCCATCAAATCCACACTTCCGCACGAAATTAGGCCAGTTTAACCCCCCTATAGGCCTCCAGTAAACAACAATTGGTACCAAAGCAGAAATATAGACCGTTTCAAATTTCATTTTGAAACAACGTGTATTTTCGATCTATGGCAATACTTCAGACAAATCGACTACACGTCTTTTATCCGGAGAAACTCAACGGCAAAAATTGGAATCTGTGGAAGAGATGTATGGCAAACGTGTTCGAGCTGTATGGTCTTCGTCAGGTAGTTGAAAACAGTTTTACCATAGAACTTGTAAAAGATAGTACCACAGTTCAGACTGACTTGACCAAAACCAATATCACACTTGACATAATGGCACAGAATTTAATTCTCACAAATATGGTAAATAATTTTTCGGTTATTACAGATGGTTGTATTAATTCCCATCAAATGTGGCGAGCCCTCCTAAATCGATTTGAGGGAAATATTTAAATGAAGAGTACCAAATTAATGGGACTCGAACAACAATTTGACTCTTTCCGGATGATCGAAGGTGAATCCGTCGAGGATATGTATACTCGTATGTCGCATATCCGAAACGAATTTACCGCTTTAGGAGAGACCCCAACAAATTCTTGAGTTGTAGGAAAATTAATCAGGGGAATGCCGCAAAGCTAGGAAGCGCTTCGAGTTTCATTGGAGATGATGATGGCGACGCAAGAGATCGGGCCAGAAGATCTAATCAGTTACATCCAGAACTACGAAGCCCGACTCAACCAAACAGACTCTCAATCGGCAAGGTAGATCTAGATCCCACTCTTCATTCTGTTTTAGAAGAGGTAAGGTTCCTAGTTCCAATCAATTAATTAAAAATGTAGAACCCGGAACCCGCGATGAACTAGAAAAAGAATTGAAAAGGCTTCAGGCGTCTCTTATTAGTACCCAAGAACTTCTCATTCTTTCCGAAGTCTCGGTAAGGTCGTATAAGGCACAGATAAAAGAATTTGAAAAATTAAACTTAATTAACAATAATAACTTAATCGAAGATCACTTAAATAAGAAGCTAAATAATTGTGTTTGTGAAAAATTAAAAACTGAAATAAGCCATCTAAAAGTCTATGTTGTAAGTTTAAAAAGTAAAAATAAATCTCTCAAGTCTGCTTGTGCCAGAAATGTCTCGAGCAAATTTGATTTAAACAACATATTAATAGGGTAAAAACCGAACGACAAATCTGGTCTAGGATTTAAGAAGGAAATCGGTACTAAACCCGATCCTTCAAGACCTAAAGATCAAAAATAAAAAAAGGGAGCTCAGAAGTGCATTTATGTACCGAGACTATTATAAGGGTAAAAGTCCTAAAAGTCGAACTTTTAAAAGGTTTAGTAATAAAAACAATAGGTTTAACTATTTTCACGATTGGCGGCAATCATGAAAATAACCTTGGTGTTACAACCGAACGACTTTATAGAAGAGGTCCTAATGGTTATTTTTATGAAATAGTCGATACACATGTCCCGATGAAGATTCAATATAATGAATCACAAAATCGAGCTCCCAAATATTACACTAAAGAACATCCAAAACAATATTTTTCAAATTCAAACAATTTTGCAAAATCAAATAATTTTTCAAAATCAAAGAATTTTGCAAAGTCCAACAATTTTTCAAAATTAAATGTTTTAGTGCCAAGTCGACCGAACCGAGTCTAAGAATAGCCGAGTTTTCTTTTCACTGTAAAAATTATTTCGTGAAGAGTACTGATAATACCTCGAGCCTCACTTGTACGTTTTGTAACTATTGTTGCAAAATATGTCATATATCCTTGGAGTGCCCTTTGTGCAAAACAAGTACTTCACCGAAGTACATGTGGTTGTGGAAAGATAGAAATGTTGATAGAAACTCGTCATTAAATGAGGAGAAATCGAAGTCCACCTAGATGCTTTGATTTCCCCCCAATTTAAATTAGCCATATTCTAAGGGAGAGTTGTGGTCAAGTTTTGCCTTGACAGATCTAACTTGTGGGTCGAGAACGTTTTTGTTTTAGATACAGGAAATTTGAGCAACTTGACGGGAACAAGAGAAATGTGGACAATCGACACGACTTTTATCATGTTGCAAATAAAGCCAAATGGAGAATTGGTCGAGTCACTCATTGGATTGAAGTCAACGATATTTTCGCCAAGTCACGAGCATCTTCTCATTTTTTTCGATATTTGGTCGAGGTTATGTAATTCTTGTCAAAACTTAATTCTCATTTTTATCTCATTATAAATTATATTTCGATGCTTTATGTCTTCTTCTCGATTTTCTTTTAGAAACCATTATTTTTGAACTTAATTTAAAATATTATATGTATGTTTCAAAAAATATAACAGAGATATTTTTTTTTCAAATGTAGAACTTTGTCTTTATGAAAATTTGTTGCAATTTTTTTTAACGGGTTATTGGATTAAGGGGGAGCATCTATTTAGTGGAAGCTCTGTTCTCTCGTTTGATGTTCCTTTTGATTGTTTTCAAAAAGGGTGAGAAGATATAAAATACTGTGTATTTTTCGGAATTATTTTGAAAATCATCAAAAAGGGGAGTTTGTTGTTCTCGGTTTGATGATGTTTAAAATAATTCCGAGTTACTAATAATATTTTGATTATCATGAATTAGTACAGATAAATCACAAGTTCAAGAAAAACGTTCTAAGAGTACTCTTCAAGACGGACGTGACGCCTTTTGTTCAAAGGAGCCAGGAGTCATGGAGTTCTTGTTTGGAGCTCTTTATGTTTTTGTTTGATTTTTGGATAAAAAAACATAAAAATGGAGCAAAGCAACAAAGATGGGCCGAATCAACCCGGAATCTGCTGATATATCTTTAGTATTTGGGCCATAACTCTCGCACCGTAGATTATATGAAGGAGTGTGATACGGCTATGGAAAGATAACAGAGCGGGCTACAACTTTCCTCCTTTAAGAAATTTCAAATTCAGCATCTAAGTGAGTCAGAAACGGAGATCTTGACAGTAGACAAAATCTGGACAGATTTGACAAATATAGTGATATTTGAAAAACGAAAATAAGGGGCAAAAATTCATAGCTCTCTTGCTGGTGTTTAAGAAAATTTACTCAATATTCTTTAGTGAGATTAGAGAGAAATTAGTGAGTGAGTTAGTTGTTGTTATTTGATTGAAAGAAATCGTTGTAAGTTTTGTTTCATCGCTTCGCTTCGAGTTGTTATAAAGCGAACGGTGAATCGTGGTCTTGTAAAAAAAAAAAATATATTATTTAGATTAGTGAAATCAAGGAGCCGAAAGCCATACCCGGAGAGTAGGCGTTTCGGGAACGCGGTAAGGGCCGCTAGTGAGAACGGGTGGTTATAGTAAAAGCAACCACCTAGCCGAACTTCGTCAACATATCTAGTTTTCATCAAATCCACACTTCCGTACGAAATTAGGCCAGTTTAACCCCCCTATATGTCTCCAGTGAACAACATAAACTACTGTTCATTTGTCATTTGTAAGGTCTGAGTTGTCGTAATTGGAGCCTTCACTCAAAACTTGAGCATATGATTTTTTGAATTTAGGAAAATGAGGAGGGGAGGTTCCGTGTTGTAGGAGAGAAGGAATTAGGAGGGGAGGAGGCGTCTTCTCTGCTGCACCGTTTCTCCAGACAAGTAGTATTCTTCTAGTTGGAGGTTGAGGAGGAACATTCGCCTTCTGAGTCGCCTATGAAATCCTCTTCTGTTTCGCCTTTTGTTTCGCTCTTCTTATCATGTTGTCAAATTATATGAGATATTATATCATAATGATTTTAAAAAAATCTTCATTTACAAAACCCCTCATCCATCCATTTTTCCATCTAATTGATTGTTAAATTTTTGAAATTCTCATTTTGCCCTTTGGTAAAATATTTTTTTTCAAATAATTTTCTTAAATAATAATTTTCTAATATTTTCTGAAAAAATTATTTTATCAAATTTATTTAAAAAAAAAAATCTTAAAAAAAATTCTGAATTTTATAAAAAATAATGGAATTTAAATAAATATTTCCCGACACCCTACTCACAATCCGACTCATTTTACAGCATTCCATTCCACGAACTCCCCCCCTTCCTTAATTTCGCCCCCAAACCCTAACCCTAACCCTAACCCTAATGGCGGACCTCCAAATCGTCGGCTGCCACGCGCTCTTCTTCGACGACGACGCCAGCGCCAACTTCGTCAACTCCGACGCTGCGCTGGTCGCGTGGGCCGCCGACTCGTCGCTGTTGATCGACCGATACGACGCGCGGCACCTGCTGGAGCGTGTGCCTCCGAGACCGAAACCTGGCTATGTGTATAAATCCGATGAGGAGGTTGCTGAGGAACTTGTGGCGGATCGTGAGAGATTCCTTGACCTGCCCACTGATGAATTGCCCTCCAATGGTTTGTTCCTTTTTTTGATCTTCTGTTATTACTGTTCTTATTTTTTGTTTCATTTTTTGGGCTAAATAGTTGAATTAAAATACTTTGCATATTGTGTAGTTGAACATTTTGAGTCTTTGAATGAACAAATTAGCAGTGAAAAATGGTATTGTATCTCAATTTTGAAAGTATGCAGGGTGGATACTGTAAATTGGTGAGCAATCTGTCACGGCTTCAAGTAAGACATTATATATATTATATATCTTTATCTCTTGGTCGTACCCCCTTTTACTAGCTTAATTTACCAATATTATACCTTTTTAGACCTCTCAATACCTCCACTAACATTTCATTTCTCACACTCTTCTTTTTTCAGACACAGAAGTGGAAATTCAAGACCAAGGCACATATACATCTGTTCCCTTTTCTTATGGAAGTACTGGAGAGGAACAAAAGGATGGTTCTGATTCCAAAATGGTCGTGTCCAGTTCGATCTACCGCCCTCCTTTTTCATTGCCTGAAAGCTTAACGAACCATCTGGTAAGTAGAGCAGTACTACGCGTGATAAATTAACAAAATTCCATTTACCATATGATAGATAAAATGACATTTATTTGTAGATTATTTGTATAAATTCTCTGTCCAGTTGATTATCTCTAGAATTTTCAATGCGTGGAGCTGAGATGAAGTGTTGTTAGCACACTGTGATGTGACTGTCAAGTAAGCTAAGTACACACAGGTGGGATTAAACTATGTTGTCAAATAAACCCGACCACTAAACCCTAATATTTACAATGCCTCCCTATAACTCAACACAATACCCAACACCATTCATTATCAATTCGACTAATATTCTTTTTAGTTCATTATCACCAATCCTAACACAATTCATTTTTCTCTCTCCTCTCTCTCTCAGCCCCCTTCAGAAAAGACGCATCAAATCATCTCAAGAACTGCGAAATTCGTGAGCCAGCACGGCGGCCAGTCCGAAATCGTGCTAAGGGTCAAGCAGGGCGACAACCCCACTTTCGGCTTCTTGATGCCGGACCACCGCCTCCATCCCTACTTCCGTTTTTTGGTGCAAAACCCTAATTTGTCCAAAACGGAGCAAAACCCTAATTTGTCAGAAACGGAGCGTGGTTCTGACGGAGGCGCGTTGTCTCTCCTCGGTTCTGTTTACGGTGAGGACGATGATGACGGTGATGATGATGTCATCGCCCCTCCCTCAAACCCTAACCCAAATCCCAAGATAATTGAAAATGATGAAAAGAACGATAACCCTAAGGGCGTGGGAACAAAAAATGGAGATCTCCAGTCCAAAGAAAAGATTCTTCCGAAGCAAGTTCTGACCAAGAACCCTTTGATAGTCAAAGTCAAAGAGCCGGTCAAAGTCAAAGAGCCGGTTGTGAGAATGATGGAGCCGGACTCGGCGATGAGGAATGCGATGGAGAAGATCACGGAGTTTGTTTTAAGAAATGGGCGGGAGCTTGAGAAGGTGTTGATCGAGCAGGATAAGAAGACGAACAGGTTTCCGTTCTTGGTGGAAAGTAATCTGTACCACGCGTATTATCTGAAGGTTCTAGAAGAAACTAAAGAGGTATGTTTGTATGATAAAAGTAGATCTTTTATTATAGGGGAATTTGCAAAAGAAACCCCTATATTATCCCTAAATTGCAAAAAGCCCCCCCCCCCCTATTGGAAATTGCAAAAAAAGGCTTTTTTGTAATTTAAGGATAATGTAGGGTTTTTTTGCAAATTTCCCTTAATTATTTGCTTGTATTTAAAAATACTTTTAAGCTCCACTCGTTGTTATGTTTTGTCTATTCTTTTAGTTGCACTGGAAAGGTTTCTATGGATTTTTAATCTTGGTAGTTTGGGTGACTCGTAGGTTTCTAGTTTTTGGTACTTTGTAGTTTGTTTCTCTCATTTAATACTTTGCATTAAAAAAATTCCTTTTTGCTATCTTTGTTGAAAAAAATCCCTTCGAAGTTCTAACTTCCATTCTTCATCATATTTTATTTGTATTTTTGGTTTATTTTGAGGTACTTTCTGTTATTGGATTCTTTTGAGTTTGTTCTTGCTTTTATATTTCTCTAATAGTTGTACTTGATTTTAAGCGGATTTAATATTTTTTTCCCTCATTTATTGAGGTTTCTTTTGTAAAAAAAAAGTGTGCAAATGATGGTTACACTTGATCTCAGAAATCAACAGGTAAGTATGTTGACAATTTCTTGACTGATGCACTATATTCTTATTTCATTAATTCGCCATCTATTTATTTTGTTTTTTCAATTTTTAATCGTAATATTAACCGTACCTTCATATTTTCTCTAATTTTCTTCATATCTTGCGGTTTGTTTTCCTTTGATATTCAATGAATACCAGGCTTGAATGCTTTAATTTTTAGCTGAAAGAAAATATAATTATTGAAGTATTAGCCTTTAGAGAGTAGAGGCTAAATGCTGATCTCACCCAAACTTCCCTTTTTTCCTAAACATCTTCACAGGGCAAAAAATCAGAACAAAGCTCCAAAACGGATCCCAAAACTAAAACCCGAACCCGGTCTCCTTCATTAGAACCCCAAAAACGCGAGAAATTCAAGATGGTTCTGTCCAAACCCTCAAAACCGGATCAGGGTCCGGCCAATCAGAATCGGCCACCTGTTATGACCACACAGGAGGCCGCAGCCATAGTCCAAGCGGCCACTCGAGGCAAGAGCCCTTCTGTTTGGTCTCAAGCAGTAAAAAAGGATCAGGGTTTGAATGAAAAAGGAGCCGTTAGTAGAACGAGTGATGATGCGTGGATTTCTGAGACGATTAAGAAAACTGCTGCTTTGGTGTCTGCTGATGTGGCACTTTCTCTCTCTAAGGAGAGTAAGGAAGAGAAGGTCAAAGCGGAGAGGCTGAAGAGAGCTAAGGTGTTGTCTAGTATGATAAAGAGTAGTGGTGGTGGGCCCCACTTGTCTGAGTTGCTTAATAAGGTTACTAAAGTAGATGAGAATGGAGGAGAGACGAGTAAGAGAGAGAAAGTAGAGAGAGAAGGGAGTGAGAAGGAGAAGTCTGAAGTTATGAGGCGGCATGATGGAAGCAAGCATGAGTCAAAGAACTACAGAAAGCGCGATGATTCTTCAGATGCTGAAGAGAGAGAAAGTAGTGAGAGAAAAAAGAGAGATGGACCCTCTGATGAAAGGAGGTCGCATAGAAAGCATCATAGTTCTTCGGACGAAGAGAGGGAAAGAAGAGAGAGAAAGAGGGAGAAAGAGGAAGAGGATAGGTATAGAAAGAGGCGGCGTCATAGTAAAAGAGATTATTCTGATTATTCGTCTGAAAGTGAAGAGGATAGGCACCGTAAGAGATCACACAGGCATGAGCACAGAAAATCTAGCGAGAGAAGAAGAGAGGATGAGAGAGAGGGAAGCACAAGTAATATAGGGGAGAAGCGTGAACAATCAACTGATGTACCGGATGAGCTTAGAGCTAAAATCAGGGCTATGTTGCTACAAACCTTTTGAATTTATGCTGATGTGTAAATGTCATTTATGAACATGTGATTCAGAGCTTATTATGTAATTTGATTATATGTATATTACTTTCCAATTAGATGATATTATATTTTGCTACAAGTTCCTCATCTTTTGAGCATGTAACAAGGCTTGTTGGATATAGAAGAGTTTTGTAGTGATAATATAGGGTATTTGTTGTAGGGATTCAGATTTTGAAATGTGCAATTCGGTTACGAAGCAGTATCTATTGAAAAGAATATTTGGATGTGATTTTCAGTAAACTTCTATAATTCGACAAGATGCAGTATCTATTGAAAAGAAAATTTGGATGTGATATTCAGTGAACTTCTATAATTTGAGAGATGATACACATCCGAGTGCCAGAGGCTCAAATAGGATATATGAAACCACCACGATAAAAAAATCGAGGCTCAAATAGGTTATATGAAAACATCATAAGAACCACAAAAAACAATTTTATTTCAAGAATCAAGGACATTGTTTTTCTACATTAAGCAATACTAGCATCATCATTTCTTATAAGGCCACCTAGATCCGCTGCAACCATGAAAATACAAAATCCATGCTTATATATATATTGTTAATTATATTAAATTCTTATTTTAAATATGATCCTACATATGTATATAAATATTTTAATATTCCATAATTGGAAAATCTGTTTTAGCTCGTTGGAAGGAAAACTCAAAATTAGTCAAGATGATTTGTTAATTAGAATCATGAGAACAAAATGTTAAAATTAAGCCGGGTAATTAAAGCAGTTATAACAAAAGTTATAATTAAGCTGAATACCAAAGCAATTATAATAAAACATGTTCATAGGGTAGGTAATTTTAGATAATTTGTCGAGAGTCAGCTGAAAAAAAAAAACTATAAATAGGCCACAATTCATTGAATATCATAAGAAATTAAAATCGATAAAAAAACTTCAGATGCTTCATCAATATTTGTTAAAAGTTAGAAATATCATATAATACTCATAATAATTTAATCAGCTCAATGGAACTCCCGTTTAAATTCACAGTGGAAGAGAGAATAGAATTCATACCGTCACTCGAACTTGGGTCTTTTCCAAAGTTGGCAAAGTGACTTACCACTTGAGGTAAAAGGTATATTGAATATATACTGTCATTTATTTGGCAATTTATAATATTTGAAAAATGGTATAATCAACAAATGAAAAGACATGAATGAATGGCTAAAAAGTATAAAATATGATGGGCGGTATTTAGGAGGTGTTTAAGCGGGAGATGAGAATATTTTCCCCTAATATGGTCTTTTCCAAAGCATGACACCTTTTGTATCTTCCTTCTTGAAAGCATTTTTTCCGCCATGAAAGTTCTCTTCGTAGCGCTTTTGCCCTTAATCTTTCCTTCATTAGTCTTTCCATCGATTATTGACAGTAGTTCTCTAATTGCGCATAGTTCTAGTATTATTTTAACCTTTTTTTCTAACTCAACTTTTAGCTAGTTTAAGTAACATTCTGTCTTACTTCATACAAATTTATTTACAATAAAAAGTTTGAAACTAACATCGTAACAACCTTATTCTCTACAAAAACACCAAACAAGTTTTTCAAAATGGTATATTTGCAAGAAAATTAAACTAATTCCAATCAAAAGGTCTGTTTTTCCAAACAAGTATTCACATATATTCTTAGGCTAATACCCTGCTTTTATCCATAGCTCGTCGAACTTTTGTGTAACTCGACTAATGAAGCATAGACTCCATTTTTCATACCAATTAGAGTCTCATGCCTTCCTTTCTCTACAATCAATCCATTCTTCAAAACTGTAATTGTATCGGCCCCTTTAATAGTAGAAAAACGGTGAGCCACCACAATGGTGGTACGATTGACCATAACCCCATCCAACGCCTCCTGTACCACATGCTCTGATTCAGCATCTAGGGCACTTGTAGCCTCATCAAGTAACAGCACTTTAGGGTTTTTCAAAATAGACCTAGCTATGGCTATACGTTGCTTCTGACCTCCTGATGTTGAAAATAATAAAACATAGATAATTATTTCATTAGTTAATTCTCTAATGAAAAGACTTGCATCAAAAATGTTTTAGTACTTAGTAGCATTACCAACTGTAAGTTAAAGAGGCGTCATTAGATGAAGCACAAAAGCATTACATTTTGTTAAAAAAGCAGTAATTTTAGATAATAATTTCTTTTCATCTGTACCTGACAGTTGTATCCCTCTTTCTCCAACCGAAGTATCGTACCCTTCAGGCAGACTTGATATGAAATTATGTGCATTGGCTATTTTGGACACTTGAACTACCTCTTCTTCAGTTACCTCTCCTTGCTTCCCGTATGATATGTTGGCACGGATCGTGCCGTTGAAAAGCACTGGTTCTTGGATCACCAAACCTATTTGTTGTCTAAACCAACTAAGTTTTAGAGCTTGTATGTTGGTACCATCCAATAGGATTGAACCAGAATCTGGGTCATAGAACCTCTCCAGTAGGGATATTACTGTAGATTTCCCGCAACCGCTTTCCCCGACTATAGCAACAGTCTATGAAATGTCAACAAAAGTTGTTCAGAGATGAGAGGGGAAGGGACTAACATAATGAATGTATAGTTGTGGGAATTAAATAAATTTCATTCAAACAAAAGTGTGGAAAACAAAGATCAAGTCAGTTCCAATTTTCTAACAACATAAAACTTCTTTCTTAAAAAAAAAGAACACACAAAAGCATGAAACTTAATTTTGTACAGAGATGATTAGATATATTCAGTTCATATCCAATATTTGCTTCCATTAGTATAAAAGAAAAGATTGACTTATTTTCCTTCTTGACGGTTGCATCTATTGGGTGAGAGACAGTTTTCATGTTGTTACATTAAAACTTGAATTAGTTAGACCTCTCTATCATACCAGTATGGTCATTGTGATGCTAAAATTCATAACTAATCGATAATATAGAGAGCTATTATTAGGGGTGAAAACGGGTCGGATATTATCCGGACCGGATCCGAAAAATATTTGGATCCGAACGGATCCGGATCCGGGTCTTTTATTCGGATACGGATCTGGATAAGGTATTAGATTTTGGTGTCGGATCCGGATTCGGATCCGGGTAATATCCGGATCCAGATACTATTCAAAAATGAGTACCCGTTTTTTACCCATATAGGAATCCATTTTTTGACACATTTTGTATTCATTGAACTTTCTATAAAATTAGTTATACACATCTTAAAATATCTATTAAATTAATAATTATTAATTTAAAAACATAATAAAATATTATATAAATGAAATTTATGATATTTTTCTTACATATTCATACATTTTTGATATTTTTTGATATTTTTTTATAGTTTTATCAAATAGTTGTAATTTTTATCCAGTAAAGTATGTTGTTTTATTAAAATTCAAATTTTTTTTTGTGTATAATGATATTTGAGAATTATAAAATAAATATTTATATTAAGTACTAAATATCTGTTTAATTATCTGTATAAAATCCGGATATGTATTCTTATCCGAAATATCCGAACCGTACCGTATCCGTTTAAGATCTAAACCGTATCCGGATCCGGGACGTTCCGTATCCGGAAAAAAATATGGATACGGATATGGGATGACCACTATCCGGACCGGATCCGGACCGTTTTCACCCCAAGCTATTATACATGTTATTCGTCATATAAGACTGATATGCATCAATAGACCTTCTGTCATGTCACTCTTAAGATATTTAGTGCATACAATTATAACCTTTTCCAAAGAGAGGCACAAATGTTGTAATTAAATAAAGCACAACAGTGAGAGAGAATCAGATTTGTGCATACCTTACCAGAGGGAGCAATCAGGGATAAATCGGTAAATATTTGGACATCAGGGCGCAATGGATATTTGAAGCTAACATGCTGTAGTTCAATCTCACCTCTCACATCTGACAAGACAATGCCTTGTTCACTGCTCGAGTCAATTTTGGATGCACGGTCAAGGATAGAAAATATAGAACTAGCCGATTCCTTGGCTTTGGCCGAATTGGATCCTAATGCACTTGTTTGAGACACTCCAATAGTGGTCATTAGTAAAGCAAAGAATACCTATTTTGTAAATTATAAAGTAGATGGATCAAAAGATGATCATACTGTAACAGACTCGACTGGTTTTGTAAGGAACTGATATGGTACGTAACGTAATTTTTCCTTTTATTTCATAAAAACGACAAGCCCCAATTGTAGACTGCAAATCAGTACTAACAAATAAAACCAACATAAAGATCTTAGCTAACAGTATGAATCCTAATCGGGTTGGTATAGAGTCTCGAGAAAATAATCCTGGGTTGATAAAAAAAATTTACGTTGGAAGACAATATCTCATAAAAATTTGGGATGGTCAGAAGCCCATTGATTCATTCTTTTTTTTTTTTTTTTTGAGTTTCAATCTATATTTGATGTGGGTTGAGAGACTTTGTTAAATATGCGCTAAATAAGATTATGTTTGTTGAGGCTTGAACCCATGACCTCTTGGTTAACATATAATAGGGCATTTGCTCATTGATTCATTCTTTGGATCCGGTTGGCTGTTATTTTTACATAAAATTTAAAAAACAGTATCCTCCAACCTCCATTATGCGCATGTTACAAGAAAATACACATAATGTAAGAAAGAGAGTTTCTTTTTTTTGTAATTTAAGCGGAACCATACAGCAAGGCTAGTATCATACACCAGTACACAATGAGTAGGCGAAATAAAGCAAGATAAACAAAAAACAAAACCCCAACCGCTATTGGTCCCTTGCCTTATTCTTTGTTTTGCAAAGAATCGTGTGAGACTTTTAGTATCCTAATTAGTTTGTACGATACCAATATTGAAGATTGCAATCATTGATTGATGGAAAAAATATAGTTTTTTTATAATTCCTCATTCGAAAGGACAGTTTTTCAAACATGTTATCAAGAAGAACTAGACCAACAATTTCTCAAGAAAATTCAGATCAAAAGGAGTCAATACTTACTCTGAACACTTCAGTGAAAGTGGCTGAGCCATTATGCATGAATTGGGCACCGACATAGAAACACAATGAATAAACCAAATAGAGCATCATAAAAGAGAAACCGAAACCCGAACCGCTAATAATCCCTTGTCTTATTCCCTGTCTCATAGGCAGCTCGCATTTCTTATAGTATGTATCCATTACCCTCTTCTCTGCACAAAATGAAGCAACTGTACGTATACCGCTAACAGCGCCATTTGCAACCTGACTCGCTTCTTCATACATCGCCTACATAAAAAATTGCACATACACTTATTATATTCATCCATTCATCTTGGTGTTCTTATAAAATTCCAATTATAGGGATGTAATTCATAAATGGTTCTTTTTCTCGTTCGAATTTTTAGTTTAATCAATTAGAACATATTTTCCATGTTCTTATTTGACAAATAATTGGGGAAACTAGTCGAAATGGCCTACCTTGGCATCTGCACTAAAACCATGGAGAAATTTTATTTGTGCGAAGCCCTGCAGGCCAGCTAATGGAATCACCACAGTTACAATAAGTGCTAGCTTCCAATTAGAGACCATTGCTATCAGAAAGCCGGTTATTACAGTAACAACAGTCTGAACATACAGAGCTAAGTTGTCTCCTACAAGGCGTCGCACATTTGCTGCATCAACTGATAGCCTCGCTCCAATTGTTCCACTGAAACAGAAAACTAAATTAATCATGAAGGAGAACAAAAACCTGATTATTTACTTGAATGAAAAATGAAAACCCTACAAATATTTTTTTTTGCATTCATGCTAGAGCATCTCATGAAATGACTCCTAAAGTGAAAAGAAAGTCTGCACATAACTATAAAGTCTCCCAAAGAAACATTGGCAATTAATGAAATAATAGTCCTACCGTGTGTATTGAGATTGAAATACTTTCATACTTAAGTGGTCTACTATCTTCAAGCTCTTATGCCCTTCTTTAAGATATCTTACAGTAGGGACTCAATGGAGACAACCCCTCAATGGAAATGGACCAAAGATGGAAGATTTTCAACAGCGGCCACATACCATGCTCTCATAGATCCGGGGCTACGAAGCCAATGGAACCAAAGAATTTGGAAATTGAAATGCCCCTCCAAGGTCCGCTTTTTCCTATGGATTGCCCTTCACAACCAGCTGCTCACGGTTGATAATCTTGCCAAAAGATGCTGGCCACACGTTCAAATGTGTGCAAATTGTAACTCGCACATAGAAACAAGGGACCACTTACTAGTAAAGTGCAGTTTTGCTAAGAGGATTTGGGCTCAGGTTGACAACGAACTATCTCTCTCTCGCTTGATCAACTCGAACTCGGTTCTAGACCTATGGAACAATACGCGGCGAAATCTACGAAAAGATCGTCAACGAAGTAAATGGGATGCCGTATGGGCTTCGTGCCTCTGGGAGACTTGGAAGGAGCGCAACCGACGAATCTTCACGGGCGAAAGGACGACGTCCGCACGAATCTTCACAAAGGCAAGCACACAAGCACAGGAGTGGTTACGGTATTGTTAGGCTTGCCCATGAGCCTAACTTAAGGGCACCATCTCTGGATCCTGATTGTAATTTACTTTAGGTGGAGGTCAAGCACTTCCCCAAATCTTTTGTAAATGTAAACCGGTTTAATGAATGAAAATTATGAGTGGTAGGCAATTGCCCGCCCTCCATCAAAAATAAAAAATGTCTCGAGTATTTTAGGTAGTTGGTTAGAGTCCTAGCAGATACATTGAGATATAACATAAATTAAAATAGATGAAAGATTCTCCTAAGATTAAGATTATGTTAATGACTAGGATTAATGGCTATTTTGACTAATGATGTAATCCTTCCTATTATCCTGTAAATAGGACTATTATGAACATTGCATTCCATGTCAGCTCTAACATCCACTCACCTGGAATTAGAAGGCTGATCAAACCAAGCTATTTCTTGGTGTACAATCTGTTCAAATGACAAAGCACGGATCCTCTCTACCAACTTTCCTCCAGCAATACCAAACATGAAAAATTCTATCGGAGAAAAAATCAATGCGGCCGCACCAAGTAACACATACATCAGAGTCCAAAATCTGACATCTTTTTCTAGCTCATCAGGTGGCTCGAATAAGGAGGTTATGGAACTTGAGAGCAATAGGCCAAGTATTGGGAAAAGTACACCATGAACCATTGCAGCTAAGGAGCCCAGTATGAGAATTGGAAACTCAGGTTTATTTAGAGAGATCAAACGGGTTAATGCAACCTTTTTTGGTGTAAGAGAACCAGTGACTTCATTTTTGTTGTCCTCAGTGTCGGCATTTTCCTGTAAACACATGGTTCTTAATGATCAAATAGGTTAAAACAAATTTAATATGTTTAATTGGGACCAATTGGTATGTACCAGCTATAGTACCAGTATGATATCTACGCATAACGGTGCCTAATTTGAGATTTATCTCAATTAGGCTCTAGTCCATGCTTAGAACATCACAAACAATATAACACGTGTGCCTAATTTGAGATTTATCTCAATTGGGCTCTAGTCCATGCTATGAACATAACAAACAATATAACACATTAACATAACACAAACGATTCATCAACACAAAATAATGATAAATAAATTAAACATTTGCAATCAAAATAAATAAAATAAACAATTTATCAATATCTAGCCATGAAGATTTTAAACCCTTTGTTACATACCTTAAAATTAGTTGAGCCAGGCAGAGCAAACGAAAGAGTGAGTGAATGCTTCCTCCCACTCCCTACGGAAGACACTCTACTCACCGATTTCTTTGTCGTGGTAAGAGTTTCAGAAGAAGTTGTCTCCTCTTCTTCTTGTTGTTTTATCTCTTGTAGTTTGATGAGTTGGGAATATGAACCTTCGGGGTCTTTTATCAGCTCCGCATGAGGGCCTGTTTATCATTTGTGAGTTCATAACTTTAGGGTTAGTTTACTGTTAATTTTGCTGGTTTATGCTATATATTTGTGTGTACTCACCTTCAAAAGGAATAAATACTCTAATGAAAAATTCAAAGAAATAAATGAATAATCGTGAACACACCTTTAGTTCTCTTTTTCAAATAATTGGTATGTCTCATGAATGTTATGTTACTGAAATATAAAAATTGTGCTTAAATGAAATAGGAACTTTAAAATAGCCGCAAGATACAAAACCTTGTTCTACTACTTTGCCACGATACACAACAGATATAATATCAGCATTTTTCACGGTACTTAGACGATGTGCCACCAAAATGGTAGTCTTATTGATCATGACTCTGTTTAGTGCATCTTGTACAACCATCTCCGACTCCACATCCAATGCACTTGTAGCCTCATCAAGTAATAAAATTCTAGGATCTTTTAAAATGGCTCTTGCAATCGCAATCCTCTGTTTCTGTCCACCTGACAATTGGGCTCCATGCTCACCTACCATTGTCTCCAGTCCCTGATGAAATGTCTAAAAGTAAAAACAAAGAGGGAAATAATTAAATATATAGCCATTAATTATTTCTTACATTCGGCAACTTGTCAATAAATCTTGCAGCATTAGCCAGTTCAGTCGCAACCCTAATTTCTTCAAGTGTTGCATCTCCCTTCCCGTATATAATATTCTCTCTAATGCTAGTCGCAAATAATAACGGTTCTTGGCTAACAAGTCCAATTTTCTCTCTCAACCATCCAAGCCTAAAACTTTTTATATTGTTCCCGTCTATCAACACCTCACCATCTTGTGGATCATAAAATCTCTCCACCAAATTAATCACAGTAGATTTCCCGCTTCCGCTCTCTCCTACTATAGCCATTGTTGTACCACTAAATTTTTTGAGTGAAAGACCGTCAAATATTAAATGGTCAGGTCTAGTTGGGTAGCTGAAGTAAACGTTCTTTAGCTCTATGTCACCCCTCATATCTTCTAAAATCATACCGCTTTCATCGTATGTGTCGATTTCCGGTTTCCGATTGATCGTTTCAAACATGCGAAATGCGGCTGTTTGTCCTGCAGCAAATGCTGTTATGCACGGTGTCGACTCACCTAGAGACCTAACAAGTATCAAAAGAATCTAATTAATAGTAAGAACTTATTGTTGATTGCAATATCAGTTGGCTAGGCTTCCAAAAGACACCTGCCAGCTCATATTGGTACCAAACCTGACTAACGTGATGATTATAATTAAAAAAGGAAATAACTATAGAACTGTGTTGATTTGTCAGCAGAATAGCTCATTTAGTCAGTTCATTAAGACAAAAAGTAAGAGGATCGAAATTTAGTTGCAAATAAAGTATAAACTATAAACAATGGATGAGAATTTTGAGTCTTCTACATTTAGTCAAAAATAAAAATGAAGAACAAAGAAAATCTAATACAGTGTTGGGATAGAAGTAGCAGCATAAGCTTCATACAACAACTGTTATGATAAGAGATTTAAAAATTAATGAAACATACATTGCACCAGTGACTATCGCAAGCAAAACATTTATGACCTCTCCTCCTTTATATCCCTTCTCAAGTACCAATTTGGCGCCGTACCAAATAGCCAAACCATAACTGCAAAACAGTATGAAAAAAATGGTACCAACCCCCAAACCAGTAACTGCCCCTTCTTGCATGGCAGCTTTACGCGCCTTTTTTATATGTTTATTGTATAATGCTACAGCTTGCTTCTCTCCATTGAAGGATACGACCTTTTTACATGTTAAAATGACGAATCAGAAATATTATCAATAATTGAGTTATACTATTTTGTTGAGAAAATCAAGTTCAGCTCGCAGAAATGTTTTTTTTTCAACTAATATTTATTGAATGTCAGTTTTACCCAATTTATCCTTCGTTGGCACTCCAAATTATCCATAATAAAGTTTAATATGAACCTCAGTTTAACATATTTAGCTTCAATTTACCCTTAATATGATCCCGATTCCAAACAACAATCATCCCAACAAAAAGGAAATCAAAGAAACACTCACAAAAAAGCCAAAATCTAGTTAAATCTTATTGGGACCAGCACTGGTATCCATACCAAAATCAAAGAATTTTACCCCCTTTTACAACAAAATCCAATTATTGGTTTATTGTCCATACCGTTCTGATAGATCCAATTGTTTGTTCAACCACATTTCCGGCCTCATTATATGTCGCTTGTTGATTAGACGACAATTTTGATATAAGTGATGACATCACGGCACCAGCTATGACAAGTGGAGGTATGCTAGAGAGAAGAACTAGAGAGAGAAGCCACCCTCTCACAAATGCTATAATAAAACCCCCAAAGAATGTCGCCAAGAGTTGTATGAACTTGCCAACCTATATTTTAGAGATATTAAAGCATCTAAGTTTACAGATGAGTTCCAAGATTTCAATACATAAATTTGTTATGGTACGAGTCTACTCTGCTAGAGTATAGAGTTGGTAGCGAACAATATATGTTTTAGTATGAAAATGATACAAATAATGTAATTGGTACAATAGCAGGCAAGCAAGGCATTGGAACCATATTGTACATAACTAGAGGAATCCTCGCTCCGTTTCAAAATGTACATAATATGTCTTTATTTTTAATACATCTAATATTTTTGTAGGATTATTATAATGAAAAATATATCTTCTATTGGAAAGAATAATGTTAAACATGATATATCCTATTTATTACATATGCTTCCCATATTATATGTGCAAATTTAGTATATAACCATGCGAAAATTTAATATATTATATGTGCAAATTTAGTACATTGAAAATTATATTTCATTTTATAGGGGTGTAGGCAAAAAAAAAATATATTCAATTTTATTGGAGGTGAGGTATAATGTATACGCAAAGAATTGAACTGGGGTGTCATTGATATTTTCAATTTCGCATGGGTATTTGTGCAAAAAACCAAACCTATGTTGCAAATTGGAAGAGGATGAAAATTCCTTACTTCAGAATAGTTATATAGATGTGCCGGGTCATAAATTACATTTGACGTGACCCGTTTTATACATATTATACATGGCCACATAAGATCAAATAAAGACTAAAAATTATAATCTAATGTTTTCTATTTTTTTAGGGGTACACATGTCAGTTTCTCACTCAAACTGCACCCATCCAACTTTAAATATAAGTAGAATTTATTATGTTTACCTTTTCACCAACGGCATCTTGGAGGAATACTGTATCACCAGACATTCTCTCTACCACTTGCCCAGTTGTCAATTCCTTGTCAAAAAATCCAATATCTTGTCTTAGTATTGCTTCTAAGTACATGCCTCTTATCTGTGCCGCCTGTCTCTCTCCGGTTATCATCCAACAAGACACCTCTGCCAAAAATAAATAAATCAATAAATGAATTAATTAGTAATAAAATAACAAAGAAAATATTATAATCATGAAAAAAAATCAAACAACCTATTACTCAAAGATAAATCTTATTTTGTACTACATTTTTCTTGATTGGTACTTTAATCTGGTGAACCAAACTTAAGATGTTCATACCAGCTAGGTCCGGGTTGGATTGACTTTCTTCATTTACCATTATTATTGAAGGATTGTTTCACCACTTCATTTAATTGAAAATGGTTGATTGAAATGGAAGTTTACCTCGAAATTAACAATATACATTGTAATGTCACTAGATTAAGAATTTGTGAACAGAATTAATGCTAGAAGAGAAATAGTGTTGTACTTACATGGAAAATTCTTCAAAAACCCCCTAACTTTTTAAAAATTTATTAAAAACTCCCTATCTTTTCAAATTCTTCAAAAACCCCCTATTTGTTTTTAACCCCATATGGGGTTAACTTTAACTTTTTCGTCCATTAAACTTTTTAATGGACCAAAATGCCCTTATATAATTATTTTCAAATTTCATTTTATTCAATAAAAAATATATTTTACATCAACTATAAATATTAAATGAGAACTAAAATATGAACAAAGTTATATAAATAATAAAGAAGAAATAATATTGTATGTAATATAAAATTATAATTTATATAATAATAAAATATATTATGTAATATAATATCATAAAATGAGTTAATGCGTCAAAAAATGATATGATAAAATAATATTATAAAATATCTTCAAAATAATATCAGGAAATATTATATTAAAAAAATATTATTTTTAATTGATTTATTATTTTTAATTGAATAAAATAAAATATGAAAATAATTATTTAACAGCATTTTGGCCAATTATGAAATATTTTGGATGGAAAAGTGAAACATAACACCAAAGGGGGTAAAAAAAAATTTAACCCACTTTATAGGGGTTTTGGAAGGAATCTAAAAAGTTAGGCGGGTTATGATAATATCCATAAAAGTTAGGAGGTTTTTGAAGAATTTCCCTACTTACATTATATCATAGTTTTTATGAATTATGACAACAGACAAGTATTATGTGATAAAATCGGAATGCAGAAGAGAAAAGATATTGTACTTACGTAAAAAGGAAGCGATTCCTGATCCAAAAGACAGATAAACAAAGTTCAAGCACACCTGAAGAAATTGCATGAGATTGATTTAAGAATTTGTCATCATAAATAATACAAGATTATAAGTTATAACAGAACTCAAGGAATCAAGATATATGACCAGCCCGATAAATGTGCCAATTAAGAAATTTCATCAAATTGCAACTAGTCGTTAATTGCTAGAGGATATGGATTCACAATCACATCTAAGAGATCAACTGTTCTTCCAAGATTCCAAGCTAATTAGAAGTATGTATCTTCTATTGATATAATACGAACATTGCAATTATGAGGATATGAATTACAAAACCGAAATTAGGTAAAAAAGTGGAAAACTTCAGGTTGTAAGCTGCAACCAAAACAACCAAATAGGAATAATGAGTAGAGTAACGACTGAAGCGAGAACCAAATAGTAATTCACATTATTCTGTTAGACTGAATAAAGTTTAAGAACATACTTATATCTAGTACTGAAATTAATATTTTGTTATGCTAATAAAGATAATTGTCTAATTTGATATCACATCTACACAATTATTATTACATAACCATTAGGAACCACGACAAGTCATTGTAATTTCTACCCAATCATTCCGCGCTGTAACAAATGTCATTTGTTAGACAAACTGACCTTGGAGACGCGACTAAGTACATCACTACTCCCAGAAGCGAAGCCAAAAGCATCAACAACCTGCCCAAAGATGACGGTCATCAGCGGTTGCGACACACCATTTGCCACCGCCGCAATGGTCCCCACCAACATCAGCGCCACGTCAGCACCATCTCTAAACCTAAACAACCCGTACAATGACACTTTTCCTTGCTCCTCTTCCTTTCCACCCTTCTCAGAACTTGTGTCTCCATTTTCTCTTTTCTCTGCATCCTCCATCTCTTTTCTGCTGGCTTCTTTTTTTTCCCACGAACTGATTTCATGGTTGGGGAGACTCGTTTATAAAGAATGATTTTTGTTCTCAATTCCGGTGTGCGATCATTGGAAAATGTGAAAACTATGGTGATTAAATAAATAGTGGAATTTTTCAAATTGAGTGTAGGGTGGATGAATTGAATGGGAGGGAAAAACCAATGGGTTTTGGAACACAGGACAGATGTGTCATCTAATTATAATTTCAATTATAATGTATAAATTATAATTAGAAAATTCAAAATAAAAATTTAAAATGAATTCATAATACATAAATAATATATAATAATTATATTAAGTAAGTTAAATATATTTAAAATCATTTTGAATTACATAATGAGATATTTTATACAGTTATTATTTATTCAAAAATATTTTCTATATCATATCTAATTTTGTAAGGACGGATAACTCTATATAAATAAATTTATATATGAGAAATAAAATAACATAAGTGATGAATTCAAAAAAAATAAATAAATAAAAAATAACAACCCACTAAATAATTTAGATAATTAATCTATGATCTCAATTTATGTTTGCATTAAGACTTCTAAGATTAAAGATCATCATTTTTTTATTCTCTTTGATTTCTTACTAGAGATCATTTGCGCGTTGTGTGAGTTTTCTGCTATTTGTAAGTCAAGTATTCTTTATTTTGTTTTGTAGAGTTTTAGTAGAATTGTCAATATTAAAAAAAATTTAATAGCCAAAATGAAGACAATTATTTTTTAGGAGTAGTTTTGCAATATAATGAAAAAGAAACATAGCAAGTTACAAAAATATCAAAATTAGAAGTTGAAAGTCTTGCCTTGGATATGATAAGAATCAGAGTTTCTTGCGAATATGTTCAGACATGATCCACCAATTGTTTAGTTTAAACCAAGCATTTAAACCAACTTAGATAAGATAAAATATTTCTTGGTCTATGATTCTATAGTATATATGTACTCTTAGTAAACTACTTAAATTTTAACCATAGAATCACCATCAAATGGTTTAGAAAATGGCAGTGATGTGGCTCATGGAAATGCAAGTACTGTAGAAATGAGATTTTAAAATTATATATATTAACAGATATCATTATCTGTAGACATATTATATTAGGAAAAATCAAGTATTAATCATGGTTAGATGAAGGAGACCAGAAAAAATAAAAATGAAAGATAATTGATTTCATAAATTTTAGTCGAAACTACATATCATTTAATTATAAATGATTAACTTTAAAAAAGATACAAAATAATAATTATATTTTACATGATATTTAAAAAGAAAATATGATATTATATATATGAAAAAATTATATACACTATACATAGAAAACTGTAACATTGTTCATTTTCTTCAAAAAATTGTCACCACAGTATTTTTTTTATTTATTTTTTATTTTTTTAGTTGTTAAGGTGATATGAATTATGTATAAACTAATCACATATGTTTTTTTTGAAACCCGTAATACATTAAGTAATATAATATAATTCTCAACACTTTAATTTTCTTGATATGATTGTTCTCACGTAATTGGAGGTATAACACGAAACAATGTGGTAATGATTCAAATGAAAATATGAGATTTGATAATTTTTTTGATCTGACGGCCGACAGAAAATTGATGATAGGCCTCTTAAGAATGCTCAATGAAAGGTGAAAAATAAGATAGGAGAAAATGAACGTATTATTTTTTTGCATGTTCTTTTACATACTCTATATTCACATATTTTTCCAAAGAGAAAACTTAAATTGGAATCATAACAATATGAAATTCAAAATAAAGAGAAAATTCCAAAAATTTATGTTCGGCGATTTTAGCATGAGAAATAAAATGTTTTAGTAATAATTATTATTTTTTAAAGAAGAAAAGAAAAAACGATTTATATTTTAATCAGTGAACTCTTCATATTATATTTGTATTAATATGACTTTCCATCATGATTCATGAAAATCATCTGATTAAGATATGATGATCAGAAATAAATTCACAATGGTTCTCACTAAATCAGAGATGAAATACAAAATATCAATTGAACTAATCATATAATTATGTTTTAATAACCGCACACATGTTGTCATAAAATATCAATAAATTTGATAAAATTGAAAGGCTAAGATTTAACAAAACAATTGATCAAATGGTCGAAATAAAAGTGATGATGTTGTCTTTTCAGAAGGCTCATAAGTAGCTGAAAAATAAGAGGTTGGGATTAATTTGAAGAAACTTTTGCAAATAAACCCTTCTTAGATTTTAAATGAGAGCTTAAATGTTTTTCAATTCTATTCCATACTTTTTACAGCTAGCAAAATCGGACTTAATCCCAAACGAAATTCGAATCTCAAATTCAATTTGAATCCTATTTAACCCGAAAATAGTTCAAATGCATATGCAATAATGCACTCTAACTTATTTTCTTTTATCTATATAAATGTTCACCAAATCCAATTTAACATTTGTCTAGCCCAAGACTTGGTACTTAATTCTAGCTTTAATTTACCTAAATTAACCAAAAATCCAATATGAACTGACTCAAATTAATGACGAAGAAGACATGCAAAAATTGCTTTCCTTCCAGGGGTAAGAGTGCAAATGCACTTTTACAAGGAGTCAACTTGCAGTAAACTACATGCCCAAGTCGCATTTTAGATTGGGGAAGAAAGAGGTCAAAGTAAGAAAACGACGTCAAGAAAAGAAGGAGAAGAAGAATACTAGAAGAATAAAACTATGAGCGAGGCGGAGTAGAAGAGATCACAGGCTAACAATATAAAAATCTCTGAGTGAACGGTATTAGAGGAGTCAATCGAAAATTGAGACATCACAAAGAGTTATTTTATGGAGGAGGAGATAAATGCATCTTTATTGTATTGTTTTTCAAAGTTTTAAAATTTGAAGGTATGATGTATATTATTTACTTATAATTTATAAATAATATATTAAATTATAAAACTTATATGTTGTGTTTTAATTTTTTAACTGGTATTTCAATGACCAAATAAAGAAGAAAATTAATGAAAAGTTAGAAATGGAATTTAATTCTATTGATCACATCTCTTTCTCTTCCTATGAAAGGAGTTAGGGGATGTACAAAGAATTTTCCAATCCGTCCAACCCGCCCTACTCAAAGAATAAATAATAATTTTTATTTCTATTTAAAAAAATAATAATCTAAACGAAATATTTTATTTTTCACGTTAAAATCGTCAAATATAAATTTGTTTGAATTTTCTCTTTATTTTAAAATTTCATATTGTTATATTTCCAATTTATTTTCTTTTTCTTATTAGAATATGTGAATATAAACTATCTAAGAGAATATTTAAAAAATAATATATTCATTAACTCAAACCTTTTTTTTTTTTACCTCTCTTTGAGCATTCTCAAGGAACCTGTCATCAATTTTCTCTTGGCCGTTGAATCAAAAAATTTCTCAAATCTTAATTTTTCATTTAAATTATTATCACAATATCACATATTTAGTTAGATTAATATTTTGTGTTATATCCCTAATTACGTGAGAGCTATAATATAAAAAATAATTTCAGAGTATTGAGAACTATATTATATTACTTAATGTACGATGAGTTTCAAAATAACAAATATAATCAATTTATATCTAATCCATATCATTTTAACAACTAAAAAGTAAAAAATAAGAAAAATAGTGGTGATAATGTTTTGAAGGAAATAAGTTATATTATATTTTTCTATTTATAGTATACATACTTTTTCCATATATATTATATCATATTTCATTTTTAAACATCATGTTGAATATAATTTTTATTTTTATATCTTTTTTAAAGTTAATCATCTATAATTAAGTCTTATATAGTTTCAATTAAAATCTTTGAAATAAATTATCTTGCAATTTTATTTTTTTCTGATCTCCTTCATCTAAGACTGATTAATACTTGATTTGTTTTTCTAATATAATATATCAAGAGATAACGGCATAAGAAAATCAAAGAGAATACAAAAATGGATTATCTTATAATCTATGAATCTCAATGCAAACATAAATTGAAATCATAACTTAATTATCCAAATTATTTAGTGTATTATTAATTTTTGTTTTTTATGAATTTATCATTTATTTTATTTTATTTCTCATACGTAAATTTATTTGTATAGAGTTATCTGTCCTTACAAAATTAGATGTGATAATGAATAATAAATGCATAGAATATCTTTTGATATAATTCAAAATGATTTTAAACATAACCCACTTACTTAACATAATTATTATATATTATTTATGTACTCTGAATTCATTTTATACTTTTATTTCGAATTTTCATAATTGCGATTTATGGATTATAGATTGAAATAAATAATAAAATTGAATATTCGCAGCGAAGCGTGAGTATTATTGTAGTTAAATTGTATTGTTTTTCAAAGTTTTAAAATTTGAGAGGATGTTGTAAATTATTTACTTATAAATAATATATTAAATTTTAGAACTTATATGTTTTGTTTTAGTTAGTATTTAATGACCAAATAAAGAAGAAAATTAATGAAAAGTTAGAAATGGAATTTAATTCTATTGACCAAATCTTTTTCTCTTCTGGTAAAAGGAGTTAGGGGTGTACAAAGAATTTTCCAACCCGTCAAATGCGTCCGACCCAACCAGACCCATTTTTTGTGGAATTTGATGTTGTTAGGTCGGGTCCGGGTTTTGAATTTAGAAAATCCGAGATTATAGGTTGGGTCTTGAGTTTCAAATTGAGAACTCAACTTAACCCAACTTAACCCCTAGAGTGCAAAATTATATTACATGTTATATTTTAATCATGTGTTTCCTTTATTAATTGAAACATTTCAATCAGAATCAGGCCGCCCTTCTGGAAGAAAATCAACAAATATTCCATCGGTTAGATGCAATTGACGCCAGGCTAGAGGCAACTTCTTAGGTTCAACAAGCGAATTTCCAAGTTCAACAAGAAAACTTTCAGACTCTTCAAGAGAACTACCAGAACCTTCAAGCATTTCTTCATGGCCATTACTGTCCTGGCGCTTCCTCTTCAAATTCTAATCCCTCCGACTTCGGCGGACCGGCCGAATGACCCGTGGCAGTTCTTCTGTCTCCAAACCTTTTGCTCTTTCTTTTCGTCAAGACTTTCTAAAATATTTATTATGTTTTGAGTCGTAGTATGTTGAAATTGAATATTTGTTGTAATATTTTTGTATTGTGCTAAAATGTGTGTGTGCAGGTAGTTATATTTTTTTACAGCAATAAGTCAGGATTGGCTACATTCTCAAATTTATTCATCTGACAAACGCTACATTCCTTAATTAGAATCTCTATCAATTTTCTCATTTTGGGCCAATAAAAATGTATTTTGATTCTATGAAACGTCGCCTGAATACCTCAATGCCCCCCTGTAGGTGTATTATGCACTTCAAAAATTATTTTTTTGCGGAATTCTGCATCCTGACCCACATAAATCCTCCCCTTTCTTCTTAATAATTTCCCTTCTAAACTCCAATTCTTCAACTGTCCCCCTTCAGATTTACATTAATTTTATGACCCTTTACTTGACAAGCATTTTTGGGAGTGCTTTCATGCACTTCAACACGAGAAATCCACGAAGATGTATGATTTTGTTATCCAATTTCCTGAATTTTGGAAATTTACCTCCATATTAAATATAACCGAACCCGGATATAAAATCCTGATTCGTCTCTTCTATGCCAACGCGACTTAGACCAAACTTACCAAGTAACCTCTTGGTTTTTTGGAAAACCGGTAATTGTCAACCCGAAAACTCTGTGTGAGTGATTTGGTTTCGAGGTAACCCCTGACCAAAAGTATTTTTTATCTCGCTAGAGCAAATGATTGGCCGGATGATGCTCGCAAGTTCGAGGTGTCATAATGTAATGAGTTACGAACCTACCCAACGGATAGTCTTTCACTTTGTCAATAATATTCTCACGCCGGTTGCGGCACTCAAAACAAATTTCGAGCGGAAAAACGCATATGTTTGAAGAATTGAGCTTTGGAGAAGAAGGGTCTGACCTGGTCAACACATTGACTTTGACCAGGTTTGACCAGCTTTTCAATTGGTGATTCTAAGAGTTCTAGAAGATTTCTGATCGCGCGGCTTCTACCGTTGGATTCGTCTCGTCGAGCTCTTCGTTTTGGTATACTGTTTTAGAAAAGTTGACTTTTGGCCAACTCAGCGATTTTTGGCGTTTGACTCGGGTTGACTTGGTGGTAAAAGGTTATTGACTTGTCGCAAAAGTTTGGGGGAATTTTTGTAGAGTGTTTGAGGGTTTTGTTTGACCATCCTTGGCCCATGATTTGAATTTTGGTTCAATTTATTTTTTTATGGCCTTTTCGCCTGTCAAATAACACAAAAATGTATTAAGAGGTTTCAAATCATGTTTTATGAATTATGAGTAATTATCATACATTTTATGCGAATTATGATTGAATTTGAGATGATAAAAACCATAAAAATGTGTATAAAAATACACATTACAATGCTATTATGTCCTTATTTTCATGATTATAGTTACTAGTGAAAGTAGCTATATTGAATTTCAGTTTTGTGATAAATTTCCAAGCGTTTTCGGTTGGTCTACCATCCAATCTAGGTAGGTGATTTAACAAGTTATGTGTCAATTTAAATCCAGGCACTTGAGGTAAAACTATTTTAAACGGGCTCTCACCTAAAACTGGTGCCATGTACTCACCTAAAATTTTCTCCCTAGTTTGATTTTGTTGATTCTGCAAACCCTGTAACATTTAGAGTATGCATTTGAGGGTTTTCTAACATTTCATTCAACATATTTGAATTTGGGTTATTATTAATATTATCAGGATTAATAGACATGTTTGATTTAGGGCTTATAGAATTAGCATTAATTAAAGAAAAGGGAGAGAGATTAAAAGAGCCTGGAAAGCGAGATGATGAGCTGCCTCCCTCTTCGTGCAATCCTCTTTCACGAGCCCTCTGTGTCCTCAAGCGTTTTTTAGTATCTGCTAGTACTTCTTCTAAAGATCCCGGAGTCAATGGTTCTTCTTCGCTACTAAATGACATAAACAAAACTAAACTCTTTTGTCAGTATTAAAGGGCCTAACCCCTTTAAAAATATAAACCCAAATTTAATTATTGCCTCCTCCCCGGCAACGGCGCCATTTTGATAAGCCCGCGAAATAGGTTGTTTTGTGTTTTCTAATTAGTGGAATTATGCAAACAAAATTTGTATTATTAACCCTTTCTTTTATTTAATTTCAGGTAGTATAGAATGAGAAATGGGTAGTGTCCACAGAGAGGAGAAAATTAATTCTAGATTTAATTGATAAAGGGTAGACCAGGAAAAACGAAGTTTAAATTTTGTAATCTAATTTTTGTAAATAGGTCCCCGGTATTTTACGAAAATGTCCTTTTTGCTACGCAATTCCATACAAGACAAATTTTATATGTATTCTAGGGTTTTAGGGCGTTTTAAAATCAATGGTGAACTTGAAATTCAGAAATACTGACCCGAGACGTTCCAACAGTGAAATTCCAGAGACAGTTTTAAAACAGTATTTGCAAAGCGGTTTAAAGAGATTTAGTTATTGCCAGGAATGTTATATACTAATATTTGATTATTATAATAATACACGAAGGTCGATGAATATCCATTAATAATTTCAAATTCAAATTTATTTAAAATTTCTCAATTCTTCAAATACGAACCTTTTATCCAAAAAGCAATGCCCTAATTTTATTTTTGATACTTTCTCCCCCTAATTTTAAAATGGTGAATTTATACAAATTACCCCAAAAGTTCCAACTAACTCAACTTTCTCTTTTCTAAACACGTCTGGTGAAGTATTCAGGCAAAAGTTGGTATGCTATCCACTCATGTTATCAAAAGCCAAACTGTGCTTTGCACGTACAAAAAATCCTTCATTTTCTATTGCGGATATGTAAAATTTTTCTTTTCAAGGGTTTTAAAATAATTTTTTCACATTTTTTAATTCTTTTTGTGAAGGGATAACAGGTTACGATTTCGGTCACTTGCTTTTAGTGCGAAAATTAGAGATGGACATACGAGTCGTTAGCTATGCCATGAAAGATAGGTTGAGTTAGAAAATTTTTGCGAAACTAGTGGTATTAAAAGTAAGGTTTGATTTCTCAAAAGTTTTAATCACAGCATTACTTTAAAGAAAATAATTTATAATTTCATTAAAGGGGCAAGTGAAATATTTATGAATTTTCGAATCGTTTAATGGATTTTAAATGGATATTATAAATGGAAATGAGGTGGAAAATATGGCATTCATGATAATAATTAATCTCTTTTTGAATTTTCAAATCTTTTCATCATTTTCCAAAACCCTAAGTATTTTTCAAAAATTTGCTTGAAAGGGCTTAGTTTTAAAAATAGTTTTCAAAACCATTTACTTCTTTTTATTTAAAGCTCTTGCTTTTCTTTTAAAACGCACAAAATTTTATATACAAAAAAATAAGCAAAAATGTAAGAAAAACAAGTAAAGTATTAAAATTTTTAAGGTGTTTTTTTTAAAAATTTTCAATTTTTAAGGATTTTCACATTTTTATAAGAAAACAAAACTTGGTTTTGTACAAAACCAACCCACCACACTTAAACCTTTGCTTGTCCTCAAACAAAAAGTTCAAAAATGAGAGAAATGTGGAAAAATTGAAAAATTATTAGGGTTTTGTGCAAAACCTCCCCCACCACACTTAAACTTTTGCATAACAAATGTTGAAGTGTAAAGAGAAATTTTGTAAAAAGAAGAAAATAAAATAAAGAAAGGAAAAATACGACATGACACAACGAGTTGTCTCTCGCCAGCGTCCTTGTTTTACGTCTTGAGCTCGACACATTTTCGCTCATTCGTTCGCACCTTCCCCCCTCGGGTACTCGCCGAACTCTTGCACATCTAACCACCTTGTTTCGTGATTTTCGTAAAACGCCTTGAGACGATGCCCGTTGACCTTGAACGCACCATTCGTTTACTAAAAATTTCAAAGACTCCAAAGGGCAAAATATTTGTTATTTCAAAATGCCCTATCCACCTACTTTTCAATTTTCCGGGATGTAACCTCAACCGAGAATTGAATAACAAGACGTTATCTCCCTCTTTGAATTCTTTTCATCTAATTATCTTGTCATGGTAGGTGGCCAATTTTTCTTTATAAATTCGAGAGTTGTCATAGGCCTCAATTCTAATTTCCTCCAACTCTTGAATTTGTAATTTACGCATTCCCGCGTCTTTTGGGTATTCACAATTTACATTTTTGATAGCTCAATATGCCTTGTGTTCTATTTCAACAGGTAGGTGAATTTTTTTTACCATACACAAGCTTAAATGGTGTCATTCCTATTTGTGTTTTATACGCGGTACATTAAGCCCACTACGTATCCCCAAGCCTTTGACTCCAATCCTTGCGAGAGGGATTAACCACTTTCTCAAGGATTGATTTAATTTCTTTGTTTGAGATTTCGGCCTGTCCATTAGTTTGGGGATGGTAAGCGGTAGACATACGGTGTTGTACATGGTAATTTTTCAACAGGTTTTCCATGTATTTGTTGTTAAAATGAGAGCCCCTACCACTTATGATGGCTTTAGGGGCTCCAAAACACTGAAAGATATTCTTTTTGAGAAACTCTATCACCGTTTTGGAGTTGGCATCCCTTGTAGGAACTGTCTCCACCCATTTTGACACATAATCTACACACACCAATATGTAGAGATAACCATTTGATTGGGGAAAGGGGCCCATGAAATCGACTTTTTTTTTGAAAGGGCCAAAAAAAAAAAATTAATTAAGGGAATGGCCAAGTTTTAAAAATATTTGCAAAAATAGCCATTTCGCCCAGCCACCGGGCGAAACACAAGTAGTTTCGCCCAGTAACGGGGCGAAACAGCGCTAATCACGTTTTGCTTAATTAAGTCTGTTTCGCCCAGCAGTCGGGCGAAACAAGCCGTTTTTAGTATCGGTTTTTGGAAATAACCGTTACAGAATATAGCCTTTTAGTATCGGTTTTTAGAAAAAACCGTTACAGAATATAGAATTTAGTATCGGTTTTTACAAATAACCGTTACAGAATTTAGACTTTTAGTATCGGTTTTTACAAATAACCGTTACAGAATCTTCTTTCGCCAGATCGCTGGGCGAAACAGCTCTGTATAATTCCAACCCACTGCCGTTACTTCGAGTGTTTTTTTCGCAAATTTTCGAAACAGAAAAAAAAGGGCGACGCAGAGGCGAAAAAAGAGGCGAAAAAAAACAGAAAAAAGGAGAGGGAAGGTATGATGATTTCTTTGACTTTAGATTTAGTTAATTTTGGTTATTTGCTTAAAATTAGTTTCAAATTAGGTTTATTTGCTCAAAATTAGTTTCAAATTAGGTTTATTTGCTCAAAATTAGTTTCATATTAGGTTTATTTGCTCAAAATTAGTTTCAAATTAGGTTTATTTGCTCAAAATTAGTTTTCCATTTGTGTGGTTGATTTGAAATTAGATTTATTATTTGGTTGATTTTGTTGATATTGTTAGAAAAAGAAGAAGAAGAAGAAGAAAATATAATAATTACAAGTAAATTTGTAATATTTTTTCTAGTTTAGATACATATTTATTTTTGAAATTATTTATTTTTGAAATTAATTTTTGTAGTTTAGGTAATGTATATATTTATTTTATAAATTATTTTTCTTGTTTAGGATTATTTATTTATATTTTTTTTGTTATAGATATATTTTTTAGTATATTATTTATAGTTTTATTTTTTAAAAGTTTAAAAAATCAAATGTATGCTATGCATTTATTTATTTATTTATTTATTTATTTATGTATGTTTATGTATGTTTATGTTTATGTATTTATTTATTATTAGTTTTTATTTATTTATGTTTTTAAAAATCAAATGTTTAAAAAATCAAATGTATGTTTATGTATGTATGTTTATTATTAGTTTTTATTAGTAGTTTTTATTTATTTATTAATATTATTTTATTTATTTATTTATATTATTTTATTTTTTAAATAAAGATGTCATCTGACGCGGGACCTAGTCGGCCAAATTATGCGCTTCAGTCACAACAACACATGCATCGGACGAACGAGTTTGGCAACACTGAAGATGTAACTATCAAACCCATGCGCTACCGACAACATCAAGTTCCGGTAATTTTTTTTTTGTTAGGGTATTACTTAGAAATTTTTTTAGAAAGTTAAAAAAATCATATGTATGTTATTTATTTATTTATTTATTTTATTTATTTATGTTTCTGCAGGTTCCATGGGACGATCGGTATGCCCCTTTTTTGAAGAAAGCAACCTTACTACAAACTGCCAGGATGGGTTGGCTGGATTACGACAGCAGACTGATAAGCGCTCTGCAGGAACATTGGAGATCGGAAACACACACGTTTCATCTGCCTGTTGGTGAGATGACCATAACGCTAGATGACGTTTCGTGTTTGTTGGGAATGCGGACGGACGGTGAGGCAATGTGTTTAAATAATAAAGATGTTGATTGGAAGGGAAAGGTCACGCAACTACTCGGGAAAGAAATCCCGGAATTGGAGTTTAAGGGAAAGGGGAGAAGCAAAATTTTATTGAAAAGAACATGGTTGAAAAATAATTTTTCCGATTTGGAAATTGATGCCCCGGAACAGAAAGTCGAGCAGTATTGTAGAGCCTACATGCTTGCATTATGTGGGGATGTATTATTTACGGAAGCTTCGGGAGATTGTGTTTCAGCACTGCCTCTGCTTTTATTAGATAGATGGGCATGGGGCAGTGGAGTTCTTGCGTACCTTTACAGGGCATTGTGTAAAGGTACGCATAAGAAACGGAAAAATATGGGAGGGTGTATCATGTTGCTGCAACTGTGGGCATGGGAACATATCACTGTCGGACGACCCGTTCCTAAAGATGTACGCAAGGAACTGCAGGATATGGCGAATTATGGTGATGAAGATGAGAGACCTACGGTTGGTTTTTTGTGGAAAGATTGTACTCAATACGCGGATATAACACCTCATCGGCATTTGCCGACACATCGCGATCAGTTCGACAGTTTGGTCGACACTCAGGTGGTTTGGACACCTTATGACGCATTCTGTCATATACTCCCGCCGATAGTTGCGCACGAAAAAACTATGGGGCTTCTTACAGTGCCATTGATCTATTTTTGGATTGTCGAGATGCATCGTCCGGAGCGGGTGTTGCGTCAGTTCGGGTATGCGATGGAAGTACCCCCAAATTGCGAGTACGACAAACGATTGCACGATATCGCAAATTACCGTGGAAATGATTGGCCTACCGTACATTCAGCTTATCTGGCTAAGTGGGACGAGAAACGCTTGGGACGTGAAATAAATATTCCTTCATGGCGGCCGTATGACCTTAGCCAGTATGATGCATACTGGAATTGGTATAGAACGGCAACCGATCCTTATGTGCAGTCCGATATCCCGCATGCTACGGTATCGTATCATCCGATGGTTCATCAAAAAAGGAAAGCGGTAATGAAAATAATTGACTATTATTTATATTATTATTTATTCATATTATTTTAGTTTTTAAACATTACTCAAATATTATTTTTTAGCATGCATTTCTTTTGGAGGCCTGCAAACATGGGTTCGAAGCGCTAAAAGCCGAGTGCCAGGATGTACCAGGGAAATTGAAAAAATTGTTAGGGTGCATCCGGAGCAGCATAAAGGAAAGTAATGAATATGAGGGCGACTTCGATTGGGGTTCGATCATCGAACAGGTTGGAGACGAAGGAGGAGACGGAGGAGGGGAAGGAGGAGGCCAAGGAGGAGACGGAGATGAAGGAGTTAGTCAGATTACTCAGGTTCAGCCTCAGGCGCAGCCAGGACGCGGAGGAGGACGCGGAGGAGTACCACGCGGAGGAGTACCACGCGGAGGAGGAGGGGGAGGGGGGAGAGGAAGACACGGAGGACGCGGGGGAACACGAGGAGGAGGAGGAAGCCGCTGGCATTACTGACTATGTTTACTTTTTGGACTATGTTTTGTTAATTTAGATTGATATTTAAACTATTTTAGAGAGCTCACTATGTGTCTTTAATTTACAAATCAAAATACATAAACATAGAATACAATCCATAAAATATTACAAATTAAAATACATAAACATAAAATACAGTACAAAACATAGAATACAAAGCATAAAACATTACAACCCACAATAAATAAACATAAACTACCATACATAAAACACTACAACCTTCTCGGACATTTTCTTTTCGTGTGCCCTGCTACTCCGCAAATACTGCAATGTTTTCTACGATCTGCGTTGTCCATGACGTCCATACTATTATGAAAGCGTTTCTCCTGTCTTCTTCCACGCTTGTTGGTTCCACGGACATTTTTCCTCATAAGTTTCTCAGGAGGACTAACGTACCACCATTGAAAACTTTTTTACGTTCAGGCCACTGTTCTCTATCCTCTATCGGATAAAAACTTCCTTCATATGTATGTTTAAGGTGATCCAGCGAAAAATGTTGATGTATAAAATACTCGGGACTAACACCTCTGCATATGCAAACTGCTACCAGATGCGAACAAGGATAGTGATATAGCATCGGTTTCTGACAACTGCATTTGCCTTCATTGAAATTCACATGGAAGCTCTTTCCCCCTACCTTGGAACCAGTAGATCCTGTTATCACCTCATAAACACCGTTTTCGACATGGAAGGTAGTGACTCGATGCGCACGCGCCTTAACTGTTTTATTCTCCATTTTTTCCATCACTTCCTTTCCCCACATTCTATTATTCATTTCCATATTTGCAGCTATCTCGCGCTTGTTGACAAAATAACTATTCAGCTTGTAGAATGTCTCCATCACAATAGCCGTAACGGGAAGCTTCCTCATACCCTTGAAAACATAATTCATCACTTCTGCATGATTACTAGTAGGAATACCCCACCGGCGACCTTCTGTATCATACGCGAACGCCCATTTTGATTTATCTTTTTTATTTAACCATTCCCACGCCTCATTATTTTTATCCTTTAATATTTTATATAGCTTATTAAATTTAAATTTGGTGGGCGCCTTAACTAGTGGTACAATCATTTTAACCAATGTTTTGTCTGATACAGCGCTACTGAAATTTGCTTCTAAATGCCGCATGCAATAACGATGATAGCTGTTAGGTTGTTGATCCTTCATTGCACGAATTATTCCGGCATGCCTATCCGAAATCACACATAAACATTTGCGATGGCCGATCAAAGTACCCAAACACCCTAAAAACCAACCCCACGTTTCTATCCTCTCCTTATCAACTAAAGCAAAAGCTAAGGGAAATAATTGACCATTTGCATCGCTAGCGACTGCCATCAATAAGCATCCTTGATATTTTCCGGTTAGAAATGTTCCATCTACTGTTATGACAGGCTTGCAAAACTCAAATCCTTTAAGTGATGGACCAAATGCCCAAAAAAGACCTTCGAACTCCTCCTCACCAGCACGGTTTTTGGGACCTCTCCAAAATGCATATTCAATAGTAGGATTTGCTGAATATATTGCTGCCATCAATTCAGGAAGCAAATTATATGCCCCCTTCCAATCGCCAAACAAGAATCTAAGCGCGTGTTGCTTGGCGTGCCAAGCCTTCCAATATGATATGGTATATTCAAATTTTAATTTGACGGTTTCCACTAGGGTTACTGGTTTAATTGCTAAATCTGCTCTAACGACATCTAGAATTAGCCCCGCAATAAATGCACTTGTTAATTGTTTGTGGTCGTTGTTAGGTTGTTGATTAACACATACGTGTGGTTGTGTCAATTTTTTAATCTCAAACACATGTCGTTTATTTTTGCATGCATACAGCCTCCAATCACAGCCAGCGCGGTCATCTTGTAGCTTGCAGACTACAGTGTAGATCGTTTTGTTCGATTTGGAGACTACAAATTCTCGGTGATGCATGACGCTGTATAATTTTACGGCCGATTGTAGCTCTGCTTTCGTGTCGAACGTCTGTCCCTCATACAAACTATTATCGCTACTCACATGCATGCTCTTACCATATAAGATATCGATTTTCGCTTCTTCCCACATAGTAGTATCTTCAAACTCTTTCGCCGGAGGATTACCGAAAGTTCCTACACTAACCATCTCACCCACTTCCGTATAATTGTTCATAACATCTATTTCTGGTTCGTCGCCTTCTTCCATTTCTGGCACTTCATCTTCATCATATTCGTCCTCTTCAACATTTTCAAACTCATCTTCGTCGCCTTCTTCCATTTCTGGCACTTCATCTTCATCACGATTTATTACAGGTTCTAACCTCTCAAGCTCGTCATCATTAAAAGGTACATTTGATCTACTACTAGTTCCTACATAGTATTCTCTATTTTGGATGCGTTCAACGTATATTTCTAATTCAGGCCAACCGTGTTCACCATATTTGACGTACTGAGCAAAACTAGCTAACTGTGAATCATTCGAAATTTTGACTATATTAAAACACAAACAATCATTCTGACGGTAAGGAAACCTACCACTAATTTTAAGATCGTCACTATTAGGCCAACCGGTGGTAGCATAAATTTCTAAACACAATCTATAATAATTTCTATTTCTACTACGCGGGAGAAGAACACCTTGTTGTGGAGCGTAATTGTATCCGCTCGAATCTTGAACAATTTGACCATTGTAATATAGAAATATTTCAGAATTTTGTGGCATTTTCTTGATAAGGAGAAAGATATAAAGAGAAGAAGTTTGCAAGAGAGACTTCTGAGATTTAATTTTTTGATGATCAAGTATAATAAGAGGACTCTTTAAATAGAAATCTAAATCATATACCTAAAAATCCTGAGATTCCTCCTATATTCTAGCATGTTAAATCAATGTTACCCACTAAATAAAAAGCTAAATTGTCATTTCAATCTGAAAAAGTAAATATTCTCTAGTACCCTATATCTGAACCCTAAACACCTAAAAATCCTGAGATTCCTCCTATATTCTAGCATGTTAAATCAATGTTACCCACTAAATAAAAAGCCAAATTGTCATTTCAATCTGAAAAAGTAAATATTCTCTAGTACCCTATATCTGAACCCTAAACTGTATACCTAAAAAAACTTAGATTCCTCCTATAGCCTAACATGTTAAATCAATGTTTATGTACTAATATTCTCTAGTACCCTATTTTTCTGTTTATGTACTAATAGCCTAACATGTCATTTCAATATGAAAAAGAAATTCTCCATCAAAATAAGTTATTTATTATTATTTTTTTGTCCTCAGATTTATTTTATTTATTTTTCTGTGTAAATTCGCCCTTTTTTTGGCTGTTTGGAAAATTTTCGAAAAAACAGCTGTTTCGCCCAGCGAACTGGCGAAAGAACATTTTGTAACGGTTATTTTTAAAAACCGATACTAAAAGTCTTTATTTGTAACGGTTATTTACAAAAACCGATACTAAAAGTCTTTATTCTGTAACGGTTATTTCTAAAAACCGATACTAAAAGTCTTTATTCTGTAACGGTTATTTTAGAAAACCGATACTAAAGCTTTTATTCTGTAACGGTTATTTTTTAAAAACCGATACTAAAACTCTCTATTTTGTAACGGTTATTTTGGAAAAACCGATACTAAATCGTTTATTCTGTAACGGTTATTTCGAAAAACCGATACTAAAAACACTGTATTTCGCCCCACTGTTGGGCGAAACAGGGTTAATTAAGCAAATTCACATTACGCGCTGTTTCGCCCCGTTATTGGGCGAAACTACTTGTGTTTCGCCCGGTGGCTGGGCGAAATGGCTACTTTTGCAAATATTTTTAAAACTTGGCCATTCCCTTAATTAATTTTTTTTTTTTGGCCCTTTCAAAAAAAAAGTCCATGAAATCTATCTCCCAAACATCGAAAAGCTCACAAAACAATAAAGTTTTGAGAGGCATTTCATTTTTGCGGGTTAGATTCCCCGTCTTTTGGCAATTTTCGCAACTCTTTACAAAGGAATGAGCATCTTTGTAAAGCGTTGGCCAATACAAGCCACTTTGAAGCATCTTGTGGCTCGTGCGTTGCCCCCCCCAAAATGTTCCCCACATTCCAAAGTATGACAAAAGGAGAGTACCGACTGTTTTTCGTGGTCAGGCACGCATTTTTGGGTTATTTTTGGTTTAGGGCAAAGTATGACAAAAGGAGAGTACCGACTGATCAAACAATTCCAAGATAATAGTTGGAAAAGCTTGCTCAATCGGATTTTTGGGTTATTTTTGGTTTAGGACTTATTTCTCTCTTTTTCTGAAAATTCCGCCGAATTGGTGTAAATTATGGGTTGTGTCTGGTGGTCTGGTTGCTGCTAGGGTTCCTGAGGTATAAATAGGGTTAATTTGGAAATTTTTGCGTGCAAAATCTGGGTCGGAACTTACTGTTTTTGGCCGTTGAAAATGGGCTGAAGAACAGGAAAAGCAGCAGCCGTCCGATAAAAATCAGATTTTCCTGTGATGTAATATGGACCGTCTGATTATACTAACGGCTGATAAACGTCCACTTAACGGCGCGAGCGGTCCACTGATTCTGCGCATCGGATCAAGCTGTGGACGGGTCAGATGGGCCGGTCCGTTAAATATTTAACGGACCAAACGGCGGTATCTGATTCTGATTTTTGTTCTGAATCCGGTTTTTTCTGATTCCGGTTTTTCCGAACCCGGTTTTTCTGTGCGGCGGGTCAGTTCTTACCCGTGTAGCCTTCTGTGCAGTATATCTGTAAAAATCAGAGAAAAATATATATTTTTAAGTGCAGATATATGCAGAATTGTTTTAGGGGGTTTTATAAGTCCTAATTAAGCATGTAATATACTGTTAGAAAGATAAAAATGAGTACGTTCATTTGGACTGATTATGCTTATACTTTTGGGGCTTCTAAATTTGCCAAAGAATTTCATTTCATTTCTTTTCAAAATTCATTTTTATAATTATAATTCCAAACATGCTTAAAATCGTATTTTTTTTTAAATTTATCTCGACTGTCAATTTATCTCGACTGTTGGATCAAATTTTTTTGAAATTTTAGCTTTACATTAAAATTATTACCACAATATCACTTAAAGACATATTGTAATGATTCCAAAATCATTTTTTCTTGATAAAATATGTGAATATAGACTATATAAAAGAACATGTAATAAAATGATAAACTCATTTACTCTTATTATATTCTTTTACCCCTCTTTGAAAATTCTCAAGAGAAATATTATCAATTTTCTCTCTGCCGTCAATTTAATGTTCAGTTCTTATATCTTCGTTATGTGAGACCTATCATCTCATATAAAATTTCAGAATACTGAAAATTATATTATATTACTTAATGTATTACGGGTTTCAAAATAACATATGTGTAATCCATACCATTTTAACATTTTAAAAAAATATAGCAGTGACAATTTTTTGAAGAAAATGTGTAATGTTACATTTTCCTATGTAGTATACATATTTTTCTCATATAATTATTATTTTTTATTTTTTTTTAAAGTTAATCATCTATAAATTAATCTTCTTTAGTTAAAATCTTCGAAATAAATTATCTTGTATTTTATTTTTTCTGATTCTTATTTCTCTAAGCCTGATTAATACTTAATTTATTTTTCTAATATAATATGTCAAGACATAATGACATAAGAAAATGAAAGACAACAATTTTAAATTCTCATGTATTATTTATGTACTATGGATTCACAAATCTTAATTTTGAATTTAATAATTGCAAGTTATACATTATTAGATTGAAATAACTCTTTAAATTGAAATACTCGCCGCAAAGCACGAACATTATCCTAGTTAGTTCAACTTCTTGCAATTATCTCATGTTTATTACATTTTTCATATTATTTCAAGATTTCTTTGTAACCATCCATACGTTATTTTTTACTTACAATTTATAGCATTCTAATACTAAATTTTTATATAAATGGATAATTTAAAAGATTTCGACTTAACATAAATTATTTTAAATTACTCTTTCGCATTTCGTTTTTTTTCTTTTCTTGATCTCCTCTTTTTAAATAAATATTAATAATCATTGTTTAAATAGTTTTTTTAATAAAACATTCATATATAAATTTGTTTAGATTCTCTCTTTATATTGAGCTCTATATGAATAGAGTTTCGATTTATTCTTTTTCTCTTAATTGAATATGTAAAGAACTATGTTAAATATATATGAGGAAACATTTATGTAAAATAATGACTTTTTACATAGATATATTTTTTTTTATCTTAAACAAATAATCAAATTTGTTGAAGCATCACACTTAAAAAAAAAATTATTCAATAAAAATTTGTATAGTGCAATTTGTTATAAATACTCTAGAAGACTGTAGATGTTCATATACATCAAACTCTTAGACTTCTAAATTTTTATTATTATACTGATTATGTTTTGTATTAATTCTTTTTTTTTTAATTGTGTTTTGTATAAATTCTCTTTATTTCCTTGTAATATGATGGGTTCTCCCGATAAATAGAGCCTTGTAAAAAAAGTTTTACAACAATTGAATAAAATGATTACTCTCTCTATTTCCTTATTTGAGTTATTTGATAACACAATTAATATTTTTCAATGAAAAGACTATTTGTCACTTTTATTTTGTTGCAAATAGAAATTTAATTCACAAACTGATGACTAATTCAATATAATTCATTAACGATAATAACTAATTTTGTAAATTAATATCAAATTTCAAACCTCCGACCTAAGGCAAGAGTGCGCCTTGTAGATGGTGGATTTACAAATTGAAACTCAAATGAGTTCAGCAGTGACGTCATTTGTTAGTCTTAGTCAGAGGCATGAAAAAGAGTGGACAGCATTCATAGCATTGCCTTGGAAACCAAGTTAACTCACGTGCTGCATTGCACAAAAAAAAAAAAAAAAAAAAATATATATATATATATATATATATATATATATATATATATATATATTATATAAAAGGTTATAAAATGTAAAAGTTATAATTATAATGATCAAGAAAAAAATTTCAAAAAAAAAAGATCAAGAAAAGTCCAATAGTTAACCCCCCGACCCCTTAATTTTATTTATCTTATATAATTTATCTTCACATACTTTAACATAAAAAAATTAAATTGAAATCATAGTAATATAAAATTCAAAATAAAGAGAAAATTAAAAAAAAATTATTTTTGAAGATTTTAAAAAGAGGAAATACAATATTTCATTCAGAATGATTATTTTTTACGGAAGAAAAAAATATTTAGATTTTAATAAGTGAACATTTCATATTTTATTCATCTTAATATTTGGACGTAACAATGTAACAGAATTCATTGAAATCATGCGATTAAGATCTGATAATCAGAAATAACTTCAACGGTTCTTAAGTGAGCGAGCACAAATAGGAAACACCAAAAACATCAAAAAATGTTATATATGTTAGTATAATACATAAACATACTACAAAAAATTAGAGTAAGTAAAAAATTCAATTATTTATATGTAACAATATTATTTAATTCAAATGATGAAATAATTGATATGATATGCCATCTTGAAAGAAGTCTAAAAAGAGGGAAAAATAAGGTAGGGGATTAATAATATAGAATAAAATTTGAAATTCACAAATATATATTTTTAATTTAACCTTATTATGTAGGGGAATTTTTTTTTCCATTTTTTTTTGTACGTGGATCTTCTAAAATATTAGTTTTAAAAATTTTCTTGCAAATCCCTTTCCAAAGAATTATGCCTGAAATATGCATTCCAAGTCTTATGTTATTTTTGGATCAACTATCAACGTGTGTTTTATGATAATATGGAAACTAAATTTCAATTCAACTGAAATACGGGTACTCTGAATCAGTATTCTTATGGAGAATTAAAAATTAAATAAAGAAATTCTACAGTCAATTAACAAAGGACTATTTCTCAAATGGTAAAAAAACATTGATAAACATCCCGTAGTCAACCATAATTAACTACTGGTGTATCATAGTGCGGTACAAAATGGTACAATTGGCAAGCTCTAGATTAACTATGAATTCGTAAAATGGAGGTGTATCTGAAATTATGTGGTTTGCTTATTTGCAAATATAGCCTTGGAATAAAATATAGCTTTTAAAAAAATCGAAACCAAAATCTTTATTTAAAAAAAATTGAAATCTATAAAAAATAGACAGGCAAATGTCATATATGCTTGGTGAGCAAGGTAGAATGAACACCCATTAAAACATTGACAATATTCGTTAATAAAAAAGTCACTTGCGCCTTTGACCAGATGATACGAATTCCATACAAATGAGCTCCAATTTTACCTTTATCAAATATTCAACTCGCAAATATATTTTTCAACTTAGAACTCACTCAATTAACAACTACAATATATATCCTTTGAGCTAGTAGAGTTAATTCATTTTGGAGAACAATTCTTCTAGAATATACTATTTTACTTGGTAGAATTACCTTTTTTTTTTCAACCGAAATAAGTTGGGATATATTTTGGCTAACTAGGAGATTTCTTGGCTGAATCTATGTGAATTTAGGTTAGCAGGAATGATAGCTTATGAAAGTTCTTTTTGATAAGTCATTGCCATATTTTATCCCATCATTATTTAGTCCCTTTTTGATAGATGCCTTCTTCTGCAAGCATCTTTTTCTCAAACATGTACAAATTTGACAAAAACTAGTCAAACTAATTTAAAACAAAAATGATTTTGCAAAATGAGACCTCCAAAGTTTTAGCCTACTTATCATGTCTGCTGCGTCACCAACTCCAATGGTGCCGTGGACAAATCGGTTAAAAAAATGAAATTGGGAAGAAAAATAAGAACACAATATTTTCTCTTAATTATTTTTTTATTCTCTAATCATAATTTTCTAACTATAAATGACACAAATAAGACATTCTTATATAGAGACATGTCCGTCTAGAATCATATCCTCTAGATACAACATTTTACGCACATACATACTCTTTCACACACACACACAACTCCTCACATAACCACACACACACCTTTTCACACATACGCAACTCCTCATATACACACACTTTTTCACACATAACTACATATAATTATTAAATAAATATTAAATTTATTATTATTTTAACATCCCCCTTAAACTTAATATTTTCTTCCGTCTCGCATCCGGAGATGATTCTTGAAATTATTGAAAAGTTCCACCGTAGGGGATTTCGTGAAGATATCAGCTACTTTGTCTTTACTCACCACGTGAATCATCTCCACGTCACCATTCTTCACATGCTCTCGAATAAAATAAAATCGTACATTAATATGTTTACTCCTCTCATGATGCACTGGATTATTTGCCAATGAAATTGCCGACTTGTTGTTAACATGAATCTTTGTTGCTCCACCATGAGCTAAACTCATCTCACCTAACAACCTTCTTAACCATATCACGCGACACACGCATGAAGATGCTGCCACGTACTCCACCTCGCACGTTGATAGCGTAACGATTGTCTGTTTCAAAGATACTAAATAACAAATGATAATAATACAAGCTACTCTAATCAATATGATCGTAAATGCCGTGTCATCCATATAAAACACAAAACCCGAAGTACGCTTTCTATCATCCATGTCTCATCTCCGATCATTATCCGAATATCCAGAAAGAACAAAATTATTAGTATGTGAATAGAATAATCCAAGCAATAGTGTACCTCGGATGTAACAAAAAATTCGTTTTAACGCTTTCCAATGTGTAGACTTGGGTTCCTCCATATACCGTCTTGCTAAGCCGACACCATATTAAATATCCGGTCTTGTGCAAAAAAGATACCGTAAGCCTCCAACTAAACTCTTATAAAACTTTGCATTAATCGCCTTGCCTTCATCAAAACGAGATAATCCTATGCCGCTTTCAACCGGTGTATTTACCGGATTGCAATCCTCCATCTTAAACTTTCGAAGTATTTCTTTCACATAAGCTTCTTGCGAAATGAAAATACTATCCTTGCTTTGCTTCACTTCAAGAACAAGAAAATATGACATAAGTCCCAAATTGGTCATTTCAAACTCACGCATCATGGCTTTCTTAAAATCATCAATCATATGATGATTATTACCCGTACAAATTAAATCATCAACATATAAATCCACAAGTAAAATATCTCCATTTTGTACCTTCACATATAACGCGTGCTCATGTGGACATTGTATAAACCCACACTCCTTAAAATACGCATTAATTCGTGTGTTCCATGCTCTAAACGCTTGCTTTGACCCGTATAATGCTTTCTTTAATTTTAACACTTTATCTTCTTTTCTGATTTTCACGTAACCGGGAGGTTGCTCGATATAAAATTTTTCCCCAAGAACACCATTCAAAAATGCCGATTTAAAATCCATTTGATAAATAGGCCATATCGATTGAGCCGCCAAAGAAATGAGAAGTCGGACGGTTCCCATTCGAGCCACGGGAGCAAACACTTCCATCATAATCTATCCATCCCCTCTTGTTGATTGTAGTCTCACTTTGTATCTTTCGACTTCTCCTTCTGCGTTCACCTTTTTCTTATAAACTCACTTCACTCTGATGGGTTTATGATCCTTGGATAAAGATATAATTTCCCAAGTATAATTCTTCACAATCGAATGCATCTCTTCAACCATAGCGACTAGCCACTTACTATCATCAACTGCTTCTTCGAAAGTAATATTTTTACCTTCCGCCAAAAGACATACCAAATGCAAGTCATTTGTCGCCTGATATAGATCACGTAAACTACTCACTCTTGGGTTGCGCCTCATCTCATCATCGAGTAAAGAGGGAGATGGCCTTGTTGGTGTTATTGAAACCACCGGGGTCGGGACTTCTTCATTTTTCTCTTTTTCTACATGAGAAATCTCCATTTGTATATTCCAACACCACATACTTTCTTCATCAACTTGCACATCACAACTTATACGTATTCTTTGGTTAATATGATCATAAAGATTGTACGCCTTTGATCTAACATCATAACCGATGAAGATAAGTTTCATACTTTTGTCATCAAGATTGACACGCCTTTGATCCGGAACATGAGTATAAGCAACACTTCCGAACACTCTTAAATGATATACCGACGATTTTCTACCCAACCAAGCTTCATGTGGTGTCATATACTCCACGCACGCCGTTGGACATCGGTTTCTTAAGTATTGAGCATACTCCAAACCATGTCGAGAATGGTCTGATTCATCCGTTCCGCAATACCATTTTGTTAAGCTGAGTAATGCTCCGTCAAATTTCGCTTTATGTCATTGTCTTTACAAAATAACTCAAAAGCAAATGAAGTAAATTCGCTGCCTTGATTTGACCTTAACACCTTGATGTAATTATCACTTTTTTTTCTCAACAAGCACTTTAAATTTCTTAAAAATACCAAAAGTTTCTGATTTCTCTCTTTAAGAAAATAAACCCAAATTTTTCTTGAGTAATCATCAATAAATGTAATGAAATAACGGTACTCACCCAACGACATAGGCATGATGGGTCCACAACTATCGGTCTGTACCAACTCTAGCGGTTTGTTTGCACGATAATTTGCTTCTTTAGGAAAACTAATCCGTGGATGATTCCCAAACACACAACCTTCACAAAATTTGTCGGAATAGTCTATGTGCGGTAAACCGCTCACCATCATTTTGCTCGCCATTTGTTTAATCCCTCCAAAGTTGAGATGTCCAAATCGAAGATGTCAAAGCCAGGATTCATCACCAACACATGCTCTTAATATTCAATAGGAACATCTGAGTCTTCGCCATCTCCACATGAGCAAGTAGTTTTTGATTTTTATCCCTTAAATAGAGGCTTCTATTCTTCATATTAAAGGAATAACCCATCTTCAATAATTGTCCAAGACTCAAAATATTGTTTCTCATATCTGGGATATAATACACATTGGTAATATAACATTGGCTACCATCTTTTAATTGAATTATAATTTTTCTTTGACCCTTCACCTTCACTTTTGACGCATCTCCAAAAGACACATCTTCATTCACTTTCTCATCCATCTCAACAAACATATCTAGCCGCACATATGATTACTCGCACCCGTATCCAAATACCATATGCAACTTTTGTCGGAACCAAACTTCTTGCACGCTAATAGTACCACACTTTCATTACTCTCATCTTCTTTGTTGGCGAAATTCATATTTTCGTCAACTTTTTTGTCCCAACAATCGATGCATATTGGCTAATTTTGTCACAATTATAACACCGTACTACTTTACTTTACACTCGGCGGCAAAGTGACTAAACTTGTCATAATTGTAACACTTTTTATTAGATTTGTTAAATCCTTCGTTTCTTCCCCGTCCACGACCGCCATGAAAATTCGAACCCCGTTCTTCCCAATTCTTCTCTACACTTCCTCTTCCACGACTGTGACTATAACCACGACCGAGTCCTCGACCATGATTTTCTTGGCCTCTAGTTTTCTTCTCATTGGAAATCGACATCTTCGCTTGGAGCGCTTCCTCCAACGTCTCTTGATTTCTTTTCTTCTTTCTCGCCTCATGGGCTTCCAACGATCCCATCAACTCATCTACCGTCACTTTGTCCAAATCTTTGGACTCTTCAATCGTGCACACAATATTTTTGAATTCATTGGCCAATGACCAAAGAATTTTCTCCACAATTCGCCCGTCAATTAGAGTCTCACAATTCCTTTTCAATTGATTGGTAACAGTAAGAACCCTTGTAACATAGTCGGAAACTTCCTCCGACTCCTTCATCTTAATCGCTTCCAGTTCTCCTCGAAGTTTTTGTAGGCGAACCTGCTTCACTCGCTCGGCCCTTTATATGCCGTTTGGACAATCCCCCATGCCTCCTTTGAATTTTGTGGAACGACGATTTTTTCGAAAGCGGATTCATCAACCGCTTGGTAAAGATAGTAAAGTGTCTTCTTATCCTTTTTGAGACTTTCCTTGAACGACATCAATGCGACACTCTTCGTTGGAGTTAGGTCCGGTTCATCATAACCGATTTTCACTATCTCCCATAGATCCTCCGATTCGAGAAGCGCCTTCAGTTGGATACTCTAATTCTCGTAATTCGTCTTCATAAAACGAGGGAAACTCGATTGTCCGGCCATAACGGTATTAACCATGACTCTTGTACCACTTGTTAGAAAAATGAAATTGGGAAGAGAAAGAAGAACACAAAATTTCTCTCTTAATTACTAATCATAATCGTCTCATTACAAATGACACACACAAGGCATTCTTATCTAGAGACATGCTCTCCTAGAGTCTTATCCTCTAGATACACATTTTCACACACATACACACCCTTTCACGCACACAACTTCTCACATAACCACACACACATTTTCACACATATATAACTCCTCACATAACTACGCACACTTTCACACATAACTAAATATAATTATTAAATAAATATTAAGTTTATTATTATTTAAAGAAAATCCTACGGTTAACTAGATTTTAAAGGAGGGTTTTATAATAGAGATCTTCTGTAGCCCATGTGTGTACCTAGAGGTATCAAAATCTGACCCGACCTGAAAAACCCGCCCGTCCAACCCAAACCCAAACCCGACCTGTCCCGAAAATGTTGATAAGTCAACGACCCAAAATCCGACCCAACCCGAACCCAGATGACCCGAATCCCGAATGACCCGAGACCCGAACGACCCGAAACCCGATATACACGAGACCTGAATTACTCGAACCCGAATGACCCGTAACCCGAACCCGAATGACCCCCCAATTACCTGAACCTGAATGACCTGAAATTGAATGTACTGAATGAATGGTCATGTAACTGTTGATTCATTATTATATACTAATATTATATATTATTTTATAGTATCTTATTATATTTTTTATAATACCATTACACTATTATAGAGAGTAATATAATATTCATGTATAATATTATTTTCTAACACTTAAATATAGTTTAAAATTATTTAAAAACTCATATTTGATAAGATCAAGACTAATGATGACTAACTAGTTAGCATGACAGACAATCTAAAATGATTCAAAAATAAAAATCAAAGTTGACTAATCAGATGTAAGGACCTGATCGACTCGTAATAATAATTTTTATTGACCTAAAATACTTCAATGATTCATAATACAGCTATAGCAATCAGAAATATCAACCCTAAATATTCAAAACTTAAAACTGAATGACCTTTAACCAAATTGAGGACAAACCCGAATTACCCGAAACTCAGACTCGAATTACTCGAAACTCAGACCCGAATGACCCGTAACCCGATTGACCTGTAACCCGAACCCGCCCGACCCGAGACCCGAACGACCCGAGACCCGAGACCCGAGACCCGAATGACCCGAAATTCGAACGATCCGTAACCCGAACGACCCGAAATCCGAACGATCCGTAACCCGAACGACCCGATCCGAACCCGACCCAACTCGCCCATTTGCCACCTCTATGTGTACCTGTGTGCCCTATGAACTAAATGTGAAAAAAGTTCTTTGCAGAAAGACTCTGCATAATAACTAAGTTTTTTTATTTATAGTTCCTCCTAGAAGAGTTTAGGTTGAGCCATGTATTATCATAATACATTTATTATTGTTATTAATATTTCAATTAGATCATATAAAGTTTATTGGGATGTTCTTGTGTGATTGTGAAACAATATATAAATTCTTATTATTTAAAAAATAATATATAAATAAAAAATGATAAAGAAATCTTGAAAACAATATATATAAAACAATATACAAAACACAATATACTATATACAAAATACTAAATGCCATATTATATATATAATATAATAAAAATAGTATATTTAATGAAGATTAAAAAAATGAAACTCCATCACACACCACGTGCATAAGCCATCATGAAAATTCATTTCTCTTGAGAAAAAATAACAATAAAGACAAGTTTTAAATTCTCTTTAAGAATAAAATAAGTTCAATGCATTTATATACACATTTTTTATTTTTTCAACATAATGATATATCTTAAAAATATCTCTTGTGTTAATAAATATTTGCTAAATGCACTATTTCTTAAATATATATAACTAATTTGTTAAATAATATAACTTTCATTCTAGTTGGAGCAATTTTTAAATTTTTTTTGTCTTTTCATTATATGTCGTTTTGTATATTTTCTTCACACACCATATAAAATATGTAAACACTTACATGGATACAAAAAGTAATAGTTAATATGGGTGTCAAGAATACAATAAAAAAAATTTAACAAAACAATCATCATGTTTAACAATAAAAATGTACAAAAAATAATAATATATAAAGTATATTTTTTGATATTTTTTTTAATTTAACCATATGAAGTAGGGGACTTTTTTTTTTTTTATTTCCATGTACGTTTATCTTCTAAAATATTAGTTTTAAAAATTTTCTTGCAAATCCCTTTCCAAAGAACTATGCCTGAAATATGCATTCCAAGTCATATGTTATTTTTGGATCAACTATCAACGTGTGTTTTATGATAAAATGGGAACTAAATTTCAATTCAAGTGAAGTACAGGAACTCTGAATCAGTATTCTTATGGAGCACATTAACCTTTTGAAAATTAAAAATTAAATAAAAAAATTCTACAGTCAATTAACAAAGGACTATTTCTCAAATGGTAAAAAAGATTGATAAACATCCCGTAGTCAACCATAATTAACTACTGGTGTATCATAGTGCGGTACAAAATGGTACAATTGGCAAGCTCTAGATTAACTATGAATTCGTAAAATGGAGGTGTATCTGAAATTATGTGGTTTGCTTATTTGCAAATATAGCCTTGGAATAAAATATAGCTTTTAAAAAAATCGAAACCAAAATCTTTATTTAAAAAAAATTGAAATCTATAAAAAATAGACAGGCAAATGTCATATATGCTTGGTGAGCAAGGTAGAATGAACACCCATTAAAACATTGACAATATTCGTTAATAAAAAAAATATAAATTCTTTTATTGTCATAAGCAAAATGAAATGTAGTTTATCTTCGTTAAGAAGGCATGGATTTTTCCAACATATTGGTCAATGGGCAGCAAAAAAGTCACTTGCGCCTTTGATCAAATGATATGAATTCCGTACAAATGCGCTCCAATTTTACGTTTATCAAATATTCAACTAGCAAATATATTTTTCTACTTAGAACTCACTCATTTAACTACTACAATATATATCCTTTGGGCTAGTAGAGTAAATTCATTTTGGAGAACAATTCTTCTAGAATATACTATTTTACTTGGTAGAATTAACTTTTTTTTTTTTTCCACCGAAATAAGTTGGATATATTTTTGCTAACCAGGAGATTTCTTGGCTGAATCTATGTGAATTTGGATTAACAGACATTTATGAAAGTTCTTTTAGATAAGTCATTGCCATATTTTATCGGATAATTTCATATATGCAACTACAAAAAGTCGAAATACCATATTTGCCATTATAAAAACTGTTATAATAATAATTTTTTTATGGCATTTTTATTAGGTAATTGTGCAATGGATTCTGTCCACTGAGTAATAAAGTTATCATTATGTTTATTTTAGAAATTATAACTAATTTAAGTTTGTGAGTTTATGTGCAAAATTCTTGATTATGTCCAAGTGCTCTTCTGTACTTTGAACTGTGTTAATGAGTATTGAAAATCTAAATTCAGAAATTTAGATGAATTTGAGAGTATACGTTGAATAGAATGAATTAATGAGAAGAAAAAGATGCATTGCATGTTGAATAGAATGAATTAATGAGAAGAAAAAGATGCATTGCATTTAGTATGGTCCGTTTCCTACAAATCATTTTCAAGCACAATCATCTTTGGTCCATTCTCTCCTCTGTTAAAAAAAAAAAAAAAAAAAGCAAGAAAGGAAATAGCTTGTTGTGTTGTCATCTGCATCTCATTCATCTGGTGTTGGTGGACCAAAGGTGGAGAGAAGAAAGTGTTTGAAAATTTAGTTGTACATGTTGGGATGGAGTTTCCTTGTGCATGTCTAGTACAGTGAGTCTCTTATGAACCTATTTATATTTTATTTCTTTTGGCTTATTCTGTTAGATAGATAGTAGCATATCCCAATCTCTTTTGTTCATCTCATTCGTCAAGATTAAGTCAAGAGAATAATGTCATAATTTATAATTATATAATTCTATCTCAAAAGCATGATATATAGTTAGAGTTTCATATCGATCTTGTAATTAACCGTTATTTCTTGATTTATAGTTGTATACTCTGGTCATGCAAGTAGAATATTTTATCCATTAATATTCTGTTCTTTTGTTAAACTTAGTTCTTAATTATTTTAGAGTGAATTATTTAGTTAATTAATTTAGTCATTATTTTTATCTGTTAATTATTTTCTAAGTTAACCTATGATTAAATATTTTATGGAGTTTTTCTAACTGTCAGTAAGTATTAGTTTGAATAATATAAAAGAAATTTAAAGTATATTTTGATCATATAATTTATATTATTCTAGGTTTTTCTAATTTTTAAGGTCTAAATACTGTTGTTTGAACTTTAAATTTTAATCTGGATTTCTAACAGAAATTCAAACTTTGGATTTTCAAAACCGTTCATTGAACTTCATTTTCATTTGAAAACTTATGTTAATCATAACTCCTAATCTATAATTCCAAATTTTATAAATAAATAGTTGATTCCTATGTTTCTGGACGTTCTAGACGCATTGGCACCATTAGTTCCTGCATATTAGGTTCAAAAATTTAAATCTTTAGTAATCAGCATCATTAAGAGTTTAATGTATAATTTGGTGCAAGTTTCGAGATGGAGTCGTAATTGGTATTTAATTAAATAATTAGATTCGCTTAAGGAAGAGTTCATACTAGAGGAAGATCGAGAAGTTGAAAGAGTCGCTAGGGAAGAATTTGAGTCTCTAGGACCCGAAGATCACGCTTAAGATTTGTTGTTGACTAATTGGCTTGTTCAGGTAAGGTTTTGCTCGCATATGCTTTCTCTTTGACTATATCTTATTATTCCATATAAATAATATACATATTATAATTATATAATATAAAGTAATAAAAATATAAAGATTTTCTCTAAATTAGAGCGTATGTAGCTCAATGAGAATTTTTAGTAACTTGAGTATTTTGAAGAAAATATTTTAAAATGTTTGAGAATAAGATACGGGATATAGTGAGATGCGTGAAGAGAGATAGTAAAATGATTATAGCCGTACTTGGTAGGTAGAAGCCAAGGCCGCTGTTGTGATAGGTGAGAGGCCGTACTTAGTAGGTAGAAGCTAGGACCGCCGATCACCCAATAACGAGCTCGGAAAGACTTGTATCTGTGGCATACTCGAAGCCACGGAGCATGATCTAGTGTGTGTCGTGTGTGCGTGGTGAAGTGAAAAGTGAAATAAGCTATTATCCCGAAGAAAAAGTATTTTTTTTTGTAGTGAATAAATGTTTATGCTATTATTATTACTTTATTTTCTAATAAACTTCTATTTTTGTTGTATGCGACTGGGCATTTCTTTTTACACCTTACTGAGTTAGTACTCATCCTTAATTTTATTTTGTGCCCAGGTTTAGATCTGTAGCTGGGGATTTTTGGATGGAGTGACGTCAATATTTAATAAAATAGTTTAATAATTAATGTTGAAAAAGGAGAACTTTATTGTCTCATTTTATTTATTGTTAAAGATTAAATAAATGTAAGAACTTAACATTATTTCGGACTATATGGATATTTATTCGAATGCCTTTTGGCGGTTGTTACATTTCAATCCATATTTTGGTTCTGGGGTGTAACAACTTTAATGGTATCAGAGCGAACGATCCACGGAATTCAAAAAAATAAATAAATAAATAAATAAAAATAAAAATAAAATAAAATAATAATAATAATAATAATAATAATAATAATAATAAGCAATTAAATAAATAAATTATGCGTGTGTGAGTGAGAGTGGATGGGTATTAGTTTAGTTATTGAGTATTAAAAAAAAAAAAAAAAAAAAACTATAAATTCTAAGGTTGAGTATTTTACTCAGGAAAATGTCTCAAGATTCTGATGTGAATGGGTCGTCGGGACCAATCAATCCGAACGACTTCCTAGCAGTCATGAGGACCCTGATTCAACAGGAGACCCGAGAGAATAGTCAGTCTTCTCGGACAGGACAAGGAAACGCACCAGATCTTTTAAAATCCTTCTTGAGTACAAAACCGGAATCTTTTTCTGGTTCATCCAATCCGGACGATGCGTACGCCTGGCTTCAAAACATGCGTAAGAAATTAGAAGCGATGAAGTGTCCGGATGAAGATAAGGTGCGGTTGGCTACACACATGCTGTCTGGACGAGCCGATTCATGGTGGAATTTACATAAGATGGGTTATGAAGAGAAAAACCCTGACGAGCCTATTTCGTGGAAATGGTTCGAGGATGAGTTCTTTAGACATTATTTCCCGTCTAACCTTCGGCGCGCTCGCAAGCAGGAGTTTGAGAATCTGAAATAGGGTAATATGAGCGTGCAGGAGTATTCTGAGGAGTGGCATCAACTTTCTATTTTGGGGGCAATTCTGTTGTGGATGCGGAGGAGCGTGTAGCACGATTTATTGACGGTTTGCATCCAGATTTGGCGACTATTGTCAGGCCACACCGTCTGGAGACGGTGGCAGAGGTGATGAATGTGGCGATTGGTGTCGAACGTGATAGACACCAATCTTACCTGATGAGGAAGGAAAGACATGAGCGGCAGTCAAAGAAACCTTCTAGGCCGCAACCTTATAACTTCCGGGGAGCAGTGCCAACCCGCACTTATGAAGGGCCCGAGATATCAATTTGTTCGATCTATCAGAGGAGATACAGAGGAGAATGTTTCCGCAAGAATTGGAAGTGTTACAGTTGTGATCAGACAGGTCATATAGCGAACCAGTGTCCGAACAAGGGTAAGTTCGGAAATCAGAGGCCACCTACCTCTCGTCCTGCTCAGCAACGAGTTGGAGGTCCCAGCAACAAGCCCAACAACCGTGCGACAATGTATGCCGTCCAGCATGACAACGAGGCAGAGGTTACCAATGTCATCGCAGGTACTGTTTTTATTTCATCCGTCCCAGCTTATGTGCTCTTTGATTCGGATGCATCATTATCATTCATAGCATCATCATTTGTGCATGAGCGTGGTTGGAAAATAGAAGTTAGTAATGAGTCGATAGCAGTGGGAACCCCGGTAGGAGCCTCGATTGTAGAAAATCGAGTGTGCAAATCCAAAATCGTGAAAATTGGTGACCATAGATTGCCAGTTGATCTCGTAGTGATGGACATGCGAGACTTTGATGTTATTTTGGGCATGGATTGGCTCGCTCGGCATGACGCGATGATTGTTTGTCGGCAACAAATGGTGGTCTTCAGACTACCCAATGGTGAGAAGTTTAATCTTTCAACTCGACAATTGGAATTTAGAGGTCCTCTTAATTCGATGAGGCATGAGAAGAAATTATTGCGAGCTAAATGTGCGGCGTTAATAGCATCTGTTCAGGTGACTCCACATGCAGAGAAGAAATTGGAGGATATTCCAGTGGTGTGCGAATTTCCTGAAGTATTTCCCAATGAACTTCCTGGTTTACCCCCAGTTCGAACTATGGAGTTTGCGATTGAGCTCGCTCCGGGTACGAGACCTATTTCTAGAGCCCCATATCGTATGGCACCAGTGGAGTTGAAAGAATTGAAGAGCCAGTTAGACGAGTTGTTGAAGTTAGGGTTTATACGACCCAGTGTTTCATCGTGGGGAGCACCGGTGTTGTTTGTGAAGAAGAAAGATGGCTCCATGCGGTTATGTATTGATTACCGCGAACTCAACAAGGTTACCATGAAGAATAAATACCCCTTGCCCCGAATTGATGATCTGTTTGACCAGTTACACGGTGCTAAGGTTTTCTCGACGATCAATTTACGAACCGGTCACCATCAACTGCGAATTAATTCAGGCACTATCACTTCCGCCATTCGCCAGAGCCTCTGGCGGAACTGTCCATTTTTTTATTTTTTGTTGATCCCGACCATTTGGCACTCTTAAACACGATTAATTAAAGAAAAAAGGCAGTTCCGCCAGAAAACTGATGAATTCATAATTTTTGAGCTAATTGGCCTTCTAAATTAAGAGTTTAACCTGAAAAAATGAATTTTACTCAGTTCCGCCAGACCCTCTGGCGGAACTACATTTTTTTCTTAATTAATCGTGTTTAAGAGTGTCAACTGGCCGGGATTAACAAAAATAAAAATATGGACAATTCTGTCAGAGACTCCGGCGGAACCGGGCTCTGATGGAAATGTCAGTGGCTGAATTATTTTCAAAACAGTGCTATCTAATGAATTATTTTCAAAAAAAAGTGTTATTTTTCAAAACAACTCTACTTATCATGCCTATTGCCTCACCAACTCCAATGGTGCGGGGGACAAATCCTGCAGTTAGCTAGATTTTAAGGGAGGGCTTTATAATAGAGATCTTCTGTAGCCCATGTGTGCCTACGGCCTAAATGTCAAAAAACTTCTTTGCAGAAAGACCCTGCATTATAACTAAGTTTTTTTTATTAATAGTTCCTCCTAGAAGAGTTTAGGTTGAGCCATGTAAACACATTTATCATAATACGTTTATTATTGTTTTTAATTTTTCAATTAGATCATGTAAATCACTTTTTTCATTTCTTGTCTAGTCTATTGGGATGTTCTTGTGTGATTGTGAAACAATATATAAATTCTTATTATTTAAAAAATAATATATAAATAAAAAATGATAAAGAAATCTTGAAAACAATATACAAAACACAATATACTATATACAAAATACTAAATGCCATATTATATATATAATATAACAAAAATAGTATATTTAATGAAGATTAAAAAAAATGAAACTCCATCACACACCACGTGCATAAGCCATCATGAAAATTCATTTCTCTTAAGAAAAAATAACAATAAAGACAAGTTTTAAATTCTTTTTAAGAATAAAATAAGTTCAATGCAGTTTTATATACGCATTTTTTTTATTTTTTCAACATAATGATATATCTTAAAAATATCTCTTTTGTTAATAAATATTTGCTAAATGCACTAATTCTTAAATATATATAACTAATTTGTTAAAGAATATAACGTTTATTCTAGTTGGAGCAATTTTTAAATTTTTTTTGTCTTTTCATTATATGTTATTTTGTATATTTTCGTCACACACCATATAAAATAGGTAAACACATACATGGATACAAAAAGTAATAGTTACTATGGGTGTCAAGAATACAATAAACTTAATTCTCAAAAAAAAAAAAATACAATAAACTTTTTTTAACAAAACAATCAGCATGTTTAACAATAAAAATGTACAGTCTACTGTTTATTTCTTTGAAAGGAAGTAATGTTTCCCGCCAATCACAATCAGTTCAATCCTCTGCATCTCTTTTACTCTTGTCAACTGGGTCACGAGTGCGAAAATAAATGACCCGTAACACAGACTACAGAAAAAGACTGTAGCTGAAAAGTTCGTTTTGAATAACATTTTTCAATGCATCGAGTTTCTCCAAAGCAAAGTAAGATCAAATCATCCGGTCAGTTGACTAACAATAATTAATTAACAAAAAGTTGATCTCATGATCCCAATATAACCCCCCATCTGCACAATCCAAATAGAACCGGAAACTTTTGTTCTCTCTCTCTCTTTACACTCATAAACCATGGAAGAAGAGAAAAAAGAGGAGAAAAACGGGGAGAGAACTAGAGAGACAAATGGAGAGGATGGGAAGGTGTCGATGCTCAGGCTGTTCAAATTCGCCGACGGAACTGACGTGTGGCTGATGATCATCGGGAGTATTGCGGCGATGGCAAATGGGATTTCACAACCAATGATGGCCTTCATTTTTGGCCAGGTTGTTGATGCCTTTGGTGGCGCTGCTACTGATGACGTGCTTCATCGAGTCAACAAGGTGTGTTTGATGAATTTTTGCATAGATAAATAACCCTGTAAATTGTGTTAATTGTAGCTCTGGTTCTTTTAATAAGATTATCGTTGGTTGAGAGTGATCGTCACCTTAACCAAGTATGGGTGGAATTGTATTGATAACCATGTTAATGGAGTTAATTGTTGTTGAATGTGATATTTCCCATCTTGTCGGGTTGCAAGGGATATTTTGAGGTTTTCCAGGGGTTCATATGAAATTGCTCCGTTGATAGGTTTAATAAATCCAGCGTGAGAAAAGAGCTAGAGGAAGTGTGCAAATGTTTATTTCATTCTCCTTTCATTAATTGCAGTTTCATTCTCATTTCCACTCGAAAAAACTATACCAACCACCAAAGAGAACGTGATTCCAACAAAAGTTTGGTTCATGTTTTCACAAATAACCCTGAGAAAGGGTTATAGTTTGATTTTGTTCTTTCTGAGTGGCGGCCAGCTACTTGGAGATGAATCAATTTCTGTCAAGGGTGAGAATCTGCTTTTGGTGGAATTTTTCATTGAGTGATGATAGTCTTTTTCCTATTTTTTCCCCTAACTTTTTGATGACGTGGTAATTTGCATTTAATGGACTGTTAATAAACATAAAAATGAATTTATGATCTCTATATAGGAAAATGAGATTTAAGTTTACCACATGTTATATTAGGTTAATCATCTCATGCTAATTCATAATAAATTTGTAGTCTCTACATAGGAAAATTGACTTTAAATTTATCACTTGTTGTATTAGATTCATCGTCCTATACTAACTCATGATAAATTTGTGATCATATATAAGAAAAATGGGGTTTAAATTTATCACATGTTGTATTAGATTCACCATCATAATATATTTATTTTGGTTTATTACATATTGTATTAGATTTATCATCTCATGCCACGTCATCAAGGGATTGGGGGGAAGAATAGGGGGAAGATTATAATTTTCCTTTTTCATTAGTGATGCTTTGAAGGGGTTATTTTCAGTTTAAACTTTTTCTTCTGAATAAGTAACTAAGAGAAATTCCTCTCTTCTCTTATTTTTTGCATCCTTTTCGCAATGACTAAATGGGGTTAATTTTATTAGTATAACTAACCAAATGGCATATATTGCTTAGAAAAGTGATATTAGTAATTTTATATACCATTTGTGTTAATATATCTTTTTGTTATTATTCAAAAAAATATACCTTTTTTTGTGAGTCTTTTTGTTGTTTAAATAGTTGAAATCGTTAATTTATCTTGTCTTCTGCACATTAGTCTAATTATTGAACATGGTGAACAGTTGTTGGCTGGACCAATTTAACATTTTAGTTTCCTCAATTCATTCAAAAAAAAAACATTTTAGTTTCAATTTTCCTTTTCAAGAAACTTCTTTAGCTGTATTCATTTATTTTATATTGGGGGCGGGTAATATAAATGGTGCTCCATGAATAATTTCTATATTATTGATTCTTTATCTCATTTTATAAAGCTAAGCTATTTGGTTACTTGTTGAATATACTATTTATTTGTCTCTGTCAAATATGTAAGCTACTCGGTCATGTTCTTGAATAAACTATTTATTTCTCGATGTCGAATATGCAATTGATTTCTTTTTAAACTATTTATTTATTGAATTGAAACATTCAATATGAAAGGACATGAATGTACATCCCTACATGACTTCATTCATTCCTGTGAATTTAGTGTTGACTTCTCCAACAAATTATTTATTTTTTCAAATTTGATATGCTATATGACTTTGACAGATTTTCTATGAGATTTTTTCTGTTTTTTAATGTTCGAATACGCTATTGAAGAAAGAAATTAATTCTAATTGTGAATTAATTATTATCCTTGAACAATTTTTCTAATCTTTTAAATATGAATTTTATACCCAAAAGGGTCAACTGTTTTTGACTAATGAACTTTTTTGGTTTCATAAATAATTTTCTAAATTATTGATTCTTCTGTCATCCCAAAATAGAAATTAGCTGTTTTTGAATAAATGATATTTTTATTCTATTATTTGCATGCAATTTATTTCATGCCAAAAATAAGCTTTTTTTATTTAAGATCAGTTTCCAAGCTAGATTCTCAAATCTTTTTCAATAAAATTTGTTCATTGCACATTGACATCGTGCATAACAACACCTCTAGTACTTATGGCTCATTGACTTTTTTCACATGTGTCGGTCAAATTTTTAACAATTTTGGGACTTTGGTGCATAAATATAATAAAAGGGACATGATTTCAGCTGCAAAAGTTGTCTGACAATTTTGTGATATACGATATAATATTTTGTATATAATATATATTATTTTATACATGTATTGTATTTATATTGAGCACAGTTTTTTCCTTGTCAGGTGGGTGCTTAATTTTGACAATTTCAAATCTGAATTTTATCCCTAAATGAAGTCTACCATACTTGATAAATGATTTCTTTTCTTCGGTTTGTCTTGTTTATTTAATCCCATAATAATATTTTATTTAATATCAGCACCCATCACTCTTAAAACAGTAAGCTAGATTCACATAATCTTTTCAATCAAATGCATCACTCGCACATGGTGCATAAAAACTAGAGCTCGCAAAATCTGATCCGACCCAAAAACCTGCCTGTCCAACCCGAATCCGACCCGACCTGAATATATTGACAAGTCAATGACCTGAAACCCTACCCAATCCGAACCCAGATGACCCGAAACCCGAATGACCCAAGACCCGAAATACTCGAGACTCGAACGACCCGAAACCCGAATGACCCCAACGCGAACGACCCGTAACACAAATCCGAATGAACTCGCCCCCCTGCCGCCGAACCTGAATGACCTGAGATGGAATCTGCTGAATGAATGATCATATAATTGTTGATTTCACTATTATAAACTAATATTATATATTATTTTATAATATCGTATTATATTTTTTATAATGTCATTATATTATCTTAGAGAATAATATATTATTTTATAATACTAATGTATAATATTATTTTTTAAGACTTAAAAATAGTTTATAAACCCACATTTGATAATGTCAAAGCTAGTGATGACTAGTTAGCATGACATACAATCTAAAATGATCCAAAAGTAAAATCCAAATTTGACTAACTATATGTAAAGACTCGATAGACACATAATAATTATTTTATTGACCTAAAACAATTCAATGATTCATAATACAAATCAGAACAGAACAAACAGAAACACCGACCATAAATATTCAAAACTTAGAACTGAATGATCCGCAACCAAATTGACCACATACCCGAATTATCCAAAACTTAGATCCGAATGACCCGTAACCCGTACCAGCCCGACCCGAGACCCGAACTATCCGAGACCCGAATAAGCTGAGACCCGAACAACCCGAGATCCGAATAACCCAAAACTCGAACGACCCGAGACCCGAAAGACTCGGGACCCGAATGACCTGACCCGAACCCGACCCAACCCGAGCATTTGACATCTCTAATAAAAACTTCTTATATTTATCTTACATTGACTTTCTTAGGGTAAATTAAAAATTAGGATAAATTTCACCGTAAGTCACCCAACTTTAAAAAATTATAAAATATGTCACTTAACTTTCAATTGTTCTATATAGGTCACTCAACTTTAAAAAATAATTCAATATATCACTCAACTTTCAATTGTCCCTAAGAGGTCACTCAACTTTCAAAAATGATTAAATATGTCACTCAACTTTCAATTAACCGGGTGATATGTTTGGTCATTTTTGAAATTTGAGTGACTTTTAGGGGACAATTGAAAGTTGAGTGACATATTTGATAATTTTTGAAAGTTCAGTGATTTTTAGGGGACAATTAAAAGTTAAGTGACATATTTAGTTATTTTTGTAAGTTGAGTGACCTACGGTGAAATTACCCTAATTTTTAACCTGAGCATGAGCTGTATTAAATGAAAAAGTATTACCAAACAAAACTTGGTCAATGAGATACACCATACAACATTTTTGTATATATACAAAGTAGTCTTTTTACATAATATATGTTGAAAGATTATTAAGTTGTATATTAGACATGAAAATAATATATACTATTTACGCGGTTCATTTTTTATGCCTATGGCACTATAGGCATATAACAATTATAGTTACTATTTTTCCTATTTGTTGGACAATCTCATGCAACTTTATTTATTCTTTTGCTTTCTCAGGTGGTGCTTAATTTTGTATATTTAGCGCTTGGAACCGGTGTTGCAGCATCCCTACGTAAGGATCTATATTTAAATTAAAATCAAGTCCTTTCTTTATACACATTGCAGTCTTTTATTATTAAATTTATTTTAACAGAGGTGGCATGTTGGACTATGACTGGAGAGAGACAGGCGTCACGGATTAGGGCCTTGTACCTAAAAGCTGTACTTAGACAAGACATTGCATATTTTGACAAAGAAATGAGTACTGGTAAAGTGATTGGTAGAATCTCAGCCGATACTGTACTCATTCAAGATGCAATCGGCGAGAAGGTATAAAATTTTATTTCTTTTTATATTAATCACTGAACTTAACAAAAATTATAATACAATTAAATTTGCCAAAGGCTTCTGGATTATGTCTAATTATAAAAAAGCCCCTGCAGTGTCGGAAATTGCAATAAAAACGTATATTCTTAAGAAATTTATGAAGATCTCCCTACATAAATGTCTAAGAATAGTCTTTGTTTATGCATTTTCCAGTACTGCAATTTCTTTTTGAAATTTAGGCACAATATAGGGTTTTCTTTTAAATGTCCATAAAATTTATACTTGTCTTGAACTCTATAGGTGGGGAAGTTCCTTCAGCTAGTGGCGACATTTATAGGAGGATTTGTGGTGGCTTTTGTAAAGGGATGGCTTCTCTCTCTTGTCATGCTTTCTTGCATTCCTCCAGTTGTAATTGCTGGTGCAGCCGTTTCAAATGTCATTACCAAAGTTTCAAGCCGAGGCCAGGCTACGTACGGTGAAGCTGGCAATGTTGTGGAACAGACACTTGGTTCCATTAAAACGGTTTGTATCAATTTAATATACTTGCAATTTTTCTAATGATGTAAAAGATAAGGGCGTTTTCATATGTATCCCTGTAAGATCTCAAAATATCACGTACACATCCCTACAAAATTACCCTTACTTTGTTACATTTCATTTATACATGAGTAAGTGAAAAAGAGGAGCACTTTTAAGAATATTTTTATAACAATCACAGGAGTAGGGGGTAGTGTTGATATTTCTCATGTTTTAATGGAATATTCATGATATTTCACGTCTTGAAGGGATGTAAGTGATATTTGAGGTTTTGCAGGGTAAGTGAAATTCCACCTAAAATAATACTCATTTATTTTGGATTTTTGTGATTTTATATTGTAGCATTATGTTCTTTTATCTTTCCTTTTTTTTTCAATAGGTTGCATCATTTAACGGTGAGCAGAGAGCAATAGCGTTATATGATAAATACATAAGAAAGGCATATAAAGCCTCTGCGAAAGAAGGGCTTGTTAATGGGTTCGGTATGGGATCCGTTTTCTGCATATTTTTCTGTAGTTATGGGCTCGCGATATGGTATGGAGGCCGCCTTATTATAGATAGAGGTTACACTGGAGGCACAATTATAAATGTTTTGTTTGCTGTTATGACTGGTGCAATGTGAGTTTCTCTTTTTTATTTAATCATTTTATCATTGATTGGTCACATATTTTTGTATTTATTTACTGAAATGGATCCATAGTTTTGATTGGTGCAATTAATAGTTTCTTGGAAAAATATCCTCTTCGTAAATATGATATGTTACAATATTACAGGGTTATATGGGATGTTTTTTAACCGGTATTCCATATTTGGTAGTTATATGGGAGTATGTTGAATATTTTCCTGGTTTAAGTTATGACATTACTTATAGTTAGTAGGAAGAGTGGAGTTAATGTAAATTAATTTAGGAAAATGATATTTTTGAGCTAGTTCTACAAAAATAATGTTTCCTTACAATTAGCACCCTCAAATATATTTTTCCTTTTAAAAACAGGTCGTTGGGCAATGCAGCACCATGTGTGACTGCTTTTGCAGAGGGTCAGGCTGCAGCATACAGAATGTTTGAAACAATAAAAAGAAAACCGGACATTGACGCATACAATGAAAATGGTATAATTTTAGAAGATTTTAAGGGTGAACTGGAGCTTAGGGATGTGTATTTTAGCTATCCGGCCAGACCTGAGCAGCTTATATTTGATGGATTCTCACTCAAAGTCAATAGCGGTATGTATAATTGATATATATGATTACCATACAGTGCAAATGTGTGTTTAGGTCTCACTTAAGCTTCAGTACATGAATTTATAGTGGTACAAAATTTTGGCATAATTTTCGTAATATGTACATAATATGGAACTTAACTTATATGGTACCAAAATGACAGGTACAACTATGGCTATAGTAGGAGAAAGTGGAAGTGGAAAATCTACAGTGATTAGTCTAGTAGAGAGATTTTATGACCCACAAGCCGGTGAGGTGTTATTAGATGGCATTGATATTAAAGCTCTAAAGCTTGGATGGATGAGAGAGAAGATTGGGCTTGTTAGTCAAGAACCATTATTATTCATGACAACTATCAAAGATAACATCTTGTATGGTAAAGAAGGAGCCACGATGGAAGAGATCAAACGAGCTGCTGAGCTGGCAAACGCCTCAAATTTCATCGATAAACTTCCTGATGTAACAATTCCTAAATCAAAAACATTTTCTATTTCCGAAACATAACCATGGTGTGACACACAACTAACATAAACTATATTCATGCCATTTAGGGTTTTGACACAATGGTGGGTCAGCGTGGGGCCCAGCTGTCAGGAGGACAGAAACAGAGAATTGCAATTGCACGGGCCATTCTGAAAAACCCTAAGATTTTATTGCTTGATGAGGCCACAAGTGCATTGGATGTGGAGTCAGAAAGAATAGTACAAGAGGCCTTGAACAGAATAATGATAGAGAGGACCACCATTGTAGTAGCTCACCGTTTAAGTACCGTGCGTAATGCTGATGCCATATCAGTTGTGCATCAAGGGAAGATTGTAGAACAAGGTTGGTAATAATGTAACATTTTATTTTCTTTGAATATTATCTGTTTATGTGCAGTTGAGATTGTTCATCATTATTGTCTTGTGGTATTTCCTTAAAACTGCAAAGTATAAAGTTTATTTTTTATATGTTAGATGTCAGTAAAAACATAAAATACATAGGTTTATACTGAACCTGCTTTATTATGGTATGAACTATTATGTGATGGTGGTTGACCAATTTAACACTGGGAGTAGTGTATTTTCAAAAAAGAGAGGCAAAAACACTGAGACTAGTGAATATTGATCAAGCCCAGGGAGCAAATTAGGTGTAAGCTGTCCAAGTATCTAGGCATTAATTTTAATGGGAAATTCGCAAAAAAAAAGCCAATGTGCCAAATTGCAAAATGCCCCTTTACTATTAAAAATAAAGTAACATTTAAACAATTGTCAATTGTATGCAAGTTTGTTTGCAGTTTAAGTATAATCAAGGTTTTGCTCGTCTTACTTTTTAAATTGATCCTTTCTATTGTCTAACATTCATGTGACTGATAAAACATAAAAATCGAAACAATAGAGAAACTCGGAGAAATCGATACATGTTCTCCTTGAGTTGCCGTGTCGTAGCCATCAGTATTGTCTTATATAATTACATACTGTTGGTGGACCATCACTAAGACAATCATTTACCTTTCCTAACATTTTTTGTCATATACAGGCACCCATGACGAGTTGATAAGGGATCCTGACGGCGCCTACTCCCAACTAATCCGCCTCCAGGAAACCCGACACGGGGCTGAAGATGTCAAAACCACTCACAAATCTTACAGCCACAGCATGTCGCTGAAACGCTCTGTGAGTCGCGGCTCATCTGGCGCTGGCAGAAGCAGCAGTCGCCACTCCTTTGGCCCTCCCCCGGATGAGAATGATTATGAAGGAAAAGAGAACAAAACATTAGACATTGAAGGTGATAAAGGATATATAGTGTTATGTACACTTTATTCTGTTTTTATTCATTGTTTTGTACTACGATATATATCGTGTTTACATAGTCATGTTATGTGTTGTCGTATTAAATTTCGAAACATATTGGAGAAGAATATTGTGAAGATATTTTGAATGAAACACCTTTTAAACTAGGTAATTAATAACTCCTGTTAATTTGGTGAACTTAATATTTCTAACAGATGGACCTCCTAAAAAGGCGCCGATGGGACGGCTGATAAAACTCAACAAGCCAGAAATTCTTGTTCTACTCCTTGGTACGGTCGCTGGCGCAATACACGGAATACTATTTCCCATGTTCGGGTTGGTGATATCTGAAGCTATAAAGGCATTTTATGAGCAGCCTCACAAATTGAAGAAAGACACAAATTTTTGGGGGTTAATATGTGTTCTTTTGGGGATTGGATCAATAACTTCTATACCGGTGGAGTATTTCCTTTTTGGGGTTGCAGGTGGGAAACTAGTCGAGAGGATTCGGAGCCTGACTTTTCGGACTATTGTTCATCAGGAGGTTAGCTGGTTCGATGAGTCTCAGAATTCCAGGTTTGATTATTAGTCTAGTTCATTTTCAAAATTTAAATTTAGAAGCACTACATAATTAACCTTTTAAATACATAGTAGCAGTAGATCATTTGGATAGGTAGATGGTTCAAACCTCTAGTCATACTCAAACGTGTAATTATAGTAAAAGTAAAAGTTTTTAGTTTAGCTATCATACTATCTCAATGTTTTGTCCTAAAACCTAGTGATGGCAATGCTGCCACAGGGATCTAAACTTCCCCTCTAATCATAAATAAAGCAAAATTATGTGTTTTATGAGTTAAACACTGCACTGCAATAATCTCGTAAACTCATTATTATTCCAATACACATCCATTTTAATCTTTTTCAGTGGGAAGATTGGCGCGAGGCTATCAGTGGACGCATTAAATGTTCGTAGACTCGTGGGGGACAACTTAGCATTACTCATCCAGACATTGTCTACTCTGATTTGCGGTTTCGTAATTGCGGTGGTTTCTAATTGGCAGCTCGCATTGATCATAACAGTGGTGATTCCTCTAGTGGGGCTTCAGGGCTATGCACAGGTCAAGTTCTTGAAGGGTTTCAGTGCAGATGCTAAGGTTAGATATTCAAGCACTTCCAATTTAATCGACAATAGCATGTCATAGAATTCAAAATGATCCAAAAAATAGAGAGCAAAGAAAACCCATACTCAAAAGGAGTACCTGCAAGCTAGTATCATGTACAATACCTCAGCCAAAAAACAAAATAGTAAGGAATTAAAGACAAATGGGTCCTTTATGTTGGTTAGATGCTGATGCATTAAGTGCGATACAAGATGTAGAAACTTAGCATTCGTCATTCATCAAAAAAGGAAAAAAAAACATTCTTCACTAATATGATGTAACTATTCTTGTTGCAGGAGATGTATGAGGAAGCGAGTCAGGTAGCAAGCGACGCAGTGAGCAGTATCCGTACCGTTGCGTCATTTTGTGCGGAGAAGCGTGTGATGGATACATACGACCGCAAGTGCCACGCCTCCATGAATCAAGGTGTGCGTACTGGTTGGGTGGGGGGCCTCGGTTTTGGCTTCTCATTTCTAATGTTGTACTTGACCTATGCTCTCTGCTTCTATGTCGGTGCTAAGTTTGTCAATGAGGGAAAGGCAACATTCACTGAAGTTTTCAAGGTAACTATTTATCTTTGCATTGTCAAATGATAATAATTGTTATGGTCTTAGTAGTTATACTTGGCCAATGCGACTAAATAGGTCCAATCAATAAGTTAAACTTTTAAGGCAATTTGTGATGGTAATAGACTATTTATCTACTGAAGGCAATCTTGACATGGTAAAATTTCAGGTATTTTTCGCATTGGTCCTAGCAACAATAGGTATTTCACAAACAAGTGCGATGGGATCCGATTCTGCAAAGGCTAGAGATTCCGCTGTATCCATATTTGAAATAATTGACAAGAAGTCAAAGATTGACCCGAGTAGTGATGAAGGAATGGTGCTAGACAATGTGAGGGGTGATATAGAGCTCCGCCACGTTAGCTTCAAGTACCCTACACGGCCTGACGTACCAATTTTCAGTGACATGACCTTAAGCATACCGTCTGGCAAGGTACCGGCGAAATACAAGTGCTTACTTCTTGTCTCTTTCTATGTTTCTTTTTTGTGTTTTAATTTATTTTCTGTTCTTTTTGTAGACTGTAGCATTAGTTGGAGAGAGTGGTAGCGGGAAATCAACTGTAATTGCACTTCTTGAAAGATTCTACGACCCAGATAGCGGCACAATCCTACTAGACGGAATTGAAATAAACAAGCTTAAAGTGAGTTGGCTAAGAGAACAAATGGGGTTGGTTAGTCAAGAGCCGGTTCTTTTTGACGACACAATACGGGCCAATATATCGTATGGCAAGCAAGGGGAGATCACGGAAGAAGAATTGATTGAAGTTGCTAAGGCATCTAATGCGCATGAATTTATCTCGAGCTTGCCTCAAGTAATTCTTTTTAATATTTGATATTAACATGATTTGGACCTCCCAATCTAATGAGATCAATTAACTAGACTATCCAATGCAGCCTTGTGTACTGTGGGTGCCAATGATCCCTATTGTAGCCAGTACTTGAGATTGCCACTGACCATACCCTTGCTAATCGACTGCATTATAAAAGAAAATAATTTTCATAAAAAAAAAGAAAACCGACTAAAAGAACAATCTGTGTAATGTAATTCATAATTTGTTTTTTTTAATGAATTGAGGAGGGATTATAAAACCCCTCACCCAATGATTAGATTGAAATTTAAGTTAATTAGTACATAATGATGGTCACTTGAGGATAAATAAAACTACGCTGATTCATAATTTGTTAGTGATATTTATTTCTTGTTTCAATTAGGGGTATGACACGTACGTAGGGGAAAGAGGGATCCAGTTGTCAGGAGGCCAGAAGCAGCGTGTTGCAATCGCCAGAGCCATTTTGAAAAACCCTAAAGTACTCTTACTTGACGAGGCGACAAGTGCCTTAGATGCTGAGTCAGAACATGTGGTACAAGAGGCATTGGATCGGGTTATGGTTGGTCGCACTACTGTTGTTGTGGCTCACCGTCTATCGACAATTAAAGGGGCCGACATGATTGCGGTTGTGAAGAATGGAGAGATTGTTGAGAAAGGAAGCCATGACAAACTTTTGGGGATTAAAGACGGGGTTTATGCCTCTCTTGTTGAGCTACGGTCTAGCACGGCTTAAGTAGATTATAACTATTTTTTCATGGTACAAAGAATTAATCATTTGCCAAAATGTAGTTTGATCGGTGAGTTGTGTCAATACTTTGTTTTTTTGTCATTTGAGTATTTGTTTTCATTTCATATTAAGAATTATGTATCAGATCATTTTCGCGTGGAGAAGAAAGTTTTGATGTATATGAAGACCTAAATCACACGATCTAGTTCTAAAGTGAGTCGAAAAATGTAACAGAAATTATATTGAATTTTATGTGTTAATTACAAAAGGATTACCTGTTGGGTTTCTACCATTCATAACGCAGCGGAAAAACAAAACGAAACAAAGTCGAATTCGAAACCCAAAAGAAGGATCCGTGAATTATAATTAAATCAAAGAAAAGTTCATAACTTTGTACCTTCGGATTACGCTTAATCCGTGATGATCGAAAGTGAATTTGGTTGACGCTTTTCTTTGCCCGATTCCAAACCGGTTTCCAAACAGATCCTTTGTATGTTTTGCCTAACCGGTCTCACAAACCGATCTCCAAGCGATCTCCAAACGAACCGATTCTCCAAGCAAACCAATTATCCAAACAAACCGATTCTTCAAACAAACCGATTCTCCAAACAAAACCACGGTTTCAACCCGAATCACAAAGACGCCGCATTTCGCTTCGTCCTCTACCAGTATCCACACGAACAACCCCTTTGAATGAATAGAGAACGATATATGCTAGTATTCGTTCTTTATTTTTTTTTCACAGAAATAACGAGAGAAAATTTTTCGGATTTTTCTCTCTTTTTGTCACACAAAATTGGACGAAAAAAAATATCTCTTCTACTCTCTACTTGGGGTGTCTCTTGTGCCTATATAGTCCATAAGTTTCATATTCTATGTGCATGGTAACTATGTAACCATATATGCAACACATCTTATCATATAAGATGTAGGATTGGATGTGTCACTTGACTATGTAGCTCTTCATACAACTTATCACATAAGTTATGATTTTTTTTTCTATGTACGTCTCAATAGTTGTTCTTTGTGTGTGACCCTGTAGGTTTACTTAATGTTGGCAATAATCACAACGGATTATAAATCATGAGCGGCCTCTAGCAAGACATCATGATTACCCAAATTAAGCAAGTATAGATGATTCGATCAAACCTAATTTATGTTCATGCATTGTATCCCTTTGTTACACGATATCTATATCGTCCATAAGGCATGGTATGTATCAACCTTACGTTGGTCGATAAATATTTCTTGACACCGAATTTGATTGAACATGAAATGACATTAATAACTCCTTATTAATTCACTCGAGCACGGCCGTGCGTTTTCTTCAATCAAATCATCAAGAGGCCTAAAGATATCTCTCTCATTTATGAGAGGAACAAATCCTATCTTAATTAAACTCTTTCCTCCGCATAATTCATTATATACCTAATTATAATCTTTATGACCGTCCGGTTAAAGACGATGTTAGATTATATTAAAGTATAAAATTTCTCATGTAGGAAACTGAGATAGTCTCAAGTCTAAGGATTACGAATACATTCTTTACTAAGAATAACTAATGACACGAACCATGTAGTATTCTCACGGTGGGTAAATCCAGTATATGGTCTCTAACATATACTTACGTACGTTAATGACTTAATAACTCTTATTCATGATCAGTAAAACGTGACCATCAGTTAACTAACATACTGATGTACATTTATAGCTTATCATAAAGTATGTTTGTCTCACAAATATCCTATGAATGATCAGGGACGGTTTAGAATATCATTCATAATACTTTATAGTTTTACTATCAAAGTCACATACTTTGATGATATAAAGCTGAATATCATATTCAAGGTTCATTTTAGTAATAAGAATAAAACCAATACACATTTATTATATAAAATATCTCCAAATAAACACAATATTTGTTTAACACAATCCATACATCTAGGTCTCAAATATATTGGCCTAGGTCATACTACTAACATTAACTTCTATATATAGTGTTAAGGATGTGACTAACTGTTGGTTATATCTCTTAAAATTACCAAAATAAATATAATTAAATTGAATAATAAAATAATATTCAAAAAATAAGACTAAGCCTGGATAGTGCAGCTGTGCGATTGAGTCACGACTATTCTAAAGACAAAATGACACCCTTCTATGTGCGGTTAGCCGTTTATCTGTCTTGAAGGTTCTATACCCTGAGAAAGTGTTGTATTCCGCTCCAGTAGCACAGCTACATAACATAAATGATACATATCAAAATGAAATGTAGTCATGTGCACTCGTTTTCTCAACGAAGTTTTTTTTTTAAATGGAAGATAATTATATAAAGACTGGAAGTGAGATGAAATTTATATTGTGTATTTGTATCTTGTGTATGTTGTATATAGTTTAGATAGTAGTGAAGCTCCTTTACGAGAGTACATGGGTTAGGTTGGGGTGGGTTTTGACTAAATTTATAACCCAATCCAATAATGACGGGTTTACAATTTTCCAACCTGACTCATCCCGCAATACCTCAAAAACTGTAATATTTTTCTTAAACGGGTTGGGCGGGTTCACCGGGTTTTGAACTTTTTTAAGTTTATAATATTATTAGCCCAAATAAAATTCATAGTTTTTAAACTAAAATACATAAGAAATAACAAAAAATTGATAATTTAAATACTAAAATATTAGAAACATTTCTTACAAAACATAAAAAATCGCATTAAAAAAATATAATTTTTTTATATATGACAAACCATCAAGGTTCGAATCGACTCAAGGGAGCTACTGGCTGGTCCTCCAACTCTCGATTTAGTCCAATTCTCTTTTAATATCTTGATTTGAATTTTAGATTACAAGAACTCAATTTTGTAATAATCATGATGAAATCTTGTCAAATTCTTGTTCTTGTGAATATGTGTGAGTAGATTTAGATAGGGAAGGGAATTTATGAGTTGTATACATGAAATCTTGCTTTGATATCTTGTAATTTGCTGAATAGTCATGAACACACATATTTTTGAATAAATTGGGAAAAATTACTTAGCTTAGTATTTTTTATCAATTGATCTATTAAATTCAGAGTTTATTAACTTGTTAATCACTTAGAATACTTAGCTTAGTAGTTTGTGTGATTAATTTGGAGTTGTGATTGATTTAATCAAGTTTTGTTTTGAAATGGCTGTTTTGGGATGAACTAATTCTTGAATCAATTTCTTGAGTAAATCTTAGCTTAGATTGCACAAATCCATCATCTAAATCTGTAGAATGATACCCTAAGTGATTAATAATTATTATATCACATAAATTTCCTATTAATCCCTATTTTTAAACCGAAAATCAAACCCTAATCCAGTTTCTGCTTTGCTGCTGTTTCTTCTCTGTTTTTCAGTATTTTCACAGTAATTTCGTGTCTAATTCAGATCTGAAAAATTAAATAAATATTTTTAAAATTTATTTCTCATTTAGTATATAATTTTCAAATCAAATTTTGCCCAATTCCGATTTATAATTTGTGAGAAATTAATTTTCTAAATTTGTAATTTTTCTGCTTTTGACCTTTCTGTCCAGATTTACTGTTTCTTTTCTTCTGAATTTTTAAAAATATAAAAACAAATAATAAAAATACAAAAATAGCCCCACTTGAAATATTTCAAAGTGTAGAATCCAAATATGAATTTTAAAATAGTAGTTGTTAAAACAGATCAGGAGATATTATAACTTTTGTAAGTACTGATCTGTCAGATCTAGTTTCTAATCCAGATCTGAATTTTCATTATAAATTACAAACTACAAAACATAATTATACCAAATTTTAACAGCTAATCCATAACTTGATAATGGAATTTCTGTAAAACTTTTGAGATTTTGCAAGCTTTGGTGATTTTTCTATAATTTTCTGAAGTTGTTGCTGAACCGATTTTGAATCTGAAATAAGTTCTGGACTGAATTGCAAATAACTCGAAAATCTTGAATAAAATGATAATAATAGTAAAGAACCATATCTTAGATCTCTTTTTCTAGTTTCCAATGGTATCTCGTGTGTTGGATTCAAAGTTTATTTGTTCTAGTTACGAATTAAATCACTAAAGTGTGACGCGCTGAATTCTTGAAACAAAACTGAAAATTGAATTTAAACTTGGAAATTTACCTAATAAAGCTTGAAATAAAAGATTTTACACTAGAGATAAATCATTGAGATTAGTAAATTCTTGAGGCCACACCTCCTTGTGTTCGACCCCAAAACTCAGTTACCGCTCATACTCGTAAATTGAATAATAGGGAAATATAAATTATTTTGTTAAATTGTGTGAAATATAAACGACGATTTTACACGATTTACAAGCATTATTAGCTTTCTCTCACTGTCTGGGTGAGGGACCTAAGGATTGGCTGCGACATTTGGAGGGGTGCCTGATCGACAGCTGGGAGGAGATATGCGCCAAATTCATGCAAAGGTACCATAACCCCAGTCTTACTTCGAAGCTAAGGAAGGAGATTACCAGTATCGTCCAAGCATCCGACGAGACTCTTAGCTTATACTACGAGCGATTCGTGAGGTTATGCGAATAATGTCCGGGACACGGCATCACCGAGCAACAACTCATCGGGGACTTCGTAGAATGAATGAAGTATGAAACGAAGAGCATCGTCAGAGCAGCCGCAGGTGGATCACTTCTTCATCTAACAGCAGCAGAAGCAAGATCTCTCATCTCGAAAATGACTGCGTCATCTCAATATGACGCAAAAACCCGCTAGGTCAATTTGGCTTCTAGCACCAGTTCCAAGACTATGGAAGAAACCATCAACAACCTAATAACTAAGCAATTAGAAACGATTCTCAAGAATTTTGGTGTGAAGAACGAAATGAAGAAGTGTGAAATGTGTGGTCCCGGAGACCACACATCAGAGAATTGTCCTCGACTGGTTGAAGGAGAGAACGTGAACTACGTGAATAACTATAAATCTCAAACCAATTTTCCAAACTTCAACCATCGGCACAATGACCACCCAGGTTTTAGATGGAGAGAGGACCCACCACCACACAAAACCCATCAACAAAACCCAAGCAACAATAACTAATATCTAGGCAGTGGTGGATACTACCAAAAAGGATCAAATTATGTTCCACCTCAATTGCGCCAACACCAAAATTCTTCCCAAACTGGTCAAGCTTCTTCCTCTTCTGGTGCACCAAAGCAGAATGACATTGCATCTATACTTTCCGCAGTGGGTAGCCTCTCAAGCATGCTCGAGAATCTAAGTGGTGTAGTATCGGAAGTGAGGAAGGAGGTAGGAAGTCTAATAGAAGATCAGAATGAATCCCGGAGACAAATGAACAACCTCGAAGTGACGATGAACCAGCTGGCCTCAGAAGTGAACACCATCAAGGAACAAGGTTCCGGAAAGCTTCCATCTCAACCTAAACTGACAAACGGGGGCACAAGCAGAAATGTGAATGCAGTCACAACCCGTAGTGGTCGAGTGCTACAACAAGACAAGAAGATAGAAGAAGAGGGGGAGTTGGAGGTTTCTGAGAAAAGAAAGGAGGTTGAGGAACCTGAGAAGGAAGTTGAGGATGAAGTGATTACACCCAAAGACTTAGATAAGGAGAAAAAGAAGAAGTCGCTGGTTACGGAACCGACCCTACCATTATCTGGGCGGTTGACAAAAAGTAAGCAAGTAGAAGCAAACCGTGACATCTTCGAAATCCTGAGAAGGTAGAGGTTAATATTCCCTTTCTCGATTGCATTCGAGATATCTCTCTCTATGCGAAGTTCATCAAGGAACTTTGCACTAACAAGTGTAAGCTGAGAGGGAATGAGACTGTACGAGTGAATGTGTCGGCAGCTTCGCGCACACATCTCCCAGAAAAACAGAAGGATCCTAGAGTGCTTGCAATTCCTTGCACTATCGGGAATCGAACTTTTGGGGAGTGTTTGGTTGATCTAGGTGCATCCATTAATGTCATGCCCTACTCGGCTTATCTTGAGTCAGGAATTGGACCCCTGCAGAGCACACGAGTAGTGGTGCAGCTAGCTGATCGATTCATCGCTAGTTTAGCGGGTGTTGTTAAGGATGTCTTAGTCAAGGTGGACGGCTATCTCTTTTAGCAGATTTCTATGTTCTGCAAGCTGACGAGATTACATCCTTCTCGTCAGATTCTTCTCCTCTCATCCTAGGACGGTCGTTTCTTAAAACAGCAAGAACAAAGACCGATGTACACAGTGGGACACTCATGATGGAGTTCGCAAAAGAGATAACCACCTTCAATCTTTTCGACAGTATTAGACACCCTGAGGATTTTGTGGCCTACATAAAGTCGACAAATGAAGAAGAAGAACTTCTAAAGGAGTGCATCACCGAATTCGTAATAGTAGAACCTGAGGAGATAATTGATAGCAAGCAACTGGTGGAGAATGTGAATTATGCAAGTGATTTTCAACGTGAGTTGACTATTCCAAGGGAGCGCATGTTACCTTCTACTGAAAAGGCACCATCCCTCGAGTTAAAACCTCTTCCAAACCACCTGAAGTATGCTTACTTAGGTGAAAATGAAACCCTCCCTGTTATCATCTCCACTTCTCTCAAGCCAGAACAGGAGGAAAAATTTGTACACCTTTTGAAGGTGTGTAACTAGCGTGAAAATGTGTCATGGTGTAATCACGTGTTAACAAAATAATTTATAAGTTCCCTAATTCATTCACAAAGTGTATATGTGGAAATTGAGTTTAGGGTGTCGAACACAAGGAGACTGACCTTAAGTAAAACAAGTTCACAAATCAATTCTCAAGTGCTAAGTGTTTATGCAAATTCCAAGGATTATGATTTACGAACGAAAAGTGTGTATAATGAAGTTGTTTAAGATGATAGAAACAAGTGCATGAAAATAATGAAAGAAAGTAAATATCTTTTTGTTATTTTTGGTTTTTAAAAGTTAATAAAAGGTACGGACTTTTATGACAATTTGTTCAAACATACTATCATTAATTACCAAATATTTTAATCTTTAGATTTACAAAATAAGTTCAAGTGTTTCAAGCTAAAAACACCTAATTAATGATTTTATTTAGATCGAAACACAAATCAGCTAATTCAATGTTCAAATACCAAATTCAACCAAAACTTCAATTAATTAAACAAACCTCAGCCAAGTATTTATTCAACTAATTGGTCACAAACATACATGCAATTTTTAGATTCAATCTAAATAACTCAGCCAAGCATTTAAATCAAACATTCAGTAAAGTGCATTTTATGAAAACTTTCACAAATCCTCCAATTAATTCAAAGAAAGCAAGGTTTCAAATATCACTTAAACAAATGTCAAATCCCTACACAAAGTCTACTCACTCATGCTCATGCAAATCATATTTACACAAGTTTGAGACTTTTTATTCATTCAACAAAAGAGAGAAAAAATAAGAAAAAAGAAAAATTAATCAAACCAAATGGATGGAGAGTCAAGTTAGATTCTACTCTTGGTCGATTTGAATCTTCCTTCGAATCTCGCTCCTTCTAGAACAATACTTCCTTCTTGAAGCTTAGCTCCCTTTTATCTCAAGGCACTAAAAAGAAATTAGGTTTTTGGACAATCCTAAATTAGGTCATCCATGGTGGAAGAGAAAGAGGAAGAAGAAAGGTGGTATTTACAATGGTTTAGAGAAGAGAGAATGAAAGAATGGTGTGTGAGAATGGATTCTTGAATGAGTGTGTTTAGGTGATTTTTATAGAGAGTGAATGATGGAAGATATTTTGCTCTGCTTCATTTTTGGCGGAAAGAAGGAAATTTCATTTCAGATCTGAAAGGAAAAGAAGGAGTGTTATTCTGTGTTTTTGCAGAAATGGAGGGGTCCAGTGGGATATATATTATCTTCTATACTGAGTTAACAAAGAGGAACTTGTTTAAACCAGTTGGGAGGTACTAGAATCATTCTCAGTTGTTGAATGAATGGAGTTTGTTGAGATGGTTGAAATTGCTTGTGGATTAGGATTTGGAGGATATGGTGTGGCATTAACTCTATGTTACCCTCTGAAACGATCAAGCTTTGCATTTGAACGAGTTTTCAATCCGCCATTTTCCAGTTTTGAACACCAACCTCATTTCTGTCCGAACTCAATCACTATTCATCATCTCCTTTACACCTCAACTCAATCTAACAATCTAGAACTCTTCCTCTCCCTCTTATGAATCCACAGAAACTTGAACGGTATGATTTCGTTGAGTAAAGCTCGAGATATTTCACTTTGAAGACTTGCAGTTTGGTATTTTTTCAGTTTCGACCAGCAGTAACAATTCGAACTCAAACTCATTTTATGACCAATGATACTCAAAAAGGTCAGTTGGAAATTATTCCTCACTTCCTCACAATGCTACAGCAACTTGAATGGACGAAAATGATCAAGTAAAACTCGAGTTATGCTCGAAAAACCGAGCTTCAGCCCCGTTTCAGCTCCAGTAGCGTTAATTCTGTCATTTCCATCACAAAATTCATTTTTCCTCCAACAACATCAAGACCAAGCTCTCAACGACTCATATACACTTTCATGAGATTGTTCATGTTGCATTTCGGACTTCAATTCCACTCCTAACTCAACGATTTCGCTTGGTTACTGAGTCAGCTTTTGACTTGGTTAAAACCGACAAGTCATTAGCCAAACTCTAACTCCGAGTCATTTTCGAATCAAATTAAAACCTTAAACACCTTGATACTATCTCATATAAACTCTCTGAATCAAGAAAACACCACCTTAATTGAGAAATTCGAGCCAATTGATTTGAATAAATTTTGTCCGTTAAATCTGGAATTTCTTGAACAGTTACTGGCAACTCAAATATCTCTCTCATTTCTTCATCATGTTTGGTGTTCTTGGCATCAATAGAAATAGAAAAGATAGAAGAAGAGAATGGAAATGGTTTTGCATGAAAAGGAGGTCTGTGGAGTGAGTTATAGACTTGAGAAATTTCAGCTCAAATTGAGTTATTTCAGCAAAAATAGAATTTAATTTCATTGAACACTTACTTCAAACTCGATTATCTCACACAATTCTTCATCACTTTTTTAGTTCTTTATATGGTTGGAAAGAGGGGAATAAGAAGAAGAGAATGGATTTGAAATTATGACAAACAGAGGTCTGTGTAGGAATGGTGAGCTCGAGAAGACTACGGCTCGAAATTGGTTATTTTTTGGGCTGAACAGTAATTTTTCACGTTTTGCGGCCACTGCCGGCGTTTCTGGCTCCAATGGAGCTTACAGGCAGATCAAGCTCATTGAGATGAGTCGTTTCATCTTAAGCACCTCCAATTCTGGTAACTTCGAAATTTCGTGATTATTCGAGCGAGATTTGACTGGCTATTGACTTCAACCAGTTTAACCAGTTTTGACTGATCATTTTTGAGCGTTCTAGGAGGTTTCTGATCGCGAGACTTATACCGTTGGATTCGTCTCATTGAGCTCTTCATTTTGTTATCCCGTTTGACCCATTGTAGAAAGATTGACTTTTGGTCAACTTAGCGATTTTGGACATTTGACTTGGGTTGACTTGGTTGTAAAAGGTTGTCGAATTGTCGTAAAGATTTGGGGAAATTTTTGTAGAGTTTTTGAGGGTTTTATTTGGCTATCCTTGGCCCATCATTTACGTTTTGGTCCAAGTCTTCATTTTATGGCCTTTTCGCCTGTAAAATCATACAAAAATGTATTAAGAGGTTTCAAATTATGTTTTATGAATTATGAGCATTTTTCATACATTTTATGTGAATTATGATTGAATTTGTCATGATAAAAACCCTAAAAATGTGTATAAAAATACACATTACAAGGTGCACAAGAAGGCGATTGGTTGGACACTTGCGGACATGCGAGGGATTCCACACTCTACATGCATGCACCGTGTCGTGCTTGAAGATAACGCAAAACTGTCACGCCAACCGCAAAGAAGGCTAAACCCTCCTATGATGGAGGTGGTAAAGAAGGAGTTGTTCAAGTTGTTAGATGCTGGCATTATCTATTCTGTGGGTGAGTCAAAGTGGGTGTCTCCGATTCACTGCGTACCCAAGAAAGCCGGCATTACAATTGTGGAAAATGAAGACGGAGAGTCTGTACCCACCCGAGTCCAAACTGGGTGGCGTATGTGCATAGACTACCGCAAGCTGAATGAAGCTACGAAGAAAGACCACTTCCCGTTGCCATTCATTGATCAAATGCTTGAAAGATTGGCGGGACATCCGTATTACTGTTTCTTGGATGGTTTCTCCGGTTACTTCCAAGTAGCTTTCGCGCAAGAGGATCAAGAAAAAACAACCTTCACTTGTCCTTATGGCACTTTTGCTTATAGGCGCATGCCTTTCGGTCTTTGCAATGCACCTGGTACATTCCAGATATGCATGTTCCACATCTTCTCTAAGTATATCTCAAATTCTATCGAGGTGTTCATGGATGACTTCTCCGTTTATGGAGATTCATTTTAAAAATGTCTACTGAACCGCAACCAAATTCTTGATCGATGTGAAGAAAATAACCTGGTTCTCAACTACGAAAAGTGCAATTTTATGGTAACTCAAGGGATCGTTTTAGGTCACGTAGTCTCTCAAAGAGGACTTGAGGTAGATAAAGCAAAGGTCGATGTCATCAAGAATCTTTCTTATCCACTCCGACTCTTGCGTGGGTTTTACTATTACAAGAATTTGATCTGGAAATTCGAGATAAAGCGGGTTCGCAGAGCCTAGTGGCTGACCACTTGAGCTGGCTTCCAACAAAAGAAGGCAATATCTTGCCAATTAGCGACCTCTTCCCAGATAAACATGTGTATGGCATCTTCTCAATCGCCACATCCGGGCCTAAGCCTTGGTTCACTGATATAGTGAACTATCTTGCTACGGGAGTTCTCCCTTCTCGCCTCCCTAAGGCTGCCAAGGACAAGCTAAAATCTGATGCAAGGCATTATTTTTGGGATGACCCGGATCTCTTCCGCTTATGTGGCGACCAAATTATCCGACATTGTGTGCCCGACCACGAGGTGCAGTCAATTTTGAATTTTTCTCATTCATTACATTGTGGGGGCCACTTTGGAGTAGAAAGAACGCGTCGAAAAGTTCTAGATAGTGGATTCTGGTGGCCCACTTTGCACAAAGATGCTCATTCCTTTATGCAAAACTGTGATAGATGTCCAAGGATAGGACAAATCTCTCGAAGAAATGAAAATCCCCAACAGCCAATCTTATTCTGTGAGGTGTTTGAAGTGTGGGGAATCGACTTTATGGGTCCCTTCCCATCTTCTCACGGGTATGAGTACATTCTTTTAGCAGTGGACTATATGTCCAAATGGGTAGAAGCCATAGCCACTAGAAAGGTAGATTCTAAAACCGTTGTTGAGTTCCTAAAGAAAAATATCTTTCAAAGGTTCGGTACATCGAAGGCAATCATAAGTGACAGGGGCACACACTTCGTGAATAAAAGTTTGGAGAACTTATTCAAGTCTTGTCATGTCACACACAAAGTGTCAACCGCCGCCTATCACCCTCAAACTAATGGTCAAGCCGAGGTCTCAAATAGAGAAATCAAGTCTGTCCTCAAAAAAGTTGTCAGTCCAAACAGGAAGGATTGGAGTTTGCGACTTGGCAATGCACTATGGGCGTACCGTACAGCGTATAAGACACTAATAGGAACGACACCTTATCGGATGGTTTATGGTAAGGGATGTCATCTACCCGTTGAGTTGGAGCAAAGGGCGTATTGAGCAATTAAACAGTGCAATTTGGACTACCCCAATGATGCCGCAACTCGTAAGCTGCAAATTCTCGAGTTGGAGGAGATTAGGCTAGATGCCTATTAGAACTCTCGAATCTACAAGGATAAAACCAATGCCTTACATGACAAGCTCATCAAGAGCAAAAGTCTGAAAATTAATAACAAGGTCTTAATGTCTGGATAGGCCCGTTTGTCATCACTATGTATTGTGATAATGGAGTTTATGAAGTCACAAGTGAACAAACTGGAAAAACATTCAAGGTGAACGGGCATCGCCTCAAGCTATACTATGGGAACTTCGACAAAGGATGGTCGAATGATGAAGAGTTTGTGAATCCCCCACAAAGCAATTAAGTGTGGGGAGGCTTCGCCTAGCTAAAGGCGTTAAACTAAGCGCTATCGGGAGGCAACCCAGGAATAAGTCGAGTCCATGACATAAAACAAGGGCGCTTTCGGGAGGCAACCCAAGAATAAAACTTGTCGAGAAGCCCATTCCTCGAAACTTCGAGATGCTCATTCCTCAATGGAAGGATTGACGACCTTTGAACGGGTTCTCTTTTCTCCTTTCTTCTAATCTCTTTTCCTTTGGTTCGGGAGTCTCTTTTTTTTCTCGACACTCGTCTCTCTCCAAGGCGACAACCAAGATTTCACGTTCTATCTTCTTCTCATTTCTTTTTTCTATTTTTCAACCGCTGCAAGACCCTATTTGGGTCAATCTATCTCTTCTCCGCCGTTGGTGAAGGGGGTTACCAGACTAATGGGGGTACTAGTTGGTTGTGTTTATCTGTGTGTATGTGCAGGTACAAAAGATATCCTTGGGACATGAAGTGTTAGCAACAACTGGCATTTTTCGGATGGCGAGTAGCATACAAGTAAGCACCCGAGTGCTTCTCTCAGAAAAAGGCGACAAAAGCTCCGCAAATGAAGGTCTCATCTTCTCTCCGCGCCAAAGACGAGTTTCAACACTTCCCGATGGAGACAACCTCACTTCAAAGGTTGTATCTTTCTATGACTTATTTTTATCCAGTTTTGTCCTTACATTTACGCATGCTTAGGGGCAAGCATGATTTTAAGTGTGGGGAGGGGAAATCGTTACACAATTATAGCCAAAACTAGCTAATTCTTATCGAGTAGCGAAAATTTGAAAAAATTGAGAAAAAATGAAATTTTTTAAAATTTTCATGAATTTTGTGCCTAAGAATGAAAAGAATGTACCCTAATTAATCTAAAGAAAAATCTATTTTTATAAAAAAAAAAAAATTCCACACTTGACTAAACGCTTTGTAAATTGTCCCTAGGGCGAATCTCATGAACTTGGTTAAAACAATAATAGGAATGATCAATTTGAGGAAAACACTGGTTAGTGGATTGAATGAAAGATTTTCTAAATTCATATTCAAATATGAAAAGTTACTTTCCTAATAACTTATAACCCTTAAACTTTACACAAGATTGCAACCGGTTTTAACCCCTAGTATTCGAATTCATAAATTTTTTCGAATGAAAGCGTTCTACTCTCTTAGGCTTGTAAAGTTATTCCTTCGTATTTGGTATCCTTGATGAAAAAAAAATTATATATAGTAATTAGTAGCCGGTTAGTCTTGTCCGACCTAAGAAGCCGACCTACGAGAGCTTAATCCTTTCCAAGGGTATTTTCTCACAAAATGCTGCTTGACCCTTGACAGAGCTTACCGTCCCAGTCATGTCACGTGGCTTGAATAGGTCCTCACCGGTCATGAATCATTGGAATCGGATGCGGCAAGGTCGGCAAGGCAAGTTAGGCATATATATGTGATAAAAAAAAAAATATCTAATAAATAGTAATAAATTAAATTAAAATAAAAAATAAAAAATAAAAAAATTCATCAAAGGCATCAATACAAACGGTTGGTTTAGCTAGAGAGATGTAGGCATTCTTAATAATTTACCACCAATTCGGAAACTCAGGTTAAAAGTGATAAATACGGGTTTAGTTGCAATCGGTAATTAGGAAAGTGAATGGTCAAAATTCTATGCGTATTTTCAAAAAGAATGTTGTTGTGACTTGGATAGTTTTCCTCGGTTGTATTCATTCCACATACATTATTAAGCCATTTTCTAAGAGCATGCTCGAGGGCAAGCATAGTTTAAGTGTGGGGGATTTGACGTGCGTATTTTTACACACGTATTTTAGGATTAATAATGCAATAATAAATATAAAAATAATATAAAAGGGTTCAAAATATTATGTATTTGATGAAAAGGATAAAAATGGAGCTAAAATATAATTGTTGGCTAAAAATACAATTTTAAGCATGTTTTGAATTATAATTATAAAAATAAATTTTGAAAAGAAAAGAAATTAAATTATTTGGAAAATTTAGAAGCTCCAAAAGTATAAATATAAAAGACCAAATGAAAGTACTCATTTTTATCTTTCTAACGGTATATTACATGCTTAATTTGGACTTATAGAACTCCTTAAAACAATTCTGCAAAAATCTGAACTTAAAAATATATATTTTTCTCTGATTTTTACAGATATACTGCACAGAAGGCTACACGGGTAAGAACTGACCCGCCGCATAGACTGAACGCCACAGAAAATCTGTGCAGAAACTCAGTTCCTGAATTCTTCAGAAAAACCGGGTTCGGAAAAACCAAAATCAGAAAAAACCGGATGCAGAAAACAAAAACCAGAATCAGAAACCGCCGTTTGGTCCGTTAAATATTTAACGGACAGGCCGATCTGAGCCGTCCACAGATTGATCCGATGCGCAGAATCAGTGGACCGCTCGCTCCGTTAAGTGGCCGTTTATCAGCCGTTAGTCTAAGCAGACGGTCCAGATTACATCATAAGAAAATCTGATTTTGATCGGACGGCTGCTGCTTTTCCTGTTCTTCAGCCCATTTTCAACAGCCAAAAGCAGCAAGTTCCGACCCAGATTTGGAAATTGGAAGAAAAGAAAAGATTTTGCACACAAAAATTTCCAAATTAACCCTATTTATATCTCAGGAACCCTAGCAGCAACCAGGCCACCAGACACAACCCATAATTTACACCAATTCGGCCGAATTTTCGGAAAAAGAGAGAAATAAGCCCTAAACCAAAATAACCCAAAAATCCGATTGAGCAAGCTTTTCCAATGATTATCTTGGAATTGTTTGATCAGTTAGATTCACGACCCAATCGCTCCGGAACGACGTGAATCGAAGGAATTCGACGACAAACTCGCACATCCAATGACGTTTCTTGGTGTGAGAATCTCGAACCTTCAAATCGGCTGCAGCAGGAAGCGGAAGAGCATCGACTTACTGTGTCACGCTTGCCGCAACATCATCTTCCAAATTTAGATTAAAGTTTTCTAATTTCTCTTTTCCGATCAATTAGAGGAATTTTAGGGTTTAATCTAAATAATTGTTGAGTGATTGAGTTGTAACAATTGAATAAGATTATTAAGTGGTTGAATATGTATCATTGTTAAGTTCTTCTAATTTAATAATTCTTATTTTGGTACATTGAAATTGTTGGAAAAATGTTCGATTTTAGAAAAATTTCTTGATTTTTTTTCTCAAATTAGGTGACGATTGTGTGGTTTGTTGTGTTTACTCGCTCAATATAAGTCTTATAAACATCCCAAAGTAACTTTGTGATTTTTTTTTTCTTCAATTCTTATTTTCCTTAAAAATACAAAACAAATTACTAATAATTAGGTAAACAAGTTGCAACCAGAACTGAAAATTGACAAATTCAGCAACTTTTTTATTTCGTTTCTATGTTTTAACCTCATATTTGGATTCCTCATATTTTTCTAGTGAAAATGGATGTAAAGTTTGCTATTTTTAGATAAATGATCAAAAAGTTAGAAGTTTAGGGTCGTATTTGCAAATACTGTTTTAAAATTGTCCCTTGAAGTTCGCTGTTGGAATGTCTCGGGTCAGTATTTGTGAATTTCAAGTTCACCATTGATTTTAAAACGCCCTCAAATCCTAGAATATATATAAAATTTGTCTTGTTTGGAATTGCGTAGCAAAAAGGACATTTTCGTAAAATACCGAGGACCTATTTACAAAAATCAGATTACAAAATTTAAACTCCGTTTTTCCTAGTCTATCTTTTATCAATTAAATCCAGAATTAATTCTCTCCTCTCTGTGGACACGACCCCTTTCTCATTCTATACTACTTGAAATTAAATAAAAGAAAGGGTTAATAATATAAATTTTGTTTGCATAATTCCGCTAATAAGAAAATACAAAACGACCTATTTCGCGGGCTTATCAATAGTCTATATTCACATATTTTAGCAAGCAAAAAAAATTGTAATCATAACAATATGGAACTCAAAATAAAGAAAAAATTCCAACCAACAAATTTATATTTGATGATTTTAACATGAGAAATAAAATATTTCATTAAGAATTATAATTTTTTAAAGAAGAAAAGAAAAATTATTTATATTTTAATGAATCTTCATTAACTATTGGGATATGTGATATTGTGATAATAATTTAAATGAAAAGCTAAGATTTAAAAAAATATTGATCCAACGGCCGAGATAAAATTGACAATAGATCTCTTAAGTATGATCAAAGAGAGATGAAAATAATATATAATATATAAGGCAATGCGCATATTATTTTTGTACATCTTTTTTTATATAGTCTATATTCACATATTTTATCAAGAAAAAAATTGGAACCATAACAATATGGAACTTAAAATAAAGAGAAAATTCCTACAAATTTATATTTGATGATTTGAACATTAGAAATATAATTTTTTAAAGAAGAAAAGAAAAATTACTTATATTTTAATGAGTACACTTTTCATTAACTATTAGTATTAATAATTGAACATAACTTTGTATCAATATTCATTGAAACTTTTAGATTAAGATCTGATGGTTACAAGCAAACTCACAACAGTTCTCACTAAATCAGGTATGGAACACAAAACACCAATTCAACCAATCATATACTTATGTTTTAATAAGCACATAAATGTTACCATAATATCAATAAATTTGAGAAAGTGAATGGCTAAGATTCGACAAAAAAATTGATCGAACGGTTGATATAAAAGTGATACAATTTCGACTTTTAGATGACTTATTTCAGTTTTTAATTTTTCACAAACATAATTATTTAGCTTCTTGTTTAACTTATCGTCGATTGAGTTGTTATGATTAATTAAGTTTAATTTTGCAAATTCTTTTATCTGTGGCTTGTACGACCTTACCGAGACTTCGGAAACAATGAGAAGTTCCTGGGTACTAATAAGAGACTCTCGAAACCTTTCTAATTCTAGTTCTAGTTCATCGCGGGTTCTGGGTTCTACATTTTTAATTACTTAATTAGAACTAGGAATCTTTACCTCTTCTAAAACATAATTAACAGTGGGATTTAGATATACCTCGCGACTCGTGTCGCGGGAAGAACCGGTGGAAGTCGTGTCGATGGAGGATGTCATGGGAGGAGGACAGGATATAGCTCAAACTAAAGTAATTAATTTTTGATTTATTTAAGAATTGTTTTTCGTGCATAAATCAGGTTTACATATACCAAGAAATTTTTAAACATTAGTTCATATAGACCGAGTTCATATTTAATTTTGAACAAAATGCGTGGAGGTGTGAACCCAATTTGCAACTGTTTTTTATTCTTATAAACCCAGTTCATATACACCGTTTCTTTGATAAAATTATGGTTCATGTGAATTCAGTTTACACAAAATATTGAATGAGTTTGGGCCAAAATATGTACCTAACTACCTATTGTTGAAATTTTGGATTGATTTATTGAATGGAGAGATTAGATGAGAGGTTTGGTTGGGAGATTCTTATCAATTCAAAGAGAATTGAGTTGCTTTTTTTTGTCAGATAAGAAACGAAAGAGTGAGTAAGAGGCACAAAGAGACAAAAGTTGGTTTTTCTTAATTTCTTTATTTTGTTACAAATGGGAATAATGAGGCCGGTTCTAACGAGTTCGATTCTTCTGTGGCCAAATGGGCTATGAAGCCAGCAGCCATACAATCAGGACCACTCATCATGTGGGCCCCACACTCCATCAAGGATAATGAGTGGTCATGATTGCTCAGTAGCCGGCTGCATGGCCTATTTGGCCACAGAAGAATCGGACTCGGTTCCAACACCCCTCAATCTCACCCATATTTATAGTTATTTTTGAGACACCCTTTCATGGCACCCCTTTTTATACCCATACAATGATACAAAACATCTCTTCAAGGCATCTGATTGTTATGGGTCATGGGCCTTATTATAACACACAAATATAAACTAATTTAAATTAAATTATTAAATAAAAAAAGCATTAATTTTAATACCTATGGTGTCACTAACCATATTATTTATGTAACGGGTCATTTTATAATATTAATTATGACCCGTTTAGAGTACTTGATTAAATTGTGATTGAAAAAAATATTAGTATTGTACTTACTACTTTTTAACATTTGCAAACAAAATCCCTATAAAATTATAAATTACAAAAAAATCTATGCAGACAAAAATTACCAAACAAAACTTGTATTATTTGAAATTGCAAGAGATCCTACTTAAATATTTTTTACAAAATCGCAAAAAAAAAACACTCTATTATTCCTAAATCGCAAAACATCCCAATATTATTGGAAATTGCCAGAAAAGCCCCTACTACATATTATCCTGAAATTTCCAAAAAGTCCCTGCATTATTGAAAATTACAAAATAGCCGCTACTTAGATGCTTTTCGGGAATTCGCAAAAAGCACTTATATTATCCTGAATTGCAAAAAGGCCCCTAAATATGCGTATGTTATCCAAAATTGCCAAAATATGCATTTATTATTGAAAAATTCCAATGAAACTCTACATTATTGCCAAAATGGCCAAAAAAACCTGTATAAACCAGAAATAAACAAAATGCTTTTGGAAATTCTAAAAAAAAAGTCTATATATAAGTTCTTCAATGAGAGTGTACAAAAAAAATTACCTTATTCATTAAGTTACAAAAACAAAACAAATAATTGTAAGTTAGTTTATATAATTGTGATAGATTATGCCTAATTTTTTTTTGTACTTTATAGTCTTTTTTACTGATATATTTTTGACATCTCAAAAGTTAAATTTTTACTGATATATATTTTTTTCTCATAATAATTTTATACCCGCAGCAACGCGCAGGTAAACCTAGTTATAATTTATAGCAATTTGGAATTAAGAAAGGTCATTTCTGAGGAAAATAAATTATAGAATAATTGGGCCTAATTTGTTGTGTCATCTTGGAAAATCAAAAACAAAGTTTAATAGGCCATCTTATGTAGAGGCCGAAATAATATTTATTTACTTTTAAAGCATTATTTTTCATATATTGACTTTTTTTTTTATAGCACTATTTGCCAAAATAAAGCAACAGTTGCCACTGGTTTGAAAATAATGTGGTAACTACCATTTCCGCCACTATTAGTGGCGGAACAACCTGTGTTCCGCCACTAGTAGTGGCGGAACATATAGATTTTCAGTTCTGCCAAAAACGGTCCATTTGACGCACTAAACGTAGTTAATTAGTATTAAAAATCTTGTTCCGCCACTAGTAGTGGCGGAACATGTTAAAATATTTCTTTACCCCCACACGGCTCATGAATGGGCAATTAGCGTAAAAATTGAAGAATTACTATGTTCCGCCACTATTAGTGGCGGAACAGTGTAATTAGTAACGGTTTTTATGAAAGAACCGTTACTAATAGTGTAATTAGTAACGGTTTTTATGAAAGAACCGTTACTAATAGTGTAATTAGTAACGGTTTTTCTAAAAGAACCGTTACTAATAGTGTATTTAGTAACGGTTTTTTAAAGAACTGTTACTAATAGTGTAATTAAAGCCCAAAATAAATAATGGCCATGGAATTCTCTTATCTATTAGTAACCGTCTGTAAAGCTTTATTAGTAACGGTTCTTTAAAAAAACCGTTACTAAATACACTATTAGTAACGGTTCTTTCATAAAAATCGTTACTAATTACACTATTAGTAACGGTTCTTTCAGAAAAACCGTTACTAATTACACTATTAGTAACGGTTCTTTCATAAAAACCGTGGCGGAACATAGTAATTCTTCAATTTTTACGCTAATTGCCCATTCATGAGCCGTGTGGGGGTAAAGAAATATTTTAACATGTTCCGCCACTACTAGTGGCGGAACAAGATTTTTAATACTAATTAACCACGTTTAGTGCGTCAAATGGACCGTTTTTGGCAGAACTGAAAATCTATCTGTTCCGCCACTCACAGGTTGTTCCGCCACTAATAGTGGCGGAAATGGTAGTTACCACATTATTTTCAAACCAGTGGCAACTGTTGCTTTATTTTGGCAAATAGTGCTATAAAAAAAAAAAAGTCTCATATATTGTGGTGTGATATTTGCATACAGTTATGCTGTTATTAACAGGCCTTTAACTGATTATATTAGAAAATTTGATTTTGTGATTTTTCATTTTCATTGTGAGTTTTCATGTTTATTCAATTTTGCTTTGTTATTTCCATTGAATTTGAGTCCTATTTTTTCTTTCGCAAAAAGCCCATTACGCAACCACAATTGATTTAAATGGATTTTGAGATTGAGAAATTGGCTAATCTAACATTGCAATATATTGCAAGTGAAGTATCAAATTTCGGACTTTATTTTTTTTATAGCACTATTTGCCAAAATAAAGCAACAGTTGTCACTGGTTTGAAAATAATGTGGTAACTACCATTTCCGCCACTATTAGTGGCGGAACAACCTGTGTTCCGCCATAGATAGATTTTCAGTTCTGCCAAAAACGGTCCATTTGACGCACTAAACGTGGTTAATTAGTATTAAAAATCTTGTTCCGCCACTAGTAATGGCGGAACATGTTAAAATATTTCTTTATCCCCACACGGCTCATGAATGGGCAATTAGCGTAAAAATTGAAGAATTACTATGTTCCGCCACTTTTAGAAAAACCGTTACTAATTACACTATTAGTAACGGTTCTTTCAGAAAAACCGTTACTAATTACACTATTAGTAACGGTTCTTTCATAAAAATCGTTACTAATTACACTATTAGTAACGGTTCTTTCATAAAAACCGTTACTAATTACACTGTTCCGCCACTAATAGTGGCGGAACATAGTAATTCTTCAATTTTTACGCTAATTGCCCATTCATGAGCCGTGTGGGGGTAAAGAAATATTTTAACATGTTCCGCCACTACTAGTGGCGGAACAAGATTTTTAATACTAATTAACTACGTTTAGTGCGTCAAATGGACCGTTTTTGGCATAACTGAAAATCTATCTGTTCCGCCACTACTAGTGGCGAAACACAGGTTGTTCCGCCACTAATAGTGGCGGAAATGGTAGTTACCACATTATTTTCAAACCAGTGGCAACTGTTGCTTTATTTTGGCAAATAGTGCTATAAAAAAAAAAAGTCCAAATTTCGGGGGAATTTCATATTTACTCCTCCAAAACCTCAAAATATTCGTCCCTTCTAAAATTAAAAATATCATATTTGTCCTTACAAAATCCAAATTATCAAATTTACCCATCTAGAACCTCAAAAATATCAAATTTGTCCAACCTAGCCCTTTTTTTTTTGTTAGACTAAGGTTTGTGTGAGTTGTAATATTTGTTTTTTAGACCCATTTTTATTCTTACCTACAAGTTCTTTACTCTAATGGCTAAACTTTGGACCCAGTTCTCTCCCGTTTCTCTTTGCTCTTCAAATGGTGAAACAGACAATTAATGATGCAAGGAAAAAGAATAAGAAGAGTATTGTATTATTTGACTACAAATAATATTAATAAATTTTAAAATTTTAACATGCTTAACAAAATGCAATTGTTATGGAATATTAACATTAGAGTTGCAAATATAAAATAAGTTAGAGAGAATTTTAAATGCGCATTACACAAAGAGTTTAAATAGTATTTAAAATGAAAATAACTCGTTTGCCATATGTAACGTGTTGGCTATCAACTATATATATATATATATATATATATATATATATATATATATATATATATATATATATATAGTGTAGCTAAAAAATATACGTATGTTTTTGGGATGAAAAACATACGGTCCAAAATACATATTAAATCATCAAATTTCAACCGTACGGATGGAATATATATGTTTTGAATATATTGTAGATTAATTTTCACAAGAATCAGAATATTATATCATTGCCATCATATATATATATATATATATATATATATATATATATATATATATATATATATATATATATATATATATATATATATGCGATTATGTGATTTTTGAGTAGGAAATTTGATAGAAAAATTGATCCATATATTCCCTCCCTACATATATAGAGAGAGAAATGCTATCCTGCATGTATATGTAATTACCAATTTTACATGTATATTTTAGACTGTCCGATCTCATATTTGATCTTTTCAGAGCCGTACGATTTGATTAAACAGCCACTAAATTAACTAGGGGTGTACAAATAATTCTCAATCAGCTCAACCCCGTATAATCCAACCCGGCCCATGCGGGTTTTGAAGTTGTTGGGTTGGGTTCGGGTTTAAATTTTGAATAACCCGGAATTATGGATTGGTTTGCGGATTTTAAATTAAGAACCCGAATTAACCCGACCCAACCCGCACACTACAAAATTGATTGTCATCTTATATTTTTCAATTCTTTATTTCCTTTTCTACTCCAAGTTTATATGTTATTTTTAGTTTTTATTTTCATAATTCATAATTATTACTTTCCAATTATAAACTTAAAATATTAAATAGCTTGTGCATATACTTATTACGTGATGAATGCCCTAAGTTTATATTTCTCACAAACTCTTGATAGTTGACATGTATATATATGAAATTATAAAATTTGTTTTTTATAATTTTTTCTTTATTGACATGAATTTTATATGGTTAATATATATTTGTATAACATACACTTAATAAATTTCAAAACCCGGTATAATCCGCCCAACAAAAAAATCATCGGGTTGGATTTTTTTATAACTATTATGAATTGGATTTGGATTGAGAAAATCTAAATCCGCTATAGTTGGGTTGAGTTATAATTTGGCCATAATCCGGTCCATGTACAACCCTAAAATTAACTCCGGTTCTCCTCTTCTTTTCCGTTTTGCACAGAGAGGGGGATCCATCTCAATTCTCATCCCTTCTTTCCTCCACTCCACTCCCTTCTTTCTTCATGCCTGTCGCCCTTCTCTTCCCCTCGCTCCCTCTATCGCTCTCTTCTCCCGATTCCCTAGCTTTGCCAGTCACGAGCGTCACTAGTGCTCGAGCAAGAAACTGAACCCTTCTCTTGTTCGCTCGCAAGACCCATTATTTCCGCTCCTCTCCAGTATGCCGACCCATTCGTCTGAGCTTCATCTCCAAATTCGCGCGTTCAAATACAATCTGCACAACTTGACGTTGTACAGAGGACGAAATTGAACAACCCCTCCTGAAAAACTGTAATTACGAGATTCCTGAACCCGAATCAACGAATTCTGAGTCATGCAGTGAAAATGTTGTAGATTACACCTAATGCCAAGATGATAGAACTCATGAAAGACTGTCTCCTAGGGTGCAAGTTTAGGTGCATATCTGATGGGAAGAAATGTTAATTGATTTGGCTCACTGCTCTACATGTTGAATTGCTTGGGCTGTAAACGGTGAGTTTCCTTTTATGCATATATTTAGATTTGTTTGAAATTCAATTGAACAGTGAAAGGGCCGAAGCTTAATGGTTGAAATTAAGGGTATGATCAAAGCAAAAACTGGATTTAAATTCTTTTATGAATCAAAATTGGGTAAATTTGAGGCTTAATATCACAATGTCGTTGATAAATTGCCCAATGTAATGTGATTTAGATGATTATATCATCATATCCTCGTGATCAGGTTGATCTGATCTGAAGATTTTTTTATTGATTTATTTGTTCTTTTATCACTTACTTGAGGTTTAATTGAGCCTTAAAATTAATAATATAGCATGTACCATACTAACCCTTGTAATTATTTTTGACATAGGTGTTTCAAATTCACCGGATTCTTCTTTGTATGAGTCATCGCATCTAGGGTCGGAATCAGGGTTAGAATTTGGAGTTGTATATGTAATGTGTGCACAATTTGTGCATGTTCCAAAATGGATGTGTATCAATTATACTGATTTGTATATATGATATTTATTCGGAATTAAATGAATGTATGGTTGTGTGAATGTATGGTGTTAATTTGGATATGTATGATATTTGTTGGGAACTTAAAATGATCTATGAGTGTGTTTATGGATTGTACTGATTTGATGTATAATATATTTTTTTTTAAATCAAAATGAATATGCGTGATCGCCTTTGGTGGTACTGATTTGATCATTTTACAAAGTCCAAAAAGTTAATAAATTGCAAAGTTATGGTGTCATTTTAATATCAACTCATACACACATATTTTGGATATGTGCCACTTTGTTACCATTACATTAAAATTTAGCACATTCAATTGATTCAGCCCTAAATTTACTCCAATTTGACACATCTTATTTCCAAACTCAAAATATATAATGTTACCTACTCAAACTCTATACGGAAAACCTTAATGGAACTTCTTACAGTATACTCATATTCACATTCAAAACACTATATACACATTCAAGTTATACAATATATTTATTACACTACAAATCATAGATCCATCCTAGTAAACGAAAAAATATACTTCACAATAAAATTCAATCCTAGTATTATTTGTCTTTTTAATTTCGAAATTTGGAGAAATACATCAAAATAAATGGCAAAGTCGCTTTTCCTCATAAACTTGAGTAACTTCCTCATTCAAGCCCCCTCTTATCCTTTAAGCTTCACAACCAAGCCCATGTAAAGCATGAAAACAAAACCATGATAACTCAATGGCGGATCTGGATGGCCAATCTTGTCTCTTTCTTTTTTCCCTTTTTTTCTGCTATGATCTTTATTTGTATCCGGACTTTATATTAATGAATGAATGGAATGTTGGGTACGGGATTAAACCGTCCCACTTAAAGCTCAAAAAAAATTACATAAGTGTATTAGCTTTCAAACTAATTGATCAGAAATTATTGAAATTCACTCATACTAAGGCAATTTCAAGTATTTAGGAGGCTTGTTTTTCAGGTGATTAGAGGTTTCTTTAGGGTAATTTAGTTAATGTGTTTAGATTCGCATATGGATCTTTATTTTATAATGAATTTGGATTCGCATTTGGATATTTTGAATTTAAATTGGATTCGATGTGGATACTTCCTGGATCCGACCCGAAACTGATCCATTGACACCCCTAATTTCGAATTCTCCAAAAAAAAAAACGCCAAAATGATACAACACACCTAAAAAATCCTTGTAGTGAAACAGAATTGAGTGGAACTGGTATACACCATCAACTTTCAGAAACCCTTCTTCCATGGCATCAACTCTCATGACACATCACAAAACATGTATGTTGTCTATTGTTGAAGAATAGTTTATCGAGTTCTGTGTATTTTTCATTACTTGTATTACATATCCACGTGGGAAACCGGATTTGCGAAAACATGCCTTCAATTTCTGGTTCCGCATGCATTGTTCCAACATGCTTCTCAATTCATTTGATGATTCCTCATGTCTTTATTTCCCTCATATACTCATGGATTTTGCTATATTCGAACTCCCACATAAACTCAACTCCACATGTCTTTATTTCCATCTCTACCTACAATGAAAATAGTAAGATAAATATTTTTTTTTGAGTAAGTGTTATTTCTAATAATATTTACTATAAAGGTACATTTTTCATTTTCACTGGTTTGAGGATTTTGATACATCTCTGATAGCTGGCTGAGAATTTTTTTCCTTCAATAAATTCATTGTATTTTCCTCTAGCAACTTTGCAAATCTCTTCATAGTCATCTTAATTCCAAATATAATAAAGAAAAAATGATTACCTAATTAGTAAACTGTTATGTATAGAATAGTAAGATTTGATACTGGATTGATTGCATTAAGGAGTATATAGATACAACAAGAGGATGCTTGCACTTTGCGCGACATACGTAATATTGTTTATGTTTTTTTTTCGGACATTTTTCAAGTAAATTTTAAGATTTTAGCAGTGGCGGATCTTAATAGAGACAGGGAGGGGCAGCTGCCTCCCCCCCCCCCCCAAGATTTTGAAATTTTAGTATATATATATATGGTAATACTACTGTATTTTGTGATAAATTTATATATTATATGTATCCCGCCCCACTAAGATTTTCACTATATTTTCCACTACGGCTCTCCCACCCCCCCAAGGATTCGGGTCAAGATCCTCCACTGAATTTTAGTACATTCTATTTTTGCACGCCGATCCGTCCTTTCTTTGCCTATTTGAACCTCCGATCTGCCCTTCACCTTCTATTTTCCATTTTTCAAATGCTTTCTCTCCATCGACACGTGGAACCTCCATCGACATAGAGAAAAGAGAAAAAATAAATTAAAAATTTTAATTCCACTACTATTGGGCTACCATGATTCTCCTCTTTGCGTCTCGGAGGGAATTGATGAATCTTTTGTCAATCGTGCTTATAGGACGTGTGAATAATTGGAGTAAATCTTTTTTGTTGTGTAATTTATTTTTCATTTTGTAAGAGTTAATGGTGAGATTGTTGATTAGAACTCTTGATGAGGAACTGTATTTTCAGTTACAAATATAATTAATGGTTTGTTAGTACTATATAATCAAAAATTTATTATATTTATTTAGTTTTGTTTGTAGCTTTTCAGTTACCACTACTACAAAAAACAGTTTTTGCTACTAGCAGTTTAGTCGCTAAAGGCTCAAAATTGGTCGCCAAAGGCTTTTGCTGCCAAATACTTCGTCGCTGTATTCATCCCTACAGCCCCGTTGCAGATTCTTTTTGGCTACCAAAAAAGTGACTTGTAGCAAAAGACCAACTTCTGGTGACCAGATATTTGTCATTGATGGCCAAGGCACTCGTAGCTGTCATTAACTTTTCGTCGCTATAGTGTTTTATTGCAACTATTTATTCGTCACAAAAAACCTTTTTTATCGTACCCAAATGTCATTATTTTACTACTAATTGTTTGTCGCCGAAACCTCTAGGGACCACGTTTTTGTCACCAATCCAACTATATTAAGCAATGCTACAATACTAAATTAGTCTCGATAGAGCAAAATTAACCAAAAATTTCTGAAAATTATTAAATTCAAAATTTCAATAGTAAAATTTTAACACAACAATAATTATCATCATAAATAATATAATAATAATCATCAAAAGGATACAACATCATTCAGGTCCAAAATTATACAAAAATATTTACATAAATTAATAAGCTTCATTCCCTACAATGAAATCGAAACTAAATATCTTCACAAAGGCCATGTTCTTGCGAAATAGTCAACATCAGGATCTTCACAAAGGACGTGTTCTTGAAAGCAAAACAAGATAGTTGATATCTCCCTCATTTCTATCCTCTTATTCTATAAACAAAATAAAACAAAAAAAATATATTAGTTACTTAATAGTCAAAATTGATAATCTAATCTTTTCTTCTACTCAAAAAAATGAAAATATCTTTTTTTCAGATTTGTTTTTTCTTTAAGTATAATATAGGAAAACCATATATACTAAAACTTACATATTTCTCCTCTGTCTCCTCATTAGCCCATCCTTTTGCTCCATGATAGCAAATTCTGAAAATACAAATCAAGTTACCTTCCTATGAAATAAGCCAAATATATCATATTATAAATTTGATAAAATTGTTATTATTAAAATGTTCTTATTGATCATAACTGGATGACTTAACTGACCATTATGAGTACTGGGAAAAGACCTACTGTCAAGCCTTGTGAACATGCAATAACTTTGAACGATTCATGGTATTAGCAATTGATCGCTTCTATGGTACAAAAATCAAAGCCATTGTTCCTTGCGCTTGATAAACCATTATCTTCTTTAATATATGAATCAAGATAGTTAGGGGTAAATTCATCACTGGAACTCAATATATTTGAAGTTTACCATGTTAGGACTGAAAATATCAAATTTGAGCTTACAATACTCAAAATGAATCAAATTTAATTAACTCAAAATGCATCAAATTCCAGCCCTGTTTTGCCATTATGTATACTAAATGCCTCCAATACTGCAACAAAAAATGATTATTTAACATTAAAAAACATAGTATGCAAGAAAAAAAAGGAATTGAAATAATTGAAATTACTTGATTCCAAAGCTGCTTTCTGTCATGAACCTTTTATTTTCTAATTAAATTCATGTAATTTCTCGTGTAGGTGGAGATCCAGCTCGATTAGGGTTCATGACAGAGAGAGGAGAAAGAGAGAGAAGAGACAAGACATGGAGCTGTAGGTGTCGTGTGTTATGGTCTGTTGGAAGTTCTTTTATTTTTATTTCTTATTTCTTTATTTAGATTAGATGGATTGTGGGCTCTTTCGTTAATCGGGCCTTTATTGTAAATATGGAGTGGCCCAGTCCAGGTTGAGTTAGGGTTGATATAAATACAGCTCCTTGTAAGAAAGAGAAAGTTATGAATGATAAACAATGTTCTTCTTTATAACGTTTCTTCCTTTATTTTTCTCTTAATTACAATTCCTTCCTTTACAGTTCTTGTTTAATTAGTACACAATACAACCACAATCCACCTTATAGATTGAAAATCATCAATCTTCCCCCAAATCCAGCAATTCCACTTCCATATCTGAAAAGCACACGACAATTGGTATCAAAACTAGGCTTGTCAACGGGCCGGGTCGGGTTCGGGTTTGGCCATACCAAAACCCGATCCAAAAATTTCGGGTTTGACCCGAACCCGAACCCGAAACCTTTACAGGTTTTATTTCAAACCCGAACCCGAACCCGCGGATAACCCGAAATCTGTGGGTAAACCCGAAACCCGAAATAAGTTCATTTTTTGCAAATTTTAACCTAATTTATACAAAATTAAAACTACAATATAATTCATAAACAAATAACAATTAAAATATTTAAAATATAAAATAGTTCAAATTGCATAAAATTAATAAAACATCAAATTGTCCATACAAAACATCAAATATTTTGATAGTTCAAATATAACAAATAGTTCGAATAGTCCAATAAACGCAAAATAGTAATATCCCAAATTCAACAAGCTACAAAATAGATGGGTAGGATTGATTTGGAGAAATATGAATGGTACAGATTAAAATTAATTATAATTTAAGTTTCGGATTCGGGTTCGGGTTTTTCACGGATCGGATAGTACCAAACCCGAACCCGATCCGAACCCGTTTTTGTTTTCGGGTTTGAACCCGAACCCGATCCGTGGGTTTTTTTTTTGGGTTTGACCCGACCCGTTCGGGTTGGATACCTACTGGATTCGGGTTGAACCCGATCCATTGACAAGCCTAATCAAAACCATAGGCTTGCGGCTGTGAGTACTAATGGGAGGTCCACCTGCAACAAGAAGTAAGACACAAGGCAACAAAGATAAGGGCCAGATCAATCAAGATGATGATCTGTTACAAATGAGGGAGAAATTGAAGACTTAAGATGAGGTGCTAAATCAGATCAGATCTGATCAAGAGATCAAAAGACAACTGATCCAAGCTGAGATGGATAAGAGGTTCAAGGAGCAGATGGAGGGGATTGAACAAATATCTAATAGTCTCTCAAGTATGAGAATGGGTAGTAAGAGTCAGACCGAAGTCTCAAATAAGGCTGCTTCGTCATCCTCAGCTAACCCTAATTGTCAGGGTCAGAAAACCAATGGTACTTCATCATTCCCTATCCCACCTTCTATTGTTCCTGTTCCGGTTCCACCATCGACCACCCCAGCAGGATCCATCAACCCCACAATCCAGAGTACCAATAGCCCTAGATCTGTTCAGCTACCAGTGATCCCAATTACGCAACCCAACTACATCATCACCAATGAAACAAACCCACACGGGCTCAATGGGGGCCCAACCTTAGGCAGCATTCCTTCAATGAATTTAATAGGTTCCAGTCCTGTTAATTCTCCCTCTGGAATTAGAAATTTCAATATGCAAATTCCTTACCCAAATCATTCTCTGCAACCCTATATACCACCAACTCTACCGCAATATATTTATTCCACTAACCCAACTTCTTTCACTAGGTCTTTGAACCCAAACCCTACTTTACCTCAGCCACTTATTTATCATCAACCTTATCCCTCGATCCCCAATCAAAATTCCAGCTCATACCCCAATCAGTACCCTTTAACCCAACCAATGGCCAGAGTTGAATTTCACGAATTCAATGGGGACAACCCTAGGGGGTGAGTCCAGAAATGTGAATATTATTTTCAAATATACCAAGTTGCGGAGCCTTATAGGGTGGGGATGGCTGCCATGCATCTTAGGGATCAACCTGAAACTTGGTTCCAAGTGTGTTACTTAGTAAACCCCATATCACATGGGTTGTTATGAGTAAGGAGTTAATTGAGAGGTTTGAGCCTAGGGGGAATTCCTCCATACTTCAAGATTTCAAAAATCTGAAGCAAAAAAGGGACTGTTGAGGAGTACAGGTCCCAATTTGAAGACATGAAGGCCCAAGTCTTGAGAGAAGATCCCAACTTTCACGATAGATTTTTCCTTCATAATTTCTTAGGAGGCCTGAAAGATGAAATAAGAGTATTAATAGATGCACTCAATCCACAGTCGCTACAAGATGCTTATATAATTGCTAGTAAACAAGAGCATGTGCACGAAATGATTACAAAAAAACATAAATCCTATACCAAGCCTTACCAGAATCCGTCCACCTTTAGTAATCCTAGACCCAATTACAATGTACCTAAAAATAACTTTCAATCCAGGAATAAGGGACCCAACACGTGTTACAATGCAAGGATCTTTGGGCTCCAGGCCATAGACGTAAGAATTGGACTGCTAATGCAGTGGAAGTAGAGGTAGGTCAAGAGGGTTATGAATCTGACGGTAGTGAACATGAGGAGTTGGAGCTGATTCAGGCTGTTGAGGAGTTGCAAATAGCTAAAAAATTAGTAGAGAACCCAGAGATAGTAGAGAATATTAGTGTAACAGTTCCTAGTGGTCAAAAGGGTAGGAAAGGCGCACCATTCACACTGTTGGGAAAGATTAAAGGTAAAGAAGTGGTGATCTTAATTGATACCGGTAGTACTATAAGCTTTATCGATGAGAATGTGGCACATTCAATGTGAATTACAATCAATAAAGCCTCCCCAATAATCATATCCGTAGCTAATGGGGACACCTTGAGATGTGACAGGAAGAGTGTGGGGGTTAAGTGGGAAGTGCAGGGACACACTTTTGTTTCTGATTTACGACTGATGAAGATTGGGGCTTTTGATATGATTATTGGCAAAGATTGGATGGAAGACGTGGGGTCCATTTATTTGAACATGAGGTCAAAAGCACTGCTGATTGGTGATGGGAATAATAGAGTGAAGTTGACTGGGCATGAAGTTAGGGTTATAAACCTTGAAGTGAGAAGCATGAAATTATTTCTCCTGATACAATCTGATGATGAGCCAAAGCAGCAAATTCAGGTATTGGTTCCTCCCTCTCTCGACAAATTACTAACTAAATTTGATGAGTTGTTCCAGGAGCCCAACCAATTACCGCCACGAAGAAATCATGATCATTCTATTCCCTTAAAAACCGGCACCGAGCCGGTTAATCTTAGGCCTTATCGTTACTCCCACGTTCAGAAGGAAGCTATTGAGCAGATTATCCAAGAATTATTGAACAATGGGGTTATAACACCCAGTCAAAGCCCTTATGCGGCCTCGGCCGTGTTAGTAAAAAACAAGAGTGGTGGTTGGAGGATGTGTGTTGATTACAGAAAACTGAATACGGCTACCAGAAAAAATAAGTATCCCATTCCTGTGATTGAGAACCTTTTAGATGAGTTAAGAGGATCCAAATTTTTTTCTAAAATTGACCTCAAATCTGGCTATCACCAGATAAGAATGCGAGAAGAAGAAGAATTTAAAATGGCGTTCAGAACCCACAGGGGACATTATGAGTTCAAAGTGATGCCATTTGGACTCTCAAATGCCCCTGCCACATTTCAAACAATCATGAATGAGGTGTTCTCACCTCTTTTGGTCTATAGTGAGGATATGGATTCGCATCTCAGGCTATTAAAACAAGTCTTTGAAATTTTGAAAGAGAATCAGCTGAAGGCTAATAAGAGTAAGTGTACATTTGGATTGAAACAGATTGATTATTTAGGGTATGTTATTTCAGATCAGGGAGTAGGTACAGACCCCGAGAAGATAGAGGTGATGGTAAATTGGCCCAAACCAACGACCGTTAAGGGTTTAAGAGGGTTTTTAGGGTTAGCCGACTATTATAGGAGGTTTATCCGAAATTACGGTACCATAAGCAGGCCTCTTACTGAGATGCTTAAGAAGGGCTCATTTGGATGGAGTGACAGGGCCCAAAACGCCTTTGATAAGCTAAAATGAGCCATGATCTCCGCTCCTATTCTACAACTCCCTGACTTCAATAAACCCTTCACAGTAGAGGCTGATGCATCTGATATTGGCATAGGTGCAGTACTTTCACAAGAAGATAAACCAATTGCTTACCTAAGGAAGGACTTGTGTATTAAAGGACAAGGCATGCCCACATATGAGAAGGAATTGATGGCTATAGTTATGTCGATCCAAAAATAGAGACATTACTTACAAAATTCTCATTTTGTCATCAAAACTGACCATGAAAGCTTAAAGTACTTATTGGAACAAAGATTGAACTATCCTGTCTAGAACAAAGCCTTGACTAAATTTATAGGCCTTGATTACAAGATAGAATATAAGAGAGGTAAATTAAACAAAGTGGCTGATGCCTTGAGTATGAGAGAAGGGGAAGATTCAAAAGAATCAGTCCAATTGGGGTCAATTTTGACCCAATTCAAGGGGGAGTACATATTTAGGGGAATAGTTTTGAAAATCATCAAAAGTGCGAGGTTGTTGTTCTCAGTTTGATGATCTTTAATACTATTCCGAGCTACTAATATATTTTTGAGAATGATTTTCAAGTTCAGAAGAATTCATGTTCGAGAAATCAGAAATGAAGATATGATCATTTTAGACTTTTCTCTCCAATCTCGGAAGGACAAGAAGGCGTCACACACTCTCTCAAGATTCAATTTTTGGATATGTACCATAAATGATGAAAAAGATATGCATTTCATCTCACGAAATTAGTCTTAAAATCCGCAACGGGCACGGGAATATTATTCACAAAGTAAAACACAATTCGTTGTCTTGGAGTGTAACACGTCACCTTATCGTAACTTGCCATACGGAAATCTTCTCACTTGGATTTGCAACCGTTTAAGTATCGAAATTCCGAAACGGATTCTTGCCTCCGAATCCGAAAAAGTTCCCATCATGATCTATTTGATCTTGACACATATGCCATGCAATTCGGATTTATCACATCCAAATTTCCTGAAGAACCTTATGGCATCTATATTCTCAACGTGAATAAAATTTACCACTACTTTCCTCCATTGGATGAAAGATATAAACCCGTTTGGTTGCTCAGTATGAGAATAAGAAATTTAGCTCCTCTCGCTACCTTTTCAAACCCTACAGTCGCACCTACGGTCGAACCTCATACTCCGATTGAACCCAAGGTCGTGCTCGTAGACCAAGCAGATGATGATGTGGTCGATTATGATTATATGACCGGTACAACCGACCAATTAGTCCGAGCGATGGCTCGTCCGTTTAATTAAACTCAGGGTGCTATTCTTAACAACTAACAACTCATATTCACTCGGCTAGATGCGATTGACACCAGGCTAGATGCCGATTCTCAGACTCAACAAGCAAATTTCTAAATTCAACAAGACAAGACTCTTATTGCGGCTTTTAATCATCGTTACGCTCTGGGCTGCTCCTCCTCAAACCCAAATCCATTCGACTTCGGAGAACTGGCCGAGTAAACTGTGCCCTCCGTCCACCGTGAAATCCTAAACTTAGTTGTGTTTTGCTCTTATTTTCATCAAGACTTTCTAAAATGATTATTATGTTTTATTTCTATGTTATGACTGTTTGAACTTTGTTTTATTTTAAGTTGAACCTTAGTTGTAATATTTTTATATTACAACTTTATTTACTATGGCTTCATGATATAATGTGTGTGCGCATGTGGTTCTATAATTTTTAATGGATTATTCATCTAAGGGGGAGCACATCTTTAGGAGAAGTTCATTTCTCCCATCTTGTGTTCCTTTTGCGTAGGGGTGGGCAAATGGTTTGGTTTATTCGGGAACCGAACCGAACCGGTCGAATTCGGTTTAATCAGTTCGATTTTTCAGTTCATCCGGTTCGGTTCGGTTTGAAAGTTGAGATTCTTCGGTTAAAACGGTTCGGTTCGGTTTTGATTTGGAAAAATCGGATAAACCGAACCGAACCGATATACGTTATTATTTTCTCATTTCTTTATGTTTTGTTCAAATTTTGATGTTTAAAATAAAAAAATCATTTTTAAATAAATAACCATGAGTTTAATTGATCTAGTTGTACTCTTAATTTCATTTAGAATAATTTTTATTCTTAAAAAATTATAAATTAAAGAATATTTATTTTTTATTCGGTTCAACCGAATAAACCAAATAAGAAATTGGTTTATTTTGTTCGGTTCTAAATCGGTTCTATATTTACTAGGTTCGGTTCGATTTAAATCTTATTCGGTTCGGTTTTATTCGGTTTGCTCTTATTCGGTTCGGTTTGAACCGAACCAACCGAATGCCCACCCCTACTTTTGCATGTTTTTCAAAGTGGGGGAGATGAAATACAAATTACTTATTTCACGGAATAGTTTTAAAAATCATCAAAAGGGGGAGTTTGTTGTCCTTTGATGATATTTAAAACTATTCCGAGCTAGTAATATAATTTTGAGAATGTCTTATAAGCTCAGAAGAATTCACATTCAAGAAATTGGAAATGGAGAATTGAATGGACTGAACGTTTTTCTCCAATCTCGGAAGGACAAGACGACACCACGCATTTATCTGCTTTCAAGTCATCGGAGCGTTCTTCTTTTGTTCTTCTAGTGTTAAGTGTTTTTGGAGTATTTTGATTTATACTAAAAAGAGAGTAAAATTCGGAAAATCTGTCTGTTCCGTTAGCAACGGAACATGGTCCATTCCCAACGGAAAGTCTATTCTCAATGGACTGGCCCGTTGTCTAGAATTTGGTCCAGACTTGGTCCGTTCCCAATGGAACGTCTATTCTCAACGGACTGGCCCGTTGTTCAGAATTTGGTCCTGACTTTGATTTGTTGAAATTTTTCGTGTTCCGTTCGGAACAGAACTGCCGGATTATAGCCGTTTGATTCAAATCTCCTTTGATCTTCTTCCTTTTCCATATTATGTTCCCAATGGAGCCTAGTTCATTGGCAACGGAACTACGCAGAATTCCTTTTTTGAGAGTTGTTATTTCCTCCTTTAAATAGAGCAGCCACAATCAGTTTTCTCTACCATTTTTTTTAACTATTGAAAAGCAGATTTTCTCTCTTGTATTCATCAAAATCACTCTAAATCTTGTGTGAGATTAGGAGAGTATTGAACGTGTGTTTGTTTGTTGCTTGAGATTGAAAGAAATCAAGTTGTAAGTTTTTGTTTCATTGATTCGTCATGAGTTGTTATAACGTAAACGGTGGATCGTGGTTGTGTAAACAAAACGCTATTCAGATTAGCGAATCGGTGTCGAAAGGCATGACCCGGAGAGTAGTAAGGACCACTAGTGAGTAGGGGTGGTTACAGCACAAGTAACCACCTAGCCGAACTTCGTCAGTAGGTTCGCGTGTTTAATATCTTTACTTTTAGGTATTTAAAATTGAATTTAGTTTCAATTTATTTTATTTACTTGAATTAAGTCAACCGTCAACTAAAAGTCTAAAAACAAATAAAATGTATAAAACCCTAAAGTATAAAAATTCTCACTTTAGCACGTTTTAGGCCTATTCACCGGACTCAATTAAACAATACACATATCAAGATTACATCAGAGAACAATCACAAATTTAAGACTCATACTATATTATATTTCAAATTCCATGAAAAATAAAAAATAAGGTCTTTGTTTATTCCAGCGCTATTCCGTTCGGATTGAAAGAAGTTCCATTCAGAATGGAACTTTCTAGAATTTCCTTTTTAGTTATGTTTCCAAAATAGATTCCGAAGAATTATTTTTTGAAAATCCAGGAAATCATAATATCCAATATTATATTTCCAAGAAACTATTTTCGTGATGTTTTGAAATAATATTTCAAAATCCTAAAATTATTTTCCTAGAATTTAATAAACTTTAAATACAATCGACGATTATTTCCTTAATGAAATAAACAAAGAGGCATTATTCAAAAGGTGTATGCAAGAGTTGCATCAAGGCGTGACCCCAAAAATCTTATACAAGTGCTGTAATTAAATAGGTTGCATCCAAACATTGCCACCACCAATGAATGTGATCCGTTCCTAATTAGGTGTGTTGCATCAAACGGTGCCACAAATATATGCATCCGACTACTTTCAAATGTTAAAAAAATAACAAATACTATTTGGTCTATATTTGTTGATCCGAATTAAAAAATTACATGAGTTTGGAACTCTTGTATGCCATAACTTTATGAAAGGGTGTGACCCAAAAGTTCCTTGTAAATGTTGCAATTAAAGGATGTGATCCAAATATTGTCTCCAAAAGTTGCGACCAAAGGATACGATTAAAGGATGCAATCCAAACGTTGTGTCCAAGAGATGCGACCAAGTGATATAATCAAAGGTTATGTCCAAGAGGTCCGACCATAAGATACGACCAAAGGATGCAATCCAAAGCTTATGTCCACTAGGTTGCGCCCAAGGGGTGCGACCAAAAGGTACGACCAATGGGTGCGACCAAGAGATACGATCCAAATGTCACATCCAATGGTGTGATAAAAGGTTGCAACCAACAGGTGAGACCAAGGAGTGTAATCAACGTGTGCGACCAAGAGGTATGACCGAAAAAGGTACAATTGAAAGAGTTGTGACCTCTAGAATAGTTATGATTTTATGAAATAATGCATACGATGAATTGACTTCTTGAAATGATGCATGTGATGCATTATTTCATGAAAGGTTGCATGTGATACATTGAATTCATTAATGATATCTATGATGCATTAATATGTAGAAAAAGGTGTGGTGTTGACCAAGTGTTCTCTGTGTTTACTGTTAACTTGTTGACTATATTTGATTGACCCTTGAATGTTGACCGTTGACTATGGACCATTGACTTTGTCAAATGTTGACCGTTGACCGAGTAAAATGTTGACTAGGTCAAGTGTTGACTTTTGACCTGTCAAATGTTGATAGTGATGATCGCGTCCCGAATTTCGCATTTGTAACGTCTTATATATATTTCATAAATGGTTAAATAATCGAATCATAATATGTTTATATTTGATGTATTTGTTGATATGATGAAGGAGTTAATCAGACATAACACATACATCATGGTGATGAAGAAGTTCATCGTCCACCATGCATACGTCATTAAGATGATAAGTTTATTTTTCACCACACATCATGCCGATGAAAGAGTTCATCAACTTTATATATGCAGATAAAATTTCCATATACAATCTAAGAGATATTTCATGGAGATGAAATGTATCGTAGGAAATATTTATGTTAGGTCATAAAGATCAGGGCCATGATGTATCATTGTTATTATCTTTATTCTATTAGTACATGTCATGTTCTTTGATGAATATATTTTGGATTCCAGGAAGCTTCTAATCATGTTAAAATCTCCCATGACAACCCATGGCAGTGTGTTGAGTGCTCTAATTTGTAATAGTTCATTTAAAAATATTTGTTTTTGCGTGACGATTGTCGGTCCATAAACATTTGTATCATAAATTCAAATTGTTGATGCAAGTGTAAAATGCATTTATTGGAATAGTCCTTTACTATGGAGTAGGTGCATTGGTAACCGTTGGACCATTCGGTCAGGAGTCCATCTGCGAAGTTTGATGCTTGTTTTGCAAATGTGTTATTGATGTGAGGAGGGAAAATAAGAGTGCGTGAGAAGGTGGAAACTTCAATCTACTTTGTTTCTTGATGGCATAATAATTTGCAATTTAAATTCCTGAGAGAATTCTTGACTACGTTGCATTTATCGTCAGAACTAATGCCCCTTACATTCCATGAAATTGCTTAAAGTCCACTCAAATTCTATTAGAGTAAAATACATTAACTGGCCCAGCCCGCACTATATTGTCTTGAAAAAAGACTTAAGATTAGTTGGTAGAACTTAAGGCACTAAACTATTTAAGTATCTCCAATTTACATGCACTAATCAACTAGCCAATTTCCACTAATTTTCTTTCGGGATGTAACAAACTCCCTAACTTAAATTTATGACGTCCCAGTTAGAACTAACATGTGGTTCCAATCTCATCCTAGTAGACATCCGTGCACATCTCCACACCATAGGATAGTACCCCCGAGCTCTCAACCAGTACATATCCGTATGCCGAATGTCGTACGATCTTACCCCCAAGATTTTGTCCTGAATAACATTTGTTAGAGTCTAGTATATTAACTGACCCAGCCCAACCAATCAGGCCCATATATTTTATCCTGAAAAAATTTAATCTTAGTTGGTGCTAGTATTTAATGCACCAGTATATTTCAGTAACTCAAATTTACATTTACTACTAATATGAGACTAATCAACTAGCCCCTTTTTCACTAATTTCGTCTTGGGATGTAACAAATTCATTACAAAATATGTCGTTGCTAAAAATAAAGAAAATACATTCTTAAGGAAATAAAAACAACAAAATAAGATACAAAAGTCAACTGAAATACCAATTTGGGCTGATTTAAATAATGTGCGAGTGCATTCAAGACCTATTCGGCCTCATTTCCACTACTCTGCTCAACTCTCTCTCCCTCATTCTTCTTGTTGGATTTCGGACGTACTTAAACGCAGTAAAAAACAAAAAATTTCGTCTAAAACAATCCGAGGATCCGTGCGTATCGGTTAAATCAAAGAAATAATACTTAAAAGTACCTTTCGGATTACACTTAATCTGTGATGCTCAAACCATGCGTGTCATCAAGCGCCTTTCAATCAGTTATCGACTAAACCGATATTCTGTCCGTCAAGGTCCAGTAGGTTGATCATGCTACAGCCTCCTACCGCACACGCAAGCGATCACCACCGAAACTATTAAAACTCGCTCTCATCTTCTTAAGCTGAACAGATCACAAGCGTCGAAGACATGAATGCCTCTACCGGTATCCACATGAGCAAACTTCTTAAAACAGGAAGAAGAATAATATATGATAGTCTGTGTTCTTCTCTTGCATAAGAACGACTTTATTCTTCTTTTTGTCTCACAAAAGACGTATAATCTGACTCTATAATTCCTCTCTTATAGTACTGCACCCTTTCAATTTGTCATACAAAAAGAAGGCACCCTTTTATTATTTTGTCATACAAAAGAAAATGAATAATTTCTCTCTTTTGACACACAAAAGAGAATTAGTAATTATGAGAGAAAGAAATGATATTGTATAGAATTTTGGACCCATCTATATCCTTATATAAAGGTCAAGATTTGCCTCTCTACACATCAAGAGATGTATATGACATTCTTCAATCTTATCCACATGTCATCATATAGACTCTTCCATATTACTTGATCTTTTGTGTCCATAATTTATATATATATGTATCAGATCTTATCACATAAGATGACAATATTTTTTGTGACATCCCTATGCAACTCATTATATAAGTTGCTAGGATTTTTTGCGCCCATTTCATTTTGCTCTTTCTGTGTGATCCTGTAGGTTCATTTAATATTGGCAATAGACCTGACAGTCTACATCATGACTACCTAAATAAAGTGTCGATGATATGATTTATCTAATCAACAATCACGTATTTAGTCCCTTTGTCACACAACATTTGTATCGATAATAAGGCATGTAATGTGTCATCCTTATATTCATCGATTAATATTTCTTGATCCCAAATTAAACTGAATAAAAATAAATGACATTAATAACTCTTATTAATTCATTTGAGTATGGCCATACATTTCTTTAGTTCATTTCATCAAGGGGCCTAAATATCTCTCTCTCATTTAAATGAGAAGAACAAATCCCGTCTTGATTGCACTCATCCCTCTACATGATTCATTAGATACACAATCATAACCGTTACGACCGTTATGACCACCCGGTTAAAGGCAGTGTTAGATTATGCTAAAGTATATATAATTCCTCAAGTTGGAAACCCATACAATCTCAGGCCAAAGGACTATAAATACTTTATGTTTAAAGAATCGCTAATGACGTAAAACTTGTAGCATTCTTATGGCGGGTAAGTCCGGTATATGATCTCTAACATATACCTATGTTAATGACTTGATAACTTTTTATAGCTTGTCTACAAATATATATTTATTTGTATCCGCAAGTATATTTGTCTCCATAAATATCCTATAAATGATCAGGGACGATTAAGAATAGCATTCGTAACACTTTATAGTTTTACTATCAAAGTCACGCTTTTTGATGACATAAAGTTGAATTGCATATTCATGGTCTATTTTAATTATATTAAAATAACCTATACGCACATATTATAGGAAATATCTTAAAATAAATATAATGTTTCTTATTACAATCCATCATTTAGATCACAAACACTTTGGCCTAGGGCATAACACCATCACATATCTATTGACCTAACATGGTCACCATCATGTACTCGCGGGATTGGCTTCTTAAACGGATTAGTAAATACTTTGCATATTTTTTTATGTCCTCCATAATCTAAGAAGAATATTTTGTCCTTCTCAAGTACGTAATCATACTCTTGATTATTATCTAGTGGCTCGCACTAAGATTAAACTTATATGTGATATTGCGCTTATTGCACATCACATGTTATTATGCTCCCTCTGAACTTCTTGTTAACATAAGATTTGTCTTACTTTTGATAAAACCAAACTTTTTGATTATTTCATCAAAAACTTGATTTTCACCTAGAGATGCTTGCTTTAATTCATAAATCAATTCATGGAACTTGCAAACTCTTTTTAAAATTGTTAGGATCGACAAAATCCTCAAATCATATACATACTTTCATATGTTTCTATTAAGAAACAATGTCTTGACATCTATTTGGCATATTTCATAGTCATCCTATGAACATGGTGTCAAAGAAAATTCTGAAATATATAAGCATGGCGACTTGAAAAATATTATCATATTCTATACTATGAGTTTGTCTTAACCACAAGTCATGCATTATATGTTTGCACAATATCCATGTTAGTCTTCTTTTTAAAACTATATTTCCATCTCATGGATCAATAAAATTCCAAACTTAATTGTCTTACATGGATTATATCTCAACTTTCAAAGTCTCTAACTATTAGAGCCTTAACTAATCATAGTCTATTAGTGAAATGTGAGCTCATCATCTATGAGTGTCATATTTTATCATTAATCACAAAAAAATTGTATTTTCAGATTTATGATAAATTCTAATTGATCTATATGAAGACACTTATGTTATAAACTCAGACTTATCAACTTCTTGAGAGTCTAGTCGATTAATTACATACTCAACAACTAATTGAAAATCTGAATTATTTTTCAACCGAAGATTCAAGCTTTTATGTGGAATTGAAGTTATTCAAATGTACTCCCACTAATTCTTTTGGAAACACTCTTTCCAAAGAAATATAATTTTTCAGTAACAAATACTTTGTTCTCTTAGTAATTGTAGAAGTAACATCCTTAGTTTTCTTAGGATACCCCACAATGCTTCAAATAAGTATCATATTCTCAAATCTTGAGAAAATACAACCTGATAGACATACCAGTCCACATCTCATATGGAATCTTTTAAAACTGCTTTAGATGGAATTATGTTCAGTATGAACACAATATTTTAAGAATATAACCCCGAATGAAATAACAGATATGTTTGACTCATCATGATCAAACAATATCTAAAAAAATTTCAAATCTTTATCATGATCATCAAACAGTTGGCTCTCCAATCCTCGATCTCATCGAAGAAATTTGATTTTCTTGCCAAGTTTAATATGTGCTTCATTATTTGAAAGTTTTTGAACTTTCCAAAATATTCAAATTTATAATTTCATTAAATTGATATATTTATATCTATTTAAATCACATATAAACATAATGAAGTAGTTTCTCTCTAAGACCTCCACTCATTGCTCAACATACATCACTATGTA